>CM058235.1:21753079-21770058 GCA_030180135.1 Orychophragmus violaceus
AATAAGTACATACATACTAATCTGAACAATTAATTAATAATTGATTGGTTAATAATTTAATTAACGTATATCATATTTTATGTATCTAAATAACTTAATGAGTGGATATGACTAATGTTTTAGAAATATTTGTCCAAAAAATCGATAGATAACAATTTTGTTAGTGCATTAACCAAATAATTATTGATAAATTTATATATTTTATATGATATATAATAACTTGAACATCCAACATAAAAATTAACTAGTTAAGACTTGAGTTAACATGCATTATAATTATGTTAACACATACGTAATTTATCTAATAGATCCAATGGATATAAATAAATTTGTTAGAAACTTAATATATAACAATTTTGATAGAGACAATTATCGATAAACTTATTTTATATGTAACACAATAATTTGAATACACATTTTAAGTTAACCAGTTAACAATCAAGTTAGCATGCATCATAGTTGTATTAATATATATTTAATTGAAAATCTAACTCACTAAATCAATTCAACGATAGAGAATAAATGTATCTGAAATGTTTACTGAGTTTCTCATCTAATCGTCGTGCATGTGTTTAATTTATAATTTAATTTAGTTAGAAAGAGAAAGAGGAAAGAGGAGAGAGGAGAGAGAAGACAAAAAAACAACTTGTAGGGAGAGGACAATTTCATACAGGGAGGGCAATGTCGTCATTTTAATAAGTCTGACAAAGACTTATGTCACATCTTAGATGGTCTCTTAGTTTTGCGCCCCTTTTGGGTTTTCTGCCTAATTGTCTCAAATATATATTTCTTTTTAAGAAATATGACTTTTTATGCCGGCCTAAAACTCTATATAAGAGAATGAGGACATTCAGGCTAAGGACATCTAAAAAAAATATGGACAACTCTGGAAGTCGACCTAAATCTCGACATGAGAGGATGAGGGTATTCAAGCTACAAGAGATCGATCTATAGACGACTCTGTAAGCCGACCTAAACCTCGACATGAGAGAAGGGGGGTATTCAGGCTAAAGGAGATCGAAACATACACAATACAATAAGTCGCTAAGAGACGACTTAACTCTTTCACCATATCGTCATTCGACGAACTCTTTCAAGAAACTATGAATGGCTTGATCCCTTTCCGAAGGGTACGTAGGCAGCTTTTTACAAGGTTCAGCTATAAAACCTAATTCTCTTTATTCCGATTCACCGGGGCCCCAATTTAGCCATAATCTCATCATCTCCGCCGAGCTAGGTTAAGAGACTTTGAAGAATCCCTAATTTAAACCCTAAAATTCTTGATATCTTCGGATATGCAGAATTGAGATCTTACAATTGGCGCCGACTGTGGGGATTTCTTCGAAAGTCTTTCATACATCATGCTCAACGATGATACGATCAACCCCGTAACTCAACTTACGACGTCCTCATACAAGTACCCTCACCGTAAGGGGAAAGAGAATATCAAAATCTGAAAGATTTTGAAGCTCCAAGTCCAACGATGACATAAACCCTAATCGCTATGCAAGCAACGATCTACCGTCTTCACTATCAATCAAGATAAGTGCAACTAACGATTTAACTAGTTTATTATCGGTTTCGTTTGGTTAAATTGGTCAAAAGCTAGCGCATCAGTATGCTTTATAATCAGAAGAATCAATTTACGAAGCAACTAATAGGATCAGCACATAATTTAATATAATAATCTTCATGCTTCTTATTTTATCAACTTTAAGCAATTCAAGTCAAAATACACACTCTCATGAATATCTGAGCGTTATCTTACCCACGTCACATATTGTTCCAAGGCATAGTACAAAAGGCATAAAACATATGTATCAAGCTTATTGTCGACGTTATAATACATTGTTTTTAACCATGTTAGCTATTTCAATCCAGAGACGGAGCTCTATCCCATCAGAAGCTCGAATCCAATGAAGAAAGAGCACCCGGACAGTTTCAATGGTGTCTCCAAGCTCACGAATATCGAGCAAGCTATTCATCCCATATTCTTTCGAGCACGACCTCGATCAAGTCCGTCAACAACGCTTTGATCACAATCATCAATTCATAAATCCACCTCGCAAGCTTATTGCTCGTACAACAGCCACGGGATCAAACCGAGTTCGACGTTAACGACATTTTTGTTTTTCCGACGTCATTCGTCAAGAAAAAAACATAAAACAAAAAGTCATGACTATTCGATTGAAACCAAGACACGTCGACATCATCAATAAACAACACTATGGAGGTGATTTTGAAAGCCTGCAAGAACCATATGAGATGCCTTGGTAGAAAACAGATGGCACGACCATGACAATAAAAAAAAACAAAGGAAGATGCTAGTAGAGGATCACGAAGATCTTGCTTGAAGAACGTCGGAGGCACTAACGTCCTCAGAGAAAGAAAATCCTAAGCACGTGTTTGGGGAGCTCGTCAATGGATAATTCACCGGCTAATCTTCCAATCCACTCGTGTACTTTGCAAAGGCTCGTCATCCTTAACGTTCTTCGAAAGCAACTCCTTAAGTTCTCAGATCCATGTCCAGTTCATAAGAACTCGCCAATCAGTTTATTCGCAAGCTTCATCTCTACCTGAGCGTACGTAAGCACCAAAGAAAAATCTGAAGAAGACATTGAACCCCACTTCATCGGCATGCCTCCTTTGTCTCGTCTTCGACTTAGCTCGGCAACATCCTGATTTTGCCCGAGCCTGTAAGCTCGTCAAATCACAAGTTCTGTCCGCAACTTCTATGCAAGATCGGAAAAGTCCACCTTCGTCACAGGAGCGACATTGGCAGTAGAGTTCTTCAATACATCGAACTCACTGACTAACAAAGAGAGCTTGTATCGCATAGCTCATCTTCTGCACATAAGCTCACCAGCTCGTAGATCAGAAATTTCCTAACCTCGTCTACCGACTACGGGACTCCGTTAAAAAAGGGAAGAAACATCCAAGTTTAAAAGCACTTATCAAGATAGAATTTGTCATGTCCGAGCTAGGAGTTACGGCATAAAGCAAAAACAAGGGGAATAAACTTCCACAAGCTAACTCATCAAAAAGAAGAAGAGCTCTCTGAGCTCGTCAGCTCTACTCTGATACACGAGCTCCTAAGACTTAGACAACATCACTTCGGGAAAGAAAGAAAAATCGTCGTCTACACCAGATCACCATATCAAAAGGAGAAAGAAGAAGCTACTTGTGGAACAAGTAAAACAAAGCCAGCAAAATTTTACAGCAACGGAGATCGACTTGTACTCAAGCAACTATCAGACCGAGCTGAACCTCGGAGACAAAGGTCGCCGTTCTTCGCACCACTGCACTCGACGGTTTATACAACAAATTACTTGCTGGACAAGCAAAGAAATTTGGATCAGAAACAAAAGGGAATCCCTTACCTCTGGCTCTGACTTCAATCATCATCATCAATCCCGAAGTAGAGCAATTCTCGTCAATGGAATCTCTCACAAATTGACACCTTAGTGACTATCTACAAAGGAGATTACAGCTCAAAAGGCTCGGCGGGTCTGCTCATAAAACTAAAAAAGAAGTTTATGCAATAAACTCACGGATTCAACAATTGAAATAAAAGAAAACAGATCAAAGCCTCTTCAAGTTCAAAATCAAGCTCGAAAGCTCATCGTCAATTCGTTGTCCTCAGCTCATCTTAGTCGACACGTCACCCCTACAGCTCGTCAGCTTACCGTACGAGCCTGCACCTTTAAGACAATGCCTATCAGTGGCTGTCGCGACCACCGGCTCCAACTTCGATTAAGCTTCTCAGCTTGTCAAGAACAGAGCTATCACAAACTCTCAAAAGCAAACCAAGTCGAACCTGGTCCAGTTGTTTGGGATATTACCTCTTCTTGGGCTCCAGTGTTCGAAACGGCTTTGGTTATGCCGTTCTCCGGCCTGCAGTGATCGGCTCTCGACTCCTCAAGCTCTTGCCTCCAAAAAATAATAAAGGGACACAAGCTCGTCACGAGAACGTCTCACACCACAAGCTCGTCATATCAAATCCAGACATCAAGGACGTTCTCGCGTAGACAGCCTCTCCATCATCGTCCCGATCGAGATAAGTATCCCCACTAGCTATAGTTTATTTTATTCATCATAATTATATATGCACGTTGTAGTTTGACAAATTTCCAATTAAGCTCGTCATTTCATTATCATCGACAATAATGATAGAAAAGAGATGGGTCAGGCCCAAATAGATTTTCTAGGCCTAGCCACAAGAAGGGGTTGAAACATCAATCCTCGGCTCGTCAAATGCTCTTCTCGTTATCCGACCGCTTTATATATGAACTCATCAAGTAAATATTTCATTTTTATTATTATATTATTCTATTCAATCTAATTAACTTTAAGCCGAGTTTTCACTCGCAAAAGCCGAGTTTAAAAAGCTCGCACAAAAGCCGAGTCTTAACTCACAACCAAAGCCGAGTCCTAACTCGCAATCAAAGCCGAGCTTCTCAGCTCGCAAAAGTCGGGTCTAAGTAACTCGCAAAAAGCCGAGCTCCTTAGTTCGCAAAAGTCGGGTCTAAGTAACTCGCAAAAAGCGAGCTCCATAGTTCGCAAAAGTCGAGTCTAAGTAACTCCCAGAAAGCCGAGCAAATACTCGCACTAGCATCATGCTCCCTGGCCAGGAGTGTGGTCTTCCTTGCACGCGAGGTGCACATCGCGGTGAGAAAAAGCCGAGATCCGTCTCGCAATTATAGATTCGGTGGGGCATAAGCCTTAAAGTAAAGCAGTTCAACGTCGATCTACGTTTTAATCGTCGTTCGCCAAAGATCCATACAAACGGATCAAAGGACAGAACGATCCGATTAACTTAACTACGGAAAAGATTATTCTTCCACGACAAACATTCAAAGGAATACCGGAGATTCATGCCGATCTTTTATACCTCACGAACCGAAATGTTTTCTATCACCGATCATCGCGCCAAACGCTCGAATCGCCGACTTGGGGGGGGGGACTTACTGTTGGAGTCGGTTTTAGCACCCCTCAAAATGGCCCATTCAGTTAATAAGATCGGCCCGAAATAGAAGACATTTATTATGGATAAATGCTATGTCGATGAAGATAAATGTCAATCTTCGAAGATAATCACAAAAGAAAAATATATATTTTCCTGAAAAGGAAAATATATATTTCTTTTTAAGAAATATGACTTTTTATGCCAGCCTAAAACTCTATATAAGAGAATGAGGGCATTCAGGCTAAGGACATCTAAAAAAGTATGGACAACTCTGGAAGTCGACCTAAATCTCGACATGAGAGGATGAGGGTATTCAGGCTACAAGAGATCGATTTATAAACGACTCTGTAAGCCGACCTAAACCTCGACATGAGAGAAAGGGGTATTCAGGCTAAAGGAGATCGAAACATACACAATACAATAAATCGCTAAGAGACGACTTAACTCTTTCACCATATCGTCATTCGACGAACTCTTTCAAGGAACTACGAATGGCTTGATCCCTTTCCGAAGGGTATGTAGGCAGCTTTTTACAAGGTTCAGCTATAAAACCTAATTCTCTTTATTCTGATTCACCGGGGCCCCAATTTAGCCATAATCTCATCATCTCCGCCGAGCTAGGTTAAGAGACTTTGAAGAATCCCTAATTTAAACCCTAAAATTCTTGCTATCTTCGGATATGCAGAATTGAGATCTTACAGTGGGCATTAGATCGAACACGCGAGATTGGAACAGCAATAAGTGCACAATTTCCCATCTCTAGAATGACTACCAAAACGACTAAACACCTATAACTTGAGCCTTAGATGAGACCCTTTGTATCCCAACCATTTTGATTAAATGGTGAGACCAAGAGGGGACAGAACTCCGTGAAGGAGGCAAAGAGACTACTAAAGTCCAAGAACTCCTGATAAAGGGGAACAAATTCCTCATTAAGAGGCAACGTAACAATATCCTCATAAAGAGGCAACATAACAAGATCCTCATAAAGAGGCAAGAGATCCTCATAAAGAGGTAAACGATCCTCATAAAGTGGCAAGGGATCCTCATAAAGAGGCAAAGAGGAGCTAAAGACAAGTCTAGCAACCTCATAAAAAGGTAAATGTGGAGACAAAAGTTTAAGTCTAAAGGCAATAACTTTTGTAATAGAACTTAAACCAGTCAAGTTCCAATCATTCCAAAGAGTCGACAAGATTGAACCTTGAGTGAATGGGGGAATGAAGGTGGTATAGATGAGAACAGTCATGAGAGACATGTCTCCAAAGCTGGAGAGCGTTAAGACTGGAGAGTTAGAATCCATAAGGCTGAAACACAAAGCGGAGACAAGATAATATCTGGTGGATCCGGAGGAATTGGCGGCATCGGAGGAAGCTCCACCAAAAAACACCATCAGACCTTGATAGAGTATTGTGATCTCTCCATTGCAGCTGTCGAACACATGAGGGCTGAGACCCATACTTCATGAAGGTCTGAACTTGTCAAGAGCAAGGATTCAAAAAGCATGTGGGGAGGAAGAGAAACTAGTGGCTGCACATAGATCAACCAATGTATAATTCTACATAGAGTAGCAATGCAACTCATACAAAAGTATAAACAGCTCAACTTCAGACGTAAGAAGGCTTGGGTAACATTAGAGATGTGAAACTCCTATCGCACATCAGCTAGAAAGGTGTCATCCGATACACAATCTGGATATTTGATAATAATGAAACCAAAAACTACAGCCTTTAAATCTTTCAACCCAACAATGAATTCCCACAAATTCATCTCCCTAAATCGACAAGGGCAAAAGATCGGCATCAGACCAAACCCAGAGGAGCACTCGACCACGCCGGGGTCACGAACAACGAAGACTGAGCAGAGGCCTGAGACATCGGAGGGGTATTGGGATACCAAATCGCCGGAGGATAAATGAGCTTAGTCTTCTGGAGAGAGAGCCAAAACAGAGGAGTGGCAAAGAGCACATCAGATCCGATTGTCTGAAACTGACGAGTGAGTGGTGAGGCCAGAGAAGACGGTAACGGCGGATACGGCATTGTAGACTTGAACGAAGAAGAGGTAAGCACCCAGATCTGCGGCGGCCTGCTAGGAGGATACGACTGCGGTGGTTGGACGGTGAGCAAAGGTGACGATGGAGAGGGAAATGCGAGCAGCAGAGGATGAGCGTTAGCAAAGGGGGTAGAGCAGAAAGCAGAGGAAAAGAAACGGTGACAAGGATGAGAGCAGCAGCAACGAAGATGGTGTGAACAGCACCGGCGGAGGAGAGAGCAGCAATGACGGTGACGACTGGAGGCTCGGCGGAAGCGTGAGATGCAAGGACGAAAAGTCGGGGGGCTCGCTGGACTCGGAATCCGGCGGTACACCGCCGCACATGATGAGACCTTGAAGAGGGAAGTGCAGACTAGACGGAGGGCGACAAACGGCGGCGAGGAGAAGTTGAATCGGCTCTAAACGAGGTCGGCGGCGGAAGCATTGAAGTACGTGCCTGGGAGAAAAAGCCCTAGCGCGTCCATCTCACGCTCGGTCCATTTGAACGAATCTTTTTGCCATGATTCTTTCCTTATTGGAGGTTTTCTTTTGAGTTCAAAATAATATAGTAAAGGTTAAATTGACATTAATGATCGTTGCATATTTTAGCGTATTTTAACATACATTCTAGTTATGTTTTAGGTCTTTTGCACTGATTCATGTAGATTTTCTTTAGGTTTCATTCATTCTAAAATTTAGTGAATCTTAGAATAAGATTTACATACTTTGGGCATAAAAACCGAAACCGAAAAACCAAAACTAAAGAACCGATAACCGGAAACGAATTTTTTTATTTGTTCCACCAATAATACCCATTTGATCCTGAGTTGAGGAACCGTGGATATCGGGTATGGACCGTGGGTATCGGGTAGGAACCGGAACCGAACCGAGAACCGAAATACGGAACCGAAGAACTGAACTTATATAAGGCTTAGTAAAATCTTACACATGGTTTCAAAATCCACATAAAAGAATCATATGAAAATATTTCAAAATCCACATAAAAGAATCATATGAAAATATTGTTAGATCCATGGAATTTATGTTAATGTTATGTAATTTACATTGAATCATAGACCTTTTTTTTTTGGTTAATGATTTTTTGAATTAACAGAAATTTTGGGGTTTTTTGTTGATTTCAGATATTTTTGTTGATTACAGGTATTTTTTGTTGATTTCGAGTAAAAAAAGTTATTTCGGTTCCAAAATTCCCAGAACCGTTTAAGAACAAAAAATTTCGGGTATTTTACGGTTCCTAAAATGATGGTACCGAACTAAATCGGAACCGACATGAACCGAACCAAAAATTGTAAAGTACTCATTGGATCCTAAATCTATAGACCCGAAATACCCGGAACCGATTAGTTCCTACCCTAAACCGAACCAAATACCTGAATGCCTAGAGCTAGATGTAAGCATTGGAGTTTGAGAAACGTTTAGAGGGAAATGAAGAGATTTGAAGGAAAAGCAGTCATTTTCTTACCCCAACGGCCGTCAACATCGGCTTACAGTCGTTTCGAGCCAAGACTTCCAAAAATATCTTGCAGCAAGTCGAGCCTAACAGCAAAAGATCTTGCGGTTGAGACTATATACCACGGTCGAGAGCCAAGACTTCCAAAAGATCTTGCGGTTGGCGAGCCACAGTCGAGCCTAACAGCAATGCCAGCCACATCCGAAGGAAGAAAGAAGCTTGTGGCCCAAGTCACCTGATATGGCCACACGCCTAGAGTGACTTCGCATGTTCCAATCGATGCGCCAAGCCATCATCAGCAATGTGGTGGCCAAGCCGCAGTGGAGACACCTCGATTATAGCCATGCCCGCACTACTGATATAACCAGTTTTATCACCATTTTATATATCATTTCTATACTTTTTCTTTGTTTTCTAACATGTTTTATAATTCTTTTTAAGAGATTTTATGTTTTGTATTTTAAATGACTTTTTCAGTAAAACCAGGCGAAAAGTTAGAAAATTCACATTTTTACACTGATGCATTCTATCATAAATTCCACATCAAATAGAAATTTTCTCACTATCTGATCACACTCAAATTAGGAAACCAGGTACACTGATCTACCCCAGCCAATATCAACTTGTTTCGATGAAATCCAACAGTTAGATCTCAAGAGACGTTATGAGCAAGATGACCCACCAACAACCGAAAGATCATGTGGCCACGGTGGAAGCATCCTTGGCTTTTATATGAGGCTACACTTCCACGGCCATCCCGTGCCAACTCCATCCCGTGCCAACTGACCTAAAACACCTATTTGTTCTATTTGCAACTTAAAGCCTACTTGGAGTTATGTTAACTTGTCCCACGTCGAATATAGAACATATTACCACTTTATAAGGAGGTATCACCCTCTCCTCACTAACTATTCACCAGTCATTTTCAGACCAATTAGCTTAGTAATTTTTTAGTTTTAGCTTTAGTTTTATATAGTTTTTAGGGATTCTAGATCCATATCTCTGGGATTGTTTGGGCCGAGACCACAAAACCTAGCTACATTATTATTATTTTATTTTTTATGTATATCAAGTATTTTTCATGATTTTCATTTGGATGTCTGAGTAGTTTCTTTGTTCGGTTTTAAGAGATTTTCGAATGGGTAATCATGAGTCAAGTTCATATGGCCGATTTATAGAAATAAAGTATTTTATTTAAATGTTTTTCGTTTATCTTTATTCTTAATGCATGATTAGAGACTGGTCACCTTAAAGATGATCATAGGATTGATGAAACCACTAACATGCTGAACTCATAAAATGAAACTAGGATAAGCGAGAAATTGTGTTGTGAGGTGTGACTACACATTTACAGAGCATTGTGAATATTGATGAACTAGGAATTAATGCTTGTTATTCTGTGCGGTCAGCTGCAAAGTTTGAGTGACCGAGTTGTTAGAATTTAGGTGTTTAATACTATGGTAGTAGGTTATGCACATTTTGGTGTTTCGAATTCGTGAACCATAGTAGACTATGTCTCAGAAATCCTAGGTGCAAGTGAAGTTGAGTCGGACCCATGATCCTCTTAATAATCCATATTACCCAACATTTTGTTTATTATTTCTTACAAAGCGCTTTATGCTTTTAGTTATTATAACCCTAACCATGACAAGCTCCCAAGATCTTTTTGATTAGTGTAGAGAAAGTTAGAAACTGATAGAAATTGAATGTTCGTCATTTTCTTGTGGATCTGATTCTTTAATATATTATTATGATTGATGTGCACTTGCAATAAGATTTAATTATGATTGATGTACACTTGCAGTAAGATTTACGGATAAGATCCCTCTTTGCTCATCTATCATCGAGACAAAATTGTTATCTTCTTTCTTTTGTGTAAATGGAATAGTTATCACTAACAATATCTTTGGTGCATTGAATCCCTTACTTGATGAACTGAATAATGATTTCGAATGAAAATATCTAGAGATTTTGCACTACTTCCTTTGTATTCAAGTTCATTTTCATGTTGATGGTTTATCTTTCGCAGGAGAAATACGGTTAGGATCTTATGGTTGTTGTTGCAATAAAATATTTCTCTTCCATGTCAAATTCTTTACCAATATATTTGTATAGTAGCCATGTTCGGCAATCTGACGCTAGCGGCAAGTTCATTTTGTGATCACCAGCAACAACTTTTATTTGATGCAAGACAAAAAGGTGGACAACCTGGCTTCAACTTTGGATTTGTGGCGTCAGTTTTGCAGTCGGTAATTTTTTTTGGAATCTTTGGAATCACAGGAAAGTAACGGTAGCAACAAAACTAACCACCTCTGACAACAAAAATGAAATAGAAATAAAAAAAAGTTTGGTCGCTCAAATGTGTCACTAGTAGGGCCATTGTTTCTTATCAAGTAGAATTATTCCCAAACGCAACATAATTCAGAAGTTTTGCAGGTAGGCTTAAGTACCTATGATGCAGCAGATCTTCACAAGATCACGCCTCGTGAGCTTCGTCGTGATCAATACACATATACCTTTGTTTATATCTATATTGGGATTTTGACATGTTGGGCTTTACGTATTCATTGTTGATTAGTCATTAAAATTAGGGTTTACGTTTATTGCTTTTGTATATAAGTGTTCCCTACGGCTTATTGTAGATCATTGATTATTGAATAAGAAAACATCATAGAACTTTTAGTTCAATTCCTTGTCGACTGCATTATTTATGAATCAACGTCTCTCAAGAACCCTCATCGAACGACTATTCTTCGTGAATCAACGATCTTCGAGTCCTCGTTGAACGGTTATTGCTTATTGGAATCAACAATCCTCGAGTCTATCAAGCTTACGTTGCGCCAGTTTGGTATCAGAGCAAGCACGTTCCTGCCCGGAATATTGTTCCTGCCCGGAATATTTTTTTTCCTTTTCGAATCATGGCAAGAAACAACTTTCCCTTCACAATGGATCAACCCATCGTGAGATTCAGGAAAGGAGTCAATACTCCATACGTAGATCATTACACCAACTATTCGAGCCACAACTAGATCAACATCGGTTGTTTCAAAAAAACCAGAACAAAGAAGGAGATTTTCATGGTCAAATCAGCGACAAGTGGCCATGTCCATTTTCTCCAAGTGAAGAGGATCTCTATAATGAGATCGATATCTATGGTGAACCATTTTTAGACACCAATGAAGATGAACTTGTTTATGGTGACGAGGTTAAGCGGGTTGAATCATCGACGGAGTTCACCTCTGATAGAATTCCAGATTGGGGTATCTACGATAACGAGGATCAAATTTTACATGAATACATCGAAGAGGATGTTCAAGTGGTGAAGGATGTAGATAATTTGGTCATTTTTTACACTTCTAAAGAGCTTGACCAAGTCATCGATAATATCAGTCCAAAGGAAGGTGTTCTATTCATGGATTTTTCAAAGTATACTCCCAAGCATGAGTCTAAGGCAAAAAAACTATCAACTCTTTTTCGTCATGGAATGGATCATGAGAAGTGTGAGGAGCCGCCTGATCATGATCAAAGGGGTAATCCATTTACGAATGTTTTCTTGGTGATCTTCTCTCTAAACTCGTCACGACTTGGGCTGCAACTTGGTTATTTCCACATTAAACATGTTGTCATGTGAATCACGCAATTGGGGATGTTCACTTGTACTCCGCTATGTTACATTGACCTCCACATACGAGATGGACAAATAAAATGGAATGGTAGTATCACTAAAAGTGTCGTGAAGAACATTCGTAACTCAAGCCATGACTTTGATCAATATGTTGCCTTTTGTGGAGATTTCCTTATAGGTTTCACGGATTTATCTCTTGATATTGTGAGGGTACCGTTTCTCAAGAACTCGACAAGAATTGTTTCTACATTGTGGGTATTAGGCTCATGCCACAATGATTACAGGAGACAACAACAAAACAATTTGGTGGTTCATTTGAATGCTTTTATGGGTCGTGTGATGTGTCTCACAACACTGACTGGACGCATGAGTGTTGTAGGGACCGTAGAAGTCATCATTATCATTGCACATTGGAATATTTTGGATCAAGATCTTTTGCAACTCTGTCGAAACCGTGTGCTCTGTGTTATGGCGTTCGTATAACACAAGATTTAAGGGCTTATGGTACCATCAATTCATCATTCCAGATTCGAGGACGAATCTTTTCCTATCCGGAGAGACCTGATGCAGCGGAGCTTCACAAAATCACGCCTCTTAAGCTTCTTTGTGATCAATACACATATACCTTTTTTTATCTATATTGGGCTTTTGACATGTTGGTCTTTACGTATTCATTGTTGGTTAGATTAGAATTAGGGTTTACGTTTATTGCTTTTGTATATAAGTGTGTCCTACGGCTTATTGTAGATCATTGATTATTGAATAAGAAAACATTATAGAACTTTTAGTTCAATTCCTTGTCAACGGCATTCTTTATGAATCAACGTCTCTCAAGAACCCTCGTCGAACGGCTATTCTTCATGAATCAACGATCTTTGAGTTATCGTTGAACGGTTATTCTATATTGGAATCAACAATCTTCGAGTCTATTAAGCTTACGATGCGCTAACCTAACATTAACAAAACCATACATACAATTTTCAATTAATTATGTACGCAAAAAAATACATGTTTCAACAATGTTTGACTTCAACCTGGTGAAGAGAATACTCTAGTACATTAAAGGAATAACTACTATGGGTATTTCCTTCAGCAACAAGACTAATTGTAAGTTAACATATTGTAGTGATAGTGACTGGTGTACTTTTAAACAACAAAAATCTCAAGAACCTAGTGATAGTGTTTTCTTTTGAAGAACACGAGAGCTGGGTCTCTTAGAGCCTTAAAGCTTCATCTACCTATGGATTTTATGGTTTATTTGAAAAGCGAGGAATGATAAGATCTTCAACGGAAAAGAAATTTGCCTAGGACTACCTTCCAATTGGCTTCTCTTGAGGCGGAAAGTTGGAGACTAGCTCGCGATGAAGACAATGAAGAAGAGAGTGAAGAGACACAAGAGTCTCAAGAATCCTTATTGACACCCAAACCCTTATATGCCAAGTTGATGCATTATGGATTGACAAAGGTCTTATTAGTGGTTTAGGGTGGTGTTATAAGAAATGTATGGGGTGAGAGGTAAGCGGCCTCCAAGGATGTCGTAGAAGCCTCTCGGCATTAAATGCCGAGTTAGATAGCTTTCTCTGAGCAGCTTCATGTCTCCTTGAGAAAGGGCTCATGAAGGTTCACTTTGAGACTGATTATTAATCATTGGTGAAGATGAATGACGATCCTGAGGATTAGCCATTATTCTTGTTAGAATTGGATACCTTACACTCTTTGAAATTGAGTTTTAAGCTTTTCGATCTACGTTATATCCCTCATGCCCATAACTTTTGTGTTGATTACTTAACGAAGGAAGCCCGATCTCAAGACGTGTTATTTTCCCATATAAGCCAAACTGTCTCGACTGAATGAATTTTTCAGAACATTTCTTATAGCGGATTAAACGTGGCTTAATCAAAATAGATCCAAGTAACAAAAAACAACAAAAATCTATTGGAAGATATTGCAGCTTTCTCGGAAACAATATTAAGTCTGATTGGTGAACAAAAGTAGAACAGTAAGATTAGCGGTAAGCAGAAGTGGTAAACGGTTAGAAAATAGTGCAAAGAGATAAGAACAAGCGGTTAGAGAAAACGGTAAGAAAAATCTGATAATATTATTTTTGCTAACGCTTTGATGATTGGTGAACATCAAAACGATAAATTCTTTACGGTAGTGGTAAGAAGTTACCAATAAGAACCATTATCTTTTGGGCATTTAAAAAGCAACCCACTATCTTAAGAAACTCTATCGAGGCATAGCACAAACCGAGGCATAGCTCAATCGAGAGGCATGTGGATAAACATAATTTCAATCAACCACGTGAATTTTATAACTTTGTCTGACAGTCATTCCTATTTCCCACGCTGCATCGAGATAGATGACAATAATTATCTCAAATTTTATAATCTAAATTTAGGAAGAAACGACGAACCAATCTATGTATCACTCTATAAAATAATTTACCAATTCTCACTTCAACAAGGACATACAAGAAAGATACAGAGATAATGGCTCGTCTTTGTAAAATCCATATCCTCTGCTTAATCATTTTCACCTTCACAAACACATCACACTCTCTAGAAAAGTTTCAAGCTTTTCTACAACCTATTCGTAAAGACAGCGCCACAAATCTCTACTACTCTCCCGTATCCATCGGCGTCAATAACGGGACATCTTATCAACCCTACAACATCAACCTCGCCATCGACCTCGGTGGCTCCGCGCCATTAATGCTAACCTGCGCATCTGCCGCCAAATCCCGTTCTTACCACCCAATCAAGTGCGGCTCCTCTAGGTGCATACAAGCCAAACCGGTGTCTTGTCCCACCAATACCTCCAAGAAAGCCACATGTTACAAATCCTTCTCAACTTCCTACACTGAGCACCCCATCAACACGCGTCTCCTCCGAGACACCGTATCTTTGCTATACACCGACAACGGCTTCACCTATATGGGCGGTGGAATCGATGTGCCGATGACTATAGCTTGCACCGACGTTAACACTGACCCTTTGGTTAAACCCTTCCCGTCGATTGTTGTTGGGACGTTGGGTCTCGCTAGGACCCATATGGCGCTTCCTTCACAGGCCGGTTCTTTATACAAATTACCCTTAAAGGTTGCTCTTTGTTTGCCTTCACCAAACTCCGGAGAAACTTCTGGAACTGGTTCTCTTTTCATTGGTGGTGGTCCTTATTTTATGGCACTTTACCCTAATGATGTCTCTACGATCTTTGCATCCACACCTCTGCTTCCTGGTGACCGGTCTCGTGGTGAGTACTTCATTGATGTGAACTACATCCAAATCAATGGAAAGATTGTTCCTTTTGATAAGAAAAGCACAAAGATCTGCACTTTGGCTCCTTACACGGTCTTGCATAGTTCTATTTACAAGGCTCTAGTCCTAGCCTTCGCTGGAAAAGCCAAGATGAGTAAAGCTCCGGCAGTGAAGCCTTTTGGTTCGTGTTTCAGCTCCAAAGGACTCGGGAAGTGGATGATGGGAAGTCGTGTTCCCGTGATCGACTTAGTGCTGCGTGGTGGGGCTAAGTGGAAGATTTACGGGTCCAATTCGCTTGTGAAGGTGAGTAAAGATGTGGTTTGTTTAGGATTTATGGACGGAGGTGTGGACATGACGATGGGAATGGTAATAGGAGGTTTTCAGATGGAAGATAATTTTGTGGAGTTTGATCTTGAAGCCTCTAAGTTCTCTTTCTCTTCTTCTCTTTTGCTTATTAACTCTTCTTGCTCTCAGTCAAGACACTTCTGATTTGTTTAGTTTTTAATATTTGAAGATCTGCAATATAATCTTAACCACTGAAATAATCAAGGGCAAATCGCATTAATATCACAAAAAACATGACTTGTCAAAAATATAACAC
This sequence comes from Orychophragmus violaceus, assembly GCA_030180135.1. Lineage (NCBI taxonomy): Eukaryota > Viridiplantae > Streptophyta > Magnoliopsida > Brassicales > Brassicaceae > Orychophragmus > Orychophragmus violaceus. The sequence continues at coordinate 21,769,031 of CM058235.1, forward strand.
CAAGGAAGAAAAATCATAAAAATAGCATAAAAACATGTTTTGTCACTAAATTAGCCCTAACCCTAAATCTTAAATACTAAACCCTAAACCCTAAATACTAAACCCTAACCTTGAATAATAAACCCTAAACCATAAATACTAAATCATAAACCCTAAATAATAAACCCTAAACTATAAATAATTAACCCTAAACCCTAAATTATATAATGCTATAAAAGTCTTTGTAATTAAAATAATGTTAAAAATGTGAATTATTTTTCTTGGTGCTATATTTATGATAAGGTATGTTTTTTGTGCTATTTTATGACTTTTCTCAATAATCAATCTTTTTTAGTAAAAGTGGGTGGAATTGAAATGGGAAAATTTGTTGACTCTTTTTCATTTTTGAAGATATTGAAAAGTAGAAAATGGAAAAGGAGGGAAAACAAAATTTACTCTAAAAAGTTATTTTTTGTCTTCTTGAGAGAAGTGACAAAGAAAAGAGTGACAAACAATAGAATAATATAATTGACAGAAAAAGTTGTCACCCATTCAGGTTCAGCCATTGGGACATCCCGGCTGTGCCGGCCCAATAAGATTCGTTCTTTTTTTTTGTTATGTGTGTACCCTAGTCCCATATCTCAAGGATTCAAAGATCAAGAAGAACAGATATGAAATGAGAATTCGGCTAAAAAAATTCTTAACTTTGGAGGAATGACTAAAATAGACATGGATTTTGTGAATGGCAAAAAAACACTTAACTTTTTTTATTTTCAAATAAAATAACTAAATTTCGATTGATTTGTCAAATAAATATGCCGTAAGCAGATTTAAAATATAATTTAGACGTCATTAACTTCATGTTACCGTCGTTTGATACGACGTCGTTTTTGCAAAACAAAAAATCAAAAATGTGTTCAACTAAATTCGAAGTCGTATACTTGAAACAATTAGAGGGGTCTTCAGCCACTAAACTATTGTCACTTTTAGTTGTATATGAAGCAAACTTTCTTATATTGTATTCAATTACGAACACTTTTATGAGAATT
>CM058235.1:22970558-23277173 GCA_030180135.1 Orychophragmus violaceus
TTCCATGGCGGGGTATCTGGTTTCAGCGTCGATCAAGGTCTTACTGATGTAATACACCGGCCGTTGTTCGTTTTGTTCCTCGCGAACCAGGACTCCGCTCACCGCTGCTGTCGAGACGGCTAAATAGAGGTAGAGGGGTTCTCCTTCTACTGGTTTTGCCAGTATGGGTGGTTCGCTTAAGTAAGCTTTGAGCTGAGTGAATGCCTCTTCGCACTTTTCGTCCCAGAGGAACTTTTTGTTTGCTTTTAACAAGTGATAGAAGGGTAGACATTTATCAGTCGACCTTGAGATGAAGCGATTCAGAGCAGCTATTTTTCCGGTTAGGCGCTGGACTTCTCGCGTTGTTCTGGGAGATTTCATCTCTATGAACGTTGCGATCTGTTTGGGGTTCGCTTCGATCCCTCTTTCGGTCACCAAGTAACCGAGGAACTCTCCTGAAGGGACCCCGAAGGTACATTTAGCTGGGTTGAGTTTCATCCCATACTTATTAAGAATGGTAAAGCATTCTTTTAGTTGGGGGATGTGATCCTCGTACCTGGAAGATTTTACCAGCATATCATCGATGTAGACTTCCATGGTTTTGCCTAGGAGTCCTGAAAACATCTTGTTGACGAGGCGCTGGTAAGTCGCTCCTGCGTTTTTCAGTCTGAAGGGCATGACTTTGTAGCAGTACGGGCCTCGATCTGTTATGAACGAAGTCTTTTCTTGGTCTTCAGGGTTCATCAATATTTGATTGTACCCTGAGAACGCGTCCATAAAAGATAGTAGCTGATGTCCGGCGGTAGCTTCGACCAGTCGGTCGATGTGCGGGAGTGGGAAGCTGTCCTTTGGACATGCTTTGTTGAGATCCGTGAAGTCTACACAGACCCTCCACTTTCCGTTCTTTTTCTTAACCACCACGGGGTTCGCGAGCCAGTCGGGGTACTTGACCTCTCTGATCGATCCGATTTTTAATAACCGATCGACCTCGTCGTTGACGGCTTTGGCCCGCTCAGGACCTAGTTTTCGACGTTTCTGTCTTACCGGTTTGTAGGTTGGGTCGACATTCAGCTCGTGGCTGGTTACGTCGATATTTATCCCTTTCATGTCTGCTGAAGACCAGGCGAAGGAGTCAACGTTCCGTTTGAGAAAAGAGACCAGTTCGTTCTTAACCGGCTCTGATAGGTCGATTCCGATGCCAACGAGTCTTTCGGGGTGAGCATCGTCTATACAGACCTGAGTCGTGAGGTCCTTTGGGGGTCCTATTTGACTGGGGTTGTTCGACCTTTTGGTCTGCATGGTGGCGAGCTCCTCCTCTTTCTGTAATTGCTACGCAGGGGATTTCTCGATATGCTTGTATCCGTTCATGTAGCAATGACGGGAAATCTTTTGACTTCCGTAAATGGTTTTGATACCTTTGGGAGTCGGGAACTTTACGCATTGGTGGTAGGTCGATGGTACCGCTTTCATGTCGTATATCCATGGTCGACCTAGGATTGCGTTATAGGGAGCTGGCCGATCTACTATGACGAACTCAGTCATTCTCCGAACTCCTCCAGAAATTACTGGGGCGAAGACAGAGCCCATCGAGTATGTCGTCTCGCCAGCGAAACCTACTAGTGGTGTCTTTTCTTCCACAATCTCGGAGTCGTTGAAGTCCATCTTTTTGAACGCGTTGTAAAAGAGGACATCTACCGAACTTCCTGTGTCAATCATTATCCTTGAGAGTTCTACATCTCTCACTACTAGACAAACGAGGAGGGCGTCTTCATGTGGTTTGTCGAGATTACTTGTCTCGCTCTCGTAGAAAATGATTTCGTGGTCTGGACCCAACATTGGGGTTTTCCCCCCTCTGTCGGTCTCGACTTTTCTTTGAAGAGCTTTGATCGAATTGACCGAGTAGCGGCAAAGCTTGGAGCCACCGAAGATGAAGTCGATTCGTTTAGGGGGTATAGCCCGTACACCCCCCCCCCCCCCCCCCCCCGTAGAGACGAGGGAGATTGATTCTTGAGCGTAAACTTTTGGCAGGAGCCGGAGGCGGGGATAGCGCCGAACCTCCCGAAGTGCCGCTCAGGTTAAGCTCGCCGAGGATGAAATCGACTCGCTTCCGCGACCCTTGAGGGAATGTTTCGGGAGATTCCGGCTCTTTTGACCGTTCCCGTTTGTTCTGAGAGTGCTTTTTGGAGTTCGACTCCTTGGTCTGTTTGTTTTCCTTTTTGTCGGACAGAGTTTCCTCCTCGACTTCGGAGTCTTTTTTGCTTTCGGACTCTTGTTTTTGAGCCTCTGCTTTAGCTCGAGTATAGCAATCCTCGGTCGAGTGTCCTCTTTTATTGTGGAAATCACAGAATTTTTCCTTGTCGAACTCAAATTTCTTCGAGCTCTTTGGGCTCTCGACCGCGTTGACGTTCCCTGATTTACGGGAATCCTTTTTCGAGTTCGAATTCTGCGAGCCCGTCGGGTTCCTTTCTTTCCGGTGTTTTTCCCTGAGGGCCGTGGTTTCGTCCTCGATGCGAGCAAAGGCCGATGCGCGATGGAGGGCGTCATCGAGCGTTTGAGGTTCGCGGACTGTTATTTCCTCGCGGAATCTGGTTGAGAACCATAGTCCTCGTCTCAATGCTTCTATAGCTACCTCATCTCGTGGGTTCGCGATTTTGGATTTTATTTCCTTAAATCGGTCGATGTACGAGCGAAGTGTTTCGTCGGGTTTTTGAGAGACGCCAAATAGGGCTGCCTCAGTGGTCTTTTCCTCGATGAAAACGGAGTATTTCTTGAGGAAAGCCGTCATGAACTGGGTGAAGTTGTCAATGGACCTTTCTTCCAGTCCGGCAAACCATTCTAGGGCAGAGCCTGATAGGTTTTCTGCAAAGAGCCTGCAGAAGGCTGGCTCCCTCTCCTCATCGGTAAGGTACACCCTTGCCATCGCTAGTCGGAATGCCCTGATGTGGGCTTTCAGGTCTGATTTCCCAGAGAATTCTGGAACCTTAGTTTTCTTGATCTCTCGGATCCTTGCAAACGCAAACCGATCTGTGAACGGTGTTTGTTGTGTTTCTTCGATCACTCGATCGATGTCAGGAGCCGCGCTCGTCGCCATGTGAACTTTCGAGCTCAGACTGTTGAACTGGGCTTTAGCCTGCTCAATGTATTGTCTAAGCATATCGTGTTCATCGCCCTCTGCGGGTGCGAACTGGACTTGTGCCTGACCTGACGTTTGTTCCGGAAAAATGGGGTCGAGGAGATCGATCGTTGGGATCGACCTCGTCTGATCGACCTGGGGCGTTCGGAACTGAACTGAGTTTGATCCGTTAAGGAGTCCCGAGCTCGAGGCGAAGGCAGAACCTCCTAGTTGCCTCAGTCGGATGTTAGAGTTACTCGGGAAAGGTGGTGGCCCGGGTAATGGTCGGTTTCCTTATCCGGTTGGATCTGTGACCATTGAACTCGAACCAAATGGGGTCGGTATTGTAACGCCCCTTTCCCACTCTCCGCTGACCGTCGAGCTGACCGGTCAACAATCAAACAAGAACATGACCGATCGAACCCGAGCAAGTCGAACAGGAAAAGTTCGCCACAGGACGAAGCCAGAGACAGATCGGTTTGAGACAAAGGCTCGCACTAACCCATCTTTGACTCCGCTATCCTCACATCCATAGTACAAGTCGTACGCCTTGCACCACTTCAGTGAGTTGTGTCGGTTCGGACGAAACACAATATGAGGAAAGCATATTTATTTCTGAGTAATTAAACGTTCAGCACAACGTTTAATAATGTTACAAAACAGTTTGCCATCAATCAATACAACACATAAAGCTTAGTACAAAAATGGCGTCAAGCCGAACCGAGAAAAACCCAAGAAACATCGAATCAAAATCCCGCCACAAGCAATCCCGAGACTACACCGAGGCTATCCTGCGTCCGTCGCTGCTAAACCTGAAAAACACAAAAAGAGTCTAATGAGTGATCTAATATCACCCAGCGAGTCGGCTCCCCACTAAGGCTTCTAATCTATCTATCATCTATAGATTCCCGCCCGAATCCCCAAAATAACAATCAACAAGCAAATAGCCGATCACGCACTACCACGTCGCGTCGAGCCCACACACAATCAATTGCCAAAAGAAAGAGAAGGCGATTAGAGGAAATCGGGAGCACTGCGGAACATGTCCCCGATTGAGACTCGATCTATCTACCGCGCACTACCAGCTACACCAAAACACACACGCTGGGCCCCTACGAACTTGGTAACTTCCACGGGTTTTCACCGTTACCGATATGGCAACTAACCCTCGACTCCTAGCCGTCCACACAACGACTAGGACACCGTTCTCAGTCCATCGATACGCGGCGACTCCGGCTACCCCTAGATAGCCCAAGCTTCCATGCAGTCCGGCCCTAGGACGCGACCCCGTATTCTCAGGACTACACCCTACAGACGTCACTCCATAGGTTCGCACCTGCCAGAACTAACTGACCAGGTTCTCAATTCCCGAGGATCCAATCAGGATGGAAGTACCAGCACGTAATCAAACACCTAGACTTGCGGGATCTAACGCACCCTAGAGTCCTAGTGCAGAAATGTAAACACGCAGACTCGCTTGGACTCTAGCAATCAATCACAATCAATAACAACAATCAACTCAACCCCGCATCCCGCAAGTCTACTCACACACACCACCGCTCTGACTCGGCACCGTACCGAGTCAGCACCACAACTTAACCGGTCCCGTGACCAAGTTAAGTAACAACATGGATCGCTCGGCCCAACACCGAGACGATCTAAAGGCCTGCACAAAAGGTTAACCACACAACAACACAATACAATCACACAACCAACACACAATCAACACACAACAGGCCTATTAGATTACTAACGTATTTTAACCAATTCACGCCCGCTACTTTGGATTAGCCGCTTGCTAACCCGTATACGGTTCACCAATTACAACACTTCTCATTTCTTAACCAATCCTAATCATCTTTTAATAACTCCTCGATCCGTCGGTTTAGAGCTAGAAGCTTACTAAACTCCCCGACGTCTCATCATTCATTACTTAGTTCATTTAATCTCGGGAAACCCCGATACCATTCCATATTCTATACGTTTGTTCAGGTTTAACTTCCGTATTTTAACTAGTCTTAATTTCCGTATATAGGTTCATTTAATACCGTTCTTTACTTATATATATATGCATATACGGCCCTATTCATGCAACAACTATATGAATGCATCACGCAATATTACTACCAACCTAACGGCACACAATCAGGTTTAATCCATTTACGTCTGACATGCTTCTTTAACCCTAGCCGGTTTAACGTTAATTCAGTCAATCAATCAACTCAAGATTCAATTCAATACGATCGGGTATGCAATCCTAATTCTACGGTTTCTCATTTATCGATCTATATGCATAACTATGGTGTTTGAGCCGACTCACAGTGATATGACGGAACGAACGGCACGGATGCGGATACGGATTCCCGAGACCCCGAACTAAACCCGAACCTCCCGAATACACGAACAAGAACTCCCGAACACACGAACAAGAACTCCCGAACACCCCGAACCTCCGTCGCTTTGACCCGTACTTGACTGTTGACCTTCGTGATTCCGCTCGAGCCTCTAGACTAATCTCTTTTCTCTCTCCTCCGGTTCTCTTTCTCTCTCTAATTTCTCTCTCTTCTTTCTCTCTCCTCTTTCTCTCTCTCTTCTTCATCTTCACGCCTCTCTTCTTCTCTCTCTTTCTCTCTTCTTCTCTCTCCTCTTCTTCATGCTTCTTCTCTTCTTCTTCTCTCCTCCTCCGGCTTCTCCTCCGGTCTTCTTCTCTCCTTCTTCTTCTTCTTCTTCTTCTTCTTCTTCTTCTTCTCCTTCTCCTCCTCCTCCTCCTCCTTTTTCTTCTTCTTCTTCTTCTTCTTCACTCACGCTCCTTCTTCTCTTCTCTCCCTCTCTTTCTTTACCTCTCTTTTTCTTTGTTGTTTTGGTGTGAAGAGAAGAAATGACCCAAGGCCTCCTTTTATAGTTGAAACCACTTCATGGTTGAGAGACACATGTCCAGACACTTGTCTTCCTCTTCTCCTCATCTTGTGACACCTAATTGTCACATGCTCAAATGTACATTCATTGTGTTTGTCCATTAAACACATGTCTTGTGACACTCTTCTCATCTCTTTCTTTGACACATATTCTCTCTTCCTTCCTCCTTCAGCCACGCCTCCTCTCTCATGCAGGTCCTAAAATAGCTCAGTTTGGTATCCATTTCACCTATTCAAAGCCCATGTAGAAGCCTCTTTGGTTTAGGTCCAAAACTCTCTTGTAGGTTCATTGAATCAAGCTCACAAAGCCCCTTTTATTTTTCTCTTGCATAATTTCGTGGCACAAGCTTGTAAATTGGCTTTCATCAAGTCCATAATAACTTCAGACATCAGCTCTAATCATCCCAAACCAGGCCCAAGCTCCCTTGAATTTATTTTGGAGTTTTAGTCATTAATCACCCATTAATGATCTAAAATATATAACTTAATCTTGGCATTGAATCTTGCTGAATCCTTTTAACCGTGGCTTCTACATCTTTTCATAAGGCCGTGGTCCAAATTTCATAATTTTTGGTGGAGTTTAGACTGTCCTCTCGCTTGCCCGAACCTTGTATCGGTTTTTCGGAAAAAAACCGGTTTTATGGTTAATAATTTTTTTAAACCCTTTAGCCGCTTCTATAAATCCACCAAGTCTCATCTTCAGATTCTAAATACTCTTATATGAATTTAGCAATTTGAATCACCTCAAACGGACACCCGTAGCTTCAGTTTCTCCGTCCATCCGTCCCGACCTCGATCTTGTTCCCGCTGGTTTCTCTCCTTTGATTCGCATTCTGACTTCCAATTCCCCGTACTGATAACTTTACTTTGCTTCCGACACGGCTTCCACTCCATTCGTACTGATAACCTCATTCTAACGCTGACACGATCTCTTCCTGCTCACACGTCTTGGTTTCTGAATCCAATTTCGCTAACTTCCCACCGCATTCTCACTAACGGCTTCGCTCTGGTTTCCATACGGCCATTGCTGCTAACACATCACACTGACCGCTTCGCTCTTTCCGCTGCTCGGTACTGACACTTCCCACTAACACTCCACACTGACCGCTTCACTTCCCGGGTCAACTCGTCTCGTGGTCTCCTTTCCAGCCCATCTCGCTTTCGGGTTCGGGTTCGGTCTCGCATTCGTATCGCATCGTCCATTCCGTCCTATATTCAACACAACAAATTTTCACTGGAGCGGTGAATTCAAACCAATCCATTCCTCGATGTCACTTCCTCATAGAAATATAGTTAATTAATCATGTACCCGATGGTCACCCATGATTAAGTAACGATACTCTATAATTCCGCTCCCTCGCGAATCGACAGTCGATTCCAACCATTCACAAGTTAGCTCAACACCTTAAACGAAAAGGTTCTAACACTTCTATTCTCACCAGTCTAACGATTGCGATAAAATTTAAGCTACTCAACCAAATAGCTTACCACCACCACTCACACTCCGCACATGCTAAGCATGCCATACACACTAGCACTTCCACAGTGCTACACCCCCACAAAAGACAACCCTAACTATCCAATGCACCACACAAGCATTAAATAACAACACGCAAGCAATAAACACAAAAGCAAGCAATTACCACACACAATCAAGCAATCATCAGACCGCTCCGGATATATCGTCAGTCTGGGTTTAGGTTATGATAAACGGTCATCAGTTCCGTTCATCATTAGACTTCACGTGGTAATTCGTTTGCATCACAAAACCATCACACGCATGCAAACAATTTCCACGTAAGCCATAATGATAATAGAACAATTCTGCATCACATACATACATAAAAACAACAACACACACGCGTTTCGAGGTTTGAAAATACATAAATAATACAGAAACATAACCACGAGACGTCCGTCATCAAACCCCTAACCCCAAACTGCATCGTCATACCCCGGAGATGTTCCCAACAACATACGAAAACCCGTCGATCTGGATACACACAAACAACATAGTTAGTGCCCATACTCACCTGGCCTAACTACTCTAACCCTAACAGCCCCAACACGACCGGAATGCCATACACAACCGGTATCTCGGCTCGTGCTGGTAACCACTGGCAGGCGCGCCGGGAGGGTGTGGTGGGTGTGCATATCTGGTTGGCGCTCCAACCTGCTGCGGCTCTGCCATCGGGCACAACTGCGCTACATGACTTTCGCGACCACGAAGCTCACATACTGGACCAGGCGCTGGGCGTGGCCCACGGTAACAAGCTGGTGCCTCTGGTGATGTAACCGACTCAAACTGCGTACCCGACCCTGACGTCGACATCTGCTCGACTCCTGTGTCTGACTCCATCGCTGAGAGTGGCTCGGTGAAATCGGATGATGGAGCTTCTGACCTCTGAGGCGACCCTGGCTGATGATGTGGCCCAATCCGCTGCTCTAAAATATCTCCAAGTATCGCCATCTGCTCGTCCATCTGCTGCACCTACTGCGCATGCTGCTCCGGGTCTACCGGCTCCATGTCTATATCAAAAGCTGCATGTAACGGATCCAACTGAAAGTCCCCTCCACCAAGTGGAATGAAGTCCGACTCATGCAAACTGAAAGGTAACGGCACCTCTCGTGCCTCAAGAACCGGCGGCTGCATCCCTGATGGTACTATAGGCGCCTCCAACTGTGATGGCAATGGCGGTAAGCCATAGTCTGTGAATCCAAAATATCCCATCACTCCCGCGGTCGGTTCTGTGGTACATGTGTCGTCCTGTAGAGATGGAGGTAATGGGTCCGGTAACGGACTCCAATCTACTGCAGCTGCTCGCGCTCCCTGATGCACTCTCGGAACAACTGGCGGTCGATCTGAGATACGCGAACCCCGTGACTGCTCCTGCTGTGCTACCCTCACACCTGCCTGATACTGGTCCAACAAAGCATGATACTCTGCCCGTGTCATCCGACTCTCACCTATACTGCTCGCTGCAATCTCACACACATCAATGCACACACCCACACACAATCCGTCCAGGGACACGCTGCTGCTGACTGCAATCAAAACCACACAAAAATTAGTACACATATTACAAATTCCTACCCCATCCCAACCCCGGATTTACGAACGCGGCTCGGTTTCCTAATGGATGCTTGGGTAAAACACAATTTTGACTCGATAAAACCACGGAAAACACTCAGAAATGAACAACTTTGAAACCCATGCAGAACCATGCTCTGATACCACCTTTCTGTAACGCCCCTTTCCCACTCTCCGCTGACCGTCGAGCTAACTGGTCAACAATCAAACAAGAACATGACCGATCGAACCCGAGCAAGTCGAACAGGAAAAGTTCGCCACAGGACGAATCCAGAGACAGATCGGTTTGAGACAAAGGCTCGCACTAACCCATCTTTGACTCCGCTATCCTCACATCCATAGTACAAGTCGTACGCCTTGCACCACTTCAGTGAGTTGTGTCGGTTCGGACGAAACACAATATCAGGAAAGCATATTCATTTCTGAGTAATTAAACGTTCAGCACAACGTTTAATAATGTTACAAAACAGTTTGCCATCAATCAATACAACACATAAAGCTTAGTACAAAAATGGCGTCAAGCCGAACCGAGAAAAACCCAAGAAACATCGAATCAAAATCCCGCCACAAGCAATCCCGAGACTACACCGAGGCTATCCCGCGTCCGTCGCTGCTAAACCTGAAAAACACAAAAAGAGTCTAATGAGTGATCTAATATCACCCAGCGAGTCGGCTCCCCACTAAGGCTTCTAATCTATCTATCATCTATAGATTCCTGCCCGAATCCCCAAAATAACAATCAACAAGCAAATAGCCGATCACGCACTACCACGTCGCGTCGAGCCCACACACAATCAATTGCCAAAAGAAAGAGAAGGCGATTAGAGGAAATCGGGAGCACTGCGGAACATGTCCCCGATTGAGACTCGATCTATCTACCGCGCACTACCAGCTACACCAAAACACACACGCTGGGCCCTTACGAACTTGGTAACTTCCACGGGTTTTCACCGTTACCGATATGGCAACTAACCCTCGACTCCTAGCCGTCCACACAACGACTAGGACACCGTTCTCAGTCCATCGATACGCGGCGACTCCGGCTACCCCTAGATAGCCCAAGCTTCCATGCAGTCCGGCCCTAGGACGCGACCCCGTATTCTCCGGACTACACCCTACAGACGTCAATCCATAGGTTCGCACCTGCCAGAACTAACTGACCAGGTTCTCAATTCCCGAGGATCCAATCAGGATGGAAGTACCAGCACGTAATCAAACACCTAGACTTGCGGGATCTAACGCACCCTAGAGTCCTAGTACAGAAATGTAAACACGCAGACTCGCTTGGACTCTAGCAATCAATCACAATCAATAACAACAATCAACTCAACCCCGCATCCCGCAAGTCTACTCACACACACCACCGCTCTGACTCGGCACCGTACCGAGTCAGCACCACAACTTAACCGGTCCCGTGACCAAGTTAAGTAACAACACGGATCGCTCGGCCCAACACCGAGACGATCTAAAGGCCTTCACAAAAGGTTAACCACACAACAACACAATACAATCACACAACTAACACACAATCAACACACAACAGGCCTATTAGATTACTAACGTCTTTTAACCAATTCACGCCCGCTACTTTGGATTAGCCGCTTGCTAACCCGTATACGGTTCACCAATTACAACACTTCTCATTTCTTAACCAATCCTAATCATCTTTTAATAACTCCTCGATCCGTCGGTTTAGAGCTAGAAGCTTACTAAACTCCCCGACGTCTCATCATTCATTACTTAGTTCATTTAATCTCGGGAAACCCCGATACCATTCCATATTCTATACGTTTGTTCAGGTTTAACTTCCGTATTTTAACTCGTCTTAATTTCCGTATATAGGTTCATTTAATACCGTTCTTTACTTATATATATATATACATATATGGCCCTATTCATGCAACAACTATATGAATGCATCACGCAATATTACTACCAACCTAACGGCACACAATCAGGTTTAATCCATTTACGTCTAACATGCTTCTTTAACCCTAGCCGGTTTAACGTTAATTCAGTCAATCAATCAACTCAAGATTCAATTCAATACGATCGGGTATGCAATCCTAATTCTACGGTTTCTCATTTGTCGATCTATATGCATAACTATGGTGTTTGAGCCGACTCACAGTGATATGACGGAACGAACGGCACGGATGCGGATACGGATTCCCGAGACCCCGAACTAAACCCGAACCTCCCGAACACACGAACAAGAACTCCCGAACACACGAACAAGAACTCCCGAACACCCCGAACCTCCGTCGCTTTGACCCGTACTTGACTATTGACCTTCGTGATTCCGCTCGAGCCTCTAGACTAATCTCTTTTCTCTCTCCTCCGGTTCTCTTTCTCTCTCTAATTTCTCTCTCTTCTTTCTCTCTCCTCTTTCTCTCTCTCTTCTTCATCTTCACGCCTCTCTTCTTCTCTCTCTTTCTCTCTTCTTCTCTCTCCTCTTCTTCATGCTTCTTCTCTTCTTCTTCTCTCCTCCTCCGGCTTCTCCTCCGGTCTTCTTCTTCTTCTTCTTCTTCTTCTTCTTCTTCTTCTTCTTCTCCTTCTCCTTCTCCTCCTCCTCCTCCTCCTCCTCCTCCTTCTTCTTCTTCTTCTTCTTCTTCTTCTTCTTCTTCTTCTTCTTCTTCTTCTTCTTCTTCTTCACTCACGCTCCTTCTTCTCTTCTCTCCCTCTCTTTCTTTACCTCTCTTTTTCTTTGTTGTTTTGGTGTGAAGAGAAGAAATGACCCAAGGCCTCCTTTTATAGTTGAAACCACTTCATGGTTGAGAGACACATGTCCAGACACTTGTCTTCCTCTTCTCCTCATCTTGTGACACCTAATTGTCACATGCTCAAATGTACATTCATTGTGTTTGTCCATTAAACACATGTCTTGTGACACTCTTCTCATCTCTTTCTTTGACACATATTCTCTCTTCCTTCCTCCTTCAGCCACGCCTCCTCTCTCATGCAGGGCCTAAAATATCTCAGTTTGGTATCCATTTCACCTATTCAAAGCCCATGTAGAATCTTCTTTGGTTTAGGTCCAAAACTCTCTTGTAGGTTCATTGAATCAAGCTCACAAAGCCCCTTTTATTTTTCTCTTGCATAATTTCGTGGCACAAGCTTGTAAATTGGCTTTCATCAAGTCCATAATAACTTAAGACATCAGCTCTAATCATCCCAAACCAGGACCAAGCTCCCTTGAATTTATTTTGGAGTTTTAGTCATTAATCACCCATTAATGATCTAAAATATATAACTTAATCTTGGCATTGAATCTTGCTGAATCCTTTTAAACGTGGCTTCTACATCTTCTCATGAGGCTGTGGTCCAAATTTCATAATTTTTGGTGGAGTTTAGACGGTCCTCTCGCTTGCCCGAACCTTGTATCGGTTTCTCGGAAAAAACCGGTTTTATGGTTAATATTTTTTAAAACCCTTTAGCCGCTTCTATAAATCCACCAAGTCTCATCTTCAGATTCTAAATGCTCTTAGATGAAATTATCAATTTGAATCACCTCAAACGGACACCCGTAGCTCCAGTTATGACTTTTACAAGTTTTGTCGGTTTTACCGGTTTCCATTCTCGATAACCCGAAAAACTCATCTACGGTCCGTTTCCACCATTCTTGATCTTCTAAATGCTTTCTTTCTTTAACAAGAATAACATTTGGCCCGTCTTAGATTCCATCTCGTATTTTGGTAATATTACCAAAATACCCCTTACTTCTCAAAATTACAAAACTGCCCCTTGTTGACTTTTCTACTGCCCGTTGACCATATTTTGTGATACGGGGTATCACAGGTATCGCGATAGGGGTCATTGTAGGGCGGAAGCCGCTATTTGACGTATTACCGAAATTTCCCGACGTTCCCGGAGGAGTTACTACCTGGGAGAAGTCCAAGCGGGTACACGGTGGAGGACTTATGGGAGTTCGCATTGGTCTGCCCCCTTGGCTTTGACTGGCGAGCTCTTCAAGACGGGCGTTCAGGCGCCGCTCTTGTTCCTCGAGCTGCGCTGCCAGAGAACGGTTCGCGATCTCTTGGGCCCTTGCGCTTGCCTCGTTGTTTCTCGTTCGATCTACCAACAGGCTTAACATCGAACGGATCTCGGCAAGATCGCTTGGCCCTTGTCTATGTGGAGCAGAAGGTAGTGGCGAATTGGGTCTGGTTACTCCAGATCCACCTCCTGGGGTGGGTATTGAGTCATTTCTCATCCACACCCAGTTTCTGCTCGGATCATTAGTTCCTGACAAAACATTTGTCGGAGTCTGGCTCGTCGCGATTGTTTGAGCGACGGAGCCGGCTGGTGCCGAGGTCGTGGAGACTGAGGCAGAGCTCGTCAACACGCTGTCGGTCTGACCCATGTTTCTTACCTCGGTAGTGTTTTGAGGAACGTTGTCGACCGTTTGAGGGCGGTCAACTGGTGGTGTGGCGCTGGGAGAGCCGGTTTGGTCGGGATTCATCTCGATCTATCGGATCTAGGATCTGATTCTTAATATAGGAAAGGCTATAGAAGTTCCCCACAGTCGGCGCCAAATGTGAGATCCGGGATTCACACTAAGAATTTGTATTCGTGGATTTGGACTTTTGGATATAGAAATGGTATAGTTTCCTATGAATCAAAGACTTTATTGAGATTGATCGTCGAGATAGAACAAACACAGTCGAGAAGAGAGTACAAAGTATAAAATCGAGCTATCTAATCGAAGTGTTCTTAGCCTAGGTTGGAATATCTTTAATGGGTCGCCACTTCTCTTCTTAAATAGTCTCTACTCTGATCTCTTCGTCCCGATATTTCGGCCTCGTCATCGTAACGATCTCCGAGATTTATGCGGATCAGTTGAACTGGCGAAGACCGAGTTGCTCTATCTCCACGTCATCTTCTGCCGAGCTCGAGCTCGATTGTCTCCGGCTTCGGCATCGTCTGGGCCTTGCCAGGGCGTTTGTTTCGCTTGGGCCCATCGAAGGAGTCGGCTCTTTTGTCTGTCTTTGATTCTGGAATGGGCTCGTTTTACGGGCCTCTGTCTTGTCTGTTAATGGGCCGGATTTCCTAGAGGGAAATCCAGTACCAATAGTTATCTAGAATTGTACATAAGTTGTTCTAGTTATCCATAGTTGTACATAAACCCGGTTTTATATCTAAGTTGTTTCAGTTATCCAGAATTTTCCAGGATCACCTATTCTTCCTAATTTGTACTAGTTGTTTACCCTATGTTCTAAGTGATTGATATTTTAGAATTTTCACACATATTAAAAAGACAAATTAAAACATGTTTATAAATGCATCACTTTTTGTTATTAGTAATATCTTATAATTTTAAACCAATACCAATTTAATAAATTTAATTATATTTCTTGAAGTTTAAAATTCATCATCATTAATTAATAAAAAATTCCTTATATATAGAAAACCAAAAACATCTATTTTTATGAAACAAAAATAAAATCTAGAAAATCAATTTTTTAGGAATGGAGGGAGTATAAAATAACCTAATAACTCAATCCAATCTAATGTGTACATACCTGCAATGAAGACACAAACTCCCTTGGTGATGGATCACAAGCATCAAGCATTTCCTCATCTTCTTTCGGATCTTTATCAACGGTTTCTTTTTCGTTTCAACTCTATCACCTTTCTCTTTTCTTATGTGGAAACTTCCTCCTACGCTGCATGGAAACGAAAACGGGTCGCGAAAGCGAAATGTCTGGAAACACAGAAGCGATTTTTTTTAATAAAAAAAAGAGCAGGAAGCAAAACGTTTTGGATACGTCTGTACCAATGTTTTTAAACCGACTCGGACAACAAACCGGACTGTCTTCCGGATCACCGGGTCAACCACGGACCAACCGCGGGTCAACCCCAGGTCTAAAACTAATGAGATTTATATATATATATATAAACCATACATTAAGAAATTTCAATATGAGAATGTTCTTAATGAAGAATAAAAACACCACAATCCCTTAAATTTGGAGAAAGAAAATATGGAAAAAAAATGTCTTAACATAGTTATAACTAGTAAAGCACCAATAACAAAAATAAATTAAAAACGGATCACATTAACCAATCTTGATTATCTCTATCCTTCTTAGTCTTCAGGCGGCATAGTAAAGGTTTAATCAAAATCTAAAGAACCACAAATCAAATAGTTTAGTCAATCTTATTTACAACTAAGAAAAATGATAAGAATAATCAACATTCTAAAATATACCATCAGATTTTTCTGGGTTTCTCTTCGTCATCTTTGGGATATTTTTCAGCAAGAGCCTTTTCTAATTCATCATAATCAAGTTCGCCTGGTTCGTCTTTTTCTAGGATCCAAAACTTAGTCTTGTCAATAGGTTCGTAATCTACGGGATTATAAGATCTTTTTGACATGTCCATTAAAAACATGTAACTACTTGTTATAAACTAAGCTAATTAAAGAGAGAAAATTTTCATTATCCGGAGTTGATCGGTTCGACCAGTCCATCGGGTCACAAATAAACCGCGGATTTTTTACATTTTTCCGGGTTTTAATTATGCGGTTTTTGCACATAACCCGATCTGGAATGTTTACCGGGTCACCGGGTTTACCGGTTCGACCGCGGGTCCGAGTCGGGTTTCAAAACACTAGTTTGTACATATATTTATAAGAATAATAAAAATATAATGATCACTAACCATTAAAAAAGTAAAAGTTCAACATAATAGGTGAAACAACATAAATCCAACCATACTTTAAAAAAAAAAAAAATTTGGAACAACACAAACTTTAGTTGGAAAAAAATCTATAAATACAAACCGAACATGAATCGTTTTGACATAATTTTGAAACTATCAACATTTATATAAGAAAAAATACATGGTAAATAGTAAAGTCATCTTCTTCTCTGCATTTTTCTGATAGCCTTTTTGGATAGGAATATGATTTAGGTAAAGCTTTTCATATTCCTTTTAGCGATGACGTCTTTTTTTCCTAAACAAATTAAAAATTATTAATTAAATCCTTACATTTTTAAATTATTTATAGTTAAAATAGAAAACAGAATTTCTATTAAAAAAGAAAGAAATGATGTTTCCAAAAACGGATACGTTGTTTCTGCCGCGTTTCCAAAAATGAATATGCGTTCCCATCGCGTTTCCAAATCACAATTTTTTAAAAACGTATTTCCATTGCGTTTCCATCGCGTTTCCGTTTTCGAAACGTTTCTGAAACGGAAAACGGTCTTCGGACGGAGTTTCCATGCAACATAGACTTCTTCTTTATCAATGTTTTCCTTATCAGTGTTTTCTTATGTGGGAGCTTCTAAGGGATGTTACTTGCTCTCGTTGTTGAATCATATTCTCCATTAGCATCTCTTACACAGACATTCTAATGAAGAATCACAGATTTTGAGGAAGACAAGATTTAGCTAAACACTTAGTCAATTTGAATGAATGTGAAACTCGATGCATGCGACAAAAGCCAAATTCGATTCAACCAAAACCCAGTGGAATTTTCGTTGGAAGTGGAACCTTTTGGAAGTGTTGCTCAGAAATTTGTCGGGTCTTTTAGGGAAGTAGAACGGTCTATTTTTTTACATATGCAAATATGGATTAGGGAAAAAATCGAGTCTCAAGTTAGGATATAATTAGGAATTACGGAATTTGGTTGAATCGGATCGGCTCTCATCAAGTTATTGGGTTTGAGCGGTTATTTTTCGATTGGATTGATAGTATGAGTATGACTAAAGGTTTTCATTTTGGATGCAATTTTGATTTTTTAACTTTTAAATTGTTAAAAATATGACAGTGGCATTGGGAGTTAATTGCACTGAGTATACTTTTTTTAGAAAGTAATAGCAATCTTGTATCTTTCAAATTCTTTTTACAATTGTGTATCTTTTTTTGTCTTTTAGTGGTGGTTAATGACCATTTAACCTTGTTTTTTGTCTTTTAGTTATAGATAGTTAATTATACAAAGTGATTTATCATGGTTTTTACCGGTTTTATGCCATGATATAAGTATGTTTTAGTGTCTTTTGGTGTTCCTTTAGAGTCTTTTGCAGGTTTTATTAGGTACACGCACGTTTGGTGCTAATGTGGTGATTATGGAGCTTATTGAAGTGATTTGGAGATTTGGTCCGAGAAGAAGAACTCACTGTCCAGTTTTGGGGACTGCGTCGATCGTTGCACACCTGCAACGGTCGATGCAAGGCGCGAATGGGCCAGACTCGGTTGTTTAATGAAGAAATGCCAATATTGCAGAAGTGCCCAGAAGTTCCAGATATTTACACAGAAGCCAAATTCGTGTTTTAGCTATTTAATTAGGTTTTTAGATCAGATTTTAGATACGCTTACACATTCTATCATAATTAAGAGCAGAGAGTTTTTAGAGCTTTTGGGGCTAATCTGATCCTGTACTATACCTTTATTTTGGAGAAGATTTCGAACCCCTTTACTTATTTAATCTCTTTTATGATATCTAATTATTCATTGATTATGTTTACATCTTCTATGTCTAAGTAGATTCATAGTTAGGTTTAGGGTTTCTCACATAGGATTTCATGACTTGCTAGACTTGTGTAATTCAGTTAAGGATTCACATGAATAGAATGTTCTTCGATCTAAATTGTGTTTAATGCTAGTTCTAACCTGATCACTTAGAATCTAGATCTTAGGTTGCTAAATACGACACGAAAGTGTGGTTTAGAATCTGAACTATTTAGGTTGAGCAATTAAATTACTCGCAAAGGAATTTGGTTTAGTTTAATTGTGAACATATCGAACTTGGAATTAATGCTAGTTTAATCTGTTAGTAATTGCAAAGGAATTTGGATTGCTGCACTTAGACTTAGAGAATTCTCGCAACGACAGTTGGTTAATTCTATATCCGTGATTCGAGTTCTAGAAATGTGCTTAATTAGATCCTGACTGATTGAATTGTCTGCTTGTCTAATTTCCTGAGAACGCCCTAGACTTAGCGCCCTTAATTAACTGTTTTCACAACCGATAATCTTGCTACTTGTTTACTTTCTCGCACTGCTATTTAGTTACTTCACATTGCTTTCTTCTTAGTTTAAATCTCTATAGTTCTTAATCTATCGAAACCGGAGTCTCTGTGGATTCGATACCTTATATACTACGATTGCATAACTGTGCACTTGCAGTAGAATGGGATAAAACTAGACCCCTATCAAGTTTTTGGCGCCGTTGCCGGGACGTCTTAGAGTCTTCGATAGTATCGAACTTAGGGTTTTTACTAGGATTTTTATTTTTTTATTTTAGTTTCTAATTTTTCTCTGTTTTCTCTCTGTCGCAGGTACCGATTTTCGCATAGCGTCGATCGTTGCACCTTTGTGTCGATCGTCACTAGGCGATTCTGAGATTGAATCGATCGTTGCACTGATAGCATCGATCGTTGCTTGTCGATTACAGACAGTTTATGCAGACGCGTGAAACTAAAAGTAATCAGAACTTGAACCTCGTTAATCTCGGACTTGAAGAACTTGGACGACTAGAGAGGACTACCAGAAGAGAAAGAAGAGCAAGGATGGTATGTGAGCGTTTGATCCTGATACAAGATGCTAACGGTATCCTGTGGGACCGAGATAATGATCCGCACAATGCTGCTGGGCAGAGGATTGATGCTGAGGGACGTGTGATCCCTGAGGTTGAGGAACCTGAACCACAGCCGCAAGGTAGACAGATTATTGTCCATGAGAGGACTTTAGCTGACTACAATAGACCGGATGAGTTTCATGCAAACCGGTCAGCTCTAGTGATTCCTGGTTTTGAGAGGAACGATTTTGAGATCAAAACCATCTACTACTCGCTGATGAGACAGAATGCTTTCCATGGTTACCCATCGGAGCAGCCTATGGATCACATTGATCAGTTTGAGGATATAATCACTGGCATGAAGTATGATGGAGTTTGCCAGGATTATCTGTTTCTTAAGCTCTTTCCGCACAGTCTCGCTGGAGACGCTGCTGCATGGATAAAGCAACTGCCACTTGGGCAGTTTGCTACTTGGGATGCCCTGAAGAGTGAGTTTCTGAGACACTTCTACGATGATGCGCGCTCAGATCAGTCCAGACAGGACATTCTGACATTCTCCCAAGGCCCTGTGGAGCCTTTAAAAGTTGCCTGGATGAGATTCAAAAAGTACCAGCGTGACTGCCCACACCATGGATTCACTGAAGTCACATTGCTAGGTATCTTCTTCAGAGGTATAGATCTTCCATATCAGTCTGCACTGGATAACTCCAGCAATGCAAATTTCAACACCAGGACTCCTGCACAAGCTAAGCAGTTGATTGAGAACTTAGCAAGCAGCAACAGTTGCAAGACTACTGATGAGAGGAGAAAGAAATCTGGTGGGAATGTAGAGAATTTGGAGATTGCTGATATTATATCTAAGCTGGACACAGTTTGTAATCTCCTAGCTGGTAAGAAAGCTGTCCACTTTGCCCAAGATGTTGAGGTAATTCAGACTGAGGAGGACACTCAGGAAGAAGATGTGAATTACATAGGAGGATCTGGATTCCAAGGTAATAGATTTAGTAATCAGCAGGGAAACATGTTCTTCAATGGAGGACAGAAGAGTGCTTTCAACAGCAACTCCTCTGGCTTTGGACAGACTAGTGGTTTTCAGAAATCTTTTGGACAAGGTAATCAAAGAACCTATGGATCATCTTCTTACCAAGCGCCTCCTGTAGCTACTGCTCATGAGAGTAAGTTGGAGGCAATGATGGAACAGCTGCTGGAAAGTCAGACAAAGATTGCTGTGGACTGCAATAAGAAGTTGGATGCTGTCTATGAGGATCTCAATGGGAAGTTTGAGTCTCTGAACACTCATGTGAAGCAGTTGAATACTCAGGTGAGTCAGATTTCTAGTTCTGTTAAAGGAAAAGGAGTAGCAGACACTCATATTAAGGCTTGGTCAGTGTACATTGATGATGGATCACACCTAGGTGAAGGATTTGAGCTAAGCACAGCTGAGTTGGTAGAAGAGGCTGAATTTTCGGATTTTGAGGAAAATCTCTCGGGTAGAAACTGTGAAAACAGTGATGCATCGATCGATGCACCACATGCGTCGGTCGTTGCAGGTCGTGAACAGACAGACTCGCAGGATTCTGAAGGCATTGATGCAGATTTAGAGCTTGATCGTTTATTCCCTGGAGTATCTGAGATTACTCAGCAGGATATTTATGCACAATCCATTAGATTATATCCCTCAGTGTCTGAAGTAATTAAGCAAGAGATTGAAGAGCTTAAGCAGCTGGAAGATATTGGTGAAGAGTTGGAAGAAATTCCATCATCTGATGATCCACCTTATCACCCATGTGTGCAGAGATACTTGAATAAGATGTTGCCTTTGGATGAAGAGCTGAAAGACTGGGTGATTGTGGTCCCTCAACAGATAAGTGATGTGATGTTAACCAAGGTTCCCAAGAAGCTACCTGATCCTGTGATTTTTGTGCTAAGTTGTTCTATCTTTGAGGATAGTTTTAGGCATTCTCTGTGCAATCTGGGAGCTGCTGGAAGTCTCATGCCATACTCTGTGGCAGAGAAGCTGGGTATGATGGATTTTAGACCCACTAGGACCTCTCTTGTCCTAGCTGATCAGTCTATAAGGGTTCCAGAAGGACTCCTTAAGGACATCCCGGTGAGAGTTGGAAACTACTTAGTTCCAATAGACTTCTTAGTGCTGAAGTATGACAGTGATCCTGATGATGCGTTGATACTGGGTAGACCATTCTTAGCTACAGCAGGAGCGGTGATAGATGTTAGACACAGTCTGATAGATCTCCATCTGGGAGATGATCCGCTGCACTTTGAGATGGACAAGCTGCGCAAGCCACTGATAGATGGGCAGACCTTCACCATTATGGATGGAGATGAAGCCTATTCTCCGCCTTGGATCCTGGGGAGCAGTTTAATCATTCTTTTCTTGGACGCATTCATACTGATAGAGCCTATTCTCCGCCTTGGATGAGGAGACTTGCACAGAGACAATCAAAGTCTCTGTCAGGATCTCACGGTGCCTGATTCTTGTTCGTCCGGTCAAGCTAATGACCTTAAACAAGCGCT
The DNA here is from genome assembly GCA_030180135.1 of Orychophragmus violaceus. NCBI lineage: Eukaryota > Viridiplantae > Streptophyta > Magnoliopsida > Brassicales > Brassicaceae > Orychophragmus > Orychophragmus violaceus. The sequence goes on from CM058235.1 coordinate 22,991,710, forward strand.
GAGTGGGAGGCAACCCACTGTTAGGTTTAAGTGTTTTTCTTTTTGATTTTTGGTGTTTTTCTTAGGAACTAACGTTTTGTTTTTGTTTTTGTTAAGTTTTAGATGCAGAACTCGAGTCTGGAGATGTGCAACGATCGTTGCTTCATTGTAACGGTCGTTGCAGTGTGATTACGACGAGGAGATGGGATTGCATTGTGACGATCGTTGCGGTCCTGTGCAACGGTCGTTGCAATTGGTTTAATTGCAAAATTAAGGTACGTACGCTAAACCGGAATCAATTTGGTTCAACCAGCAACGATCGTTGCTCATCTGCAACGGTCGTTGCACCCACGATCGAGGTAAGTTGCCTTAAACACTTTTCTCCTCTCTTCTTCTCCACTCTCGCCATCCGTACAACCGAGAATCTCCACTCCTAAATCTCTCGATTCTTCATCATTTCTTGTGATTCAAAGCTTAAATCTACTTGTTTTAACATCCCCTAGCTATTTCTATAACCCATTTGCAAAGATTCCAAGGTATGAGCTCTCATTTTCATGATTTTCGGAATTGGTTTTAGGGTTTAGAAATTAGGGATTTTAGCTTGAGATTGATGATTCTGTGCTGATATAAACTTGATTTAGGTTGTTTAGTGATGGGTTGTTGCTGATTGAGTGGTTCTTGAACAAATTTGGAAACGATTTTAGGGATTTCATTGTCGGCTGTGTTTTCGCCTAGCAACGATCGTTGCACCTGGTGCAACGGTCGTTGCTCTGCGATTTCACAGGGAGCTTCTGCCGTGACTTACATTGTTTAATTTCTTCTTGCAGATGCCTCCACGACCGTCCCGTAAACGCAGAGCCACCGCCTCAGCTACTACCGTACATCACGCTCCACCACCAGAGTGGTTCCACCGAGAATCACCGCATCCCGAGCCTTATGTGAGAGTTGGACAGGCAATAGCACCGCTTTGGCCTAGAGCAGATCAGACGGAGATCCCGTCAGCCATAGTATGGCCAGAGGATATTGCTGAGTTCCTCAATACCGCTGATTTCACAAAGAGACCACTGCTTGATCACTGGGACGATTATGACACGTTGTTGTACAACGGTTGGTGCGGCATGACGCTTAAACCAACCAAGTTTGCAGACTTCTCTACTTGAAAAAGTCTGGGAATTGCTGATCAGGTTCTTGAGCTATGTAAGGGCATTGGTCTAGGGACAATGCCTATTGATAGGTTCTAAGTTTTACCCTATTCTAAACTGCAAGTGCACAGCAATGTCAAAGTAGTATATAGGGTTATCGAATCCACAGGGACACTTGGTCTCAATAGAAACAGAAACATAGAGATTAAACTAGAAATAAAGCAAGTAGTGAAGTAAATAAATTGCGTTGCAAGAAAGTAAACAGTAGCAGGAATCGGTTTTGTAAGCAATAAACTAAAAGCGTCAAGCCTAGTGTATTCTCAGGAAATCAGACAAGCAGACAAGCTAATCAGTCAGGATCAAATTAAACTCAGTTCTAGAACTCAAATCACGGAAATAGAGTCAACCAAATCTCTTTGCGAAAACTCTCTAAGCCTAAGTGCAGTAACCCAAATCTCTTTGCAATTACTAACAGATTAAACTAGCATTAAGTTCAAATTCGATATGTTCACAATTAAACTAAGCCAAATCTCTTTGCGAATAATTTAATTGCTCAACCTAAATAGTTCAGATTCCTAAACCCCACTCTCGTGACGTATTTAGCAACCTAAGATCTAGATTCTAATTGATCAGGTTAGAACTAGCTTTAAGCACAATTTAGTTTGAAGAACATTCTAATCATGTGAATCCTAACTGAATTAAACAAGTCTAGCAAGTCATCGAACCCTCATGAGAAACCCTAAACTCAACTATGGATCTACTCAGACATGATTAATGAAAACATAATCAAAGAAATAATAGATTGCATATAAGAAATTAAATAGATAAAGAGGTTCGAAATCTTCTCCAAAATAAGTGAATACAGGAAATAGATCAGCCCCAAAAGCTCTAGAAATCTCTTAGCTCTAAGTATGAAAGCGTAACTAAATAAAACACCAAAAACTAGTATATATAGGCATAATCTCGGATGGGGCTTCTGTGTAAATACTGGAACTATCTTGGGCTTCTTTGCAAATCTTCATAACTTCGGTAGTGTGTCGACCGATGCACAAGGTGTGTCGGTCGATGCATGATCAATAAATCAGGCAGTGACTTCAGCTGTCGGCCAAAACGTCCCAAAAGTCCCAAAATGCTCCAAATATCTCCAATTAGCTCCAAACTTGATTAAACCTGTAAAAGACTCTAAACGAATACAAAAGACACTAAAAACACATCTATATCATGGTCTAAACTGGGTAAAAACCATGATATATCAACTCCCCCACACTTAGCCTTTGCTTGCCCTCAAGCAAAACAGAGAACTAAAATGTAGTGAAGAGGTTTGAAAACTCTTCAGAAACTCATTTTGTCCTAGAAGCAGCAGCATTCAGATTCCCCTTAGTAATCCACATGAAAGAATCAATCTACAGACATCAAGACCAACATATACTTCCCCCACACTTAGCAACTGTCCTAAGTAAACTCCACAATCACATTCAAGCATTCAAATTCTCCCTACTGACTTCTGCAAGTATTAAAGTGCGGTCTCACCTAAGGAGTATCGATCAAAGGGCACATGGGTTCTTACTTTGCCAGCTCTAGACCACCATACTATCTTTCTCTAGTCCCTTTCTTCTCTTTCTCTTCCTTAACAACTGATTTTTCCCCATTGGGTATCATTTTATTTTTTTTATCAGTGTTCTTCCCGTTATGGGGTGTACTTTGGACACATTCCATGGTACACAGGATATGAGAGTTTTAGCTACCATTCCCATGACCACTTCGGAGTTACTAACTCATCCTCAGTTTATTATCTTTTTTTTTTTACTTTATGGAAGGGGAGAAGAGAACTAAATAGGACAGGTTTACAAGCTGTGTCAGAACTAGCAAAGGAACCCGACACAAAGTATACCAAGCCCTTAGGTGAGAAAATCTAAGTCAGTATTAGGGGTGAAGTCAGTAAAAGGATCCTCTGATACCTGAAGTGATGTGGGTGTCCTCAGTAGGTTGATCCGTGATGGGGTTTTCTAATAGTCATAGATTAATCTGCAGCTTCATCTCAATGGTCACTTAAGTTCCTGCAAATGCTGCTAATCTTCTCAAAAAATCATTGTTTCTTACTTAAACAAATTTTGACTCAAAAAACAAATTTTAAAAATTAATTGACTCTTAAGAAAACAAAAGAAAGTAATTAGTAGAACCTCCCCCACACTTAAGACACACTGTCCCCAGTAGTGTCAAGCAAGGGATTGGTTAAAAGAAAGAAAACAAAAATTAGTGAATTGAATGGTTAGTTCTCTCGGGTTTTACCTCTGTCGCTGTCAGGCATCGATCGTTGCACTCGGTGCACCGACCGTTGCTGTGCGATTTTCGTTGGGGATCGATCGTTGCTCAGGACCGCAACGATCGCTGCAATGCGATTCTTTCGTATTGTGACGATCGACACAATGGTGTGTCGATCGACGCACTGCGTTTTTCACGAAACCTGCAACCAAAACTCACCAAAACAGAAACAAAAACGTAAAATCTAGAAAAATACTAAAATCAAAATGCAAAAATGAAAACAGTGGGTTGCCTCCCACTCAGCGCTCTTTTAACGTCAATAGCTTGACGTTTCAGATGATCTAGGTGGAGGGTGCATCATCCAGAGGCAGAATCTGACCTTCTGGAATCTCGGCCTTAGCCCAATAATGTTTCACCCTCTGTCCATTCACAGTGAATTCAATACCATCCTTACCAGTTAGAACGACAGCTCCATATGGACGCACCTCTTTGATTGTGAAAGGGCCACACCACCTTGATTTCAGCTTTCCTGGAAACAAATTCAAACGAGAGTTATATAAAAGTACCTGATCATTAGGCTCAAATTGTCTGGAGACAATCTTCTTGTCATGATATGCCTTAGTCCTCTCCTTGTACAGCTTAGAGTTTTCATAAGCAAAATGTCTAATCTCATCCAACTCATTCAGCTGCACCAATCTCCTTTCCGCAGCAGACTTAAGATCAAAGTTCATCTGTTTCACAGCCCATGCTGCTTTATGCTCAAGTTCCACTGGCAGATGACATGCTTTTCCATATAGCAGATGGAATGGAGTGGTCCCAAGTGGTGTCTTGAATGCTGTCCTGTAAGCCCATAATGCATCATCCAACTTTGCTGCCCAATCCTTCCTTGTCTTTCCAACTGTCTTCTCAAGGATCTCTTTGATCTGTCTGTTGGAAACCTCGACTTGTCCACTAGTTTGAGGGTGATAAGGAGTAGCGACTCGATGGTGAACTCCATGCTTCTTCAGCAGCTTTTCGAAAACCTTATTGATGAAATGAGATCCTCCATCACTTATCACTATACGAGGCACTCCAAATCTGGGGAATATGTGTTGGAATTGTGTCCAGTAATCTCGGTACTGTCTCTAGAAAGTAAGAGTATGTCAATGATCAGACATAAGTCATATAATACTGGGGGTCATGATGGCTTGCTAGAGTCCGCTCATGATCTATAAGTCTTGGACTTATTGCCTTTATTATATGATCCCATATGGGTCACACGCCTAAGCTAACAGGAAAAATACGAAGGAACGGTTTAGCAGAAGTACGGTAAAAGTGCTAGGCATTTACCGAACTTAGAGAGAGATTAATGGGTCTGATTAAATCTAAGGGATTTAATCAGACTGGGAATTTGGGCCCAAAAGCCCAAAAGGAATTAGAGAAGGGTTTTATAAATAAAACCAAGTCTAATTCTTTTCCCTAACCCTAAGCCCCAGCCGCGATTTCTCTCTCTCTCTGCGCCTCCCATCAGCTCGGTCTAGCAGCCAATTTCCTGTGAAGCGTGTGTGAGCCTTTGGAGGATCCATCTCTTGGTGGTTCTGCTGATCTCTGACCTGTTCTTTCTTTCCGCTGCATAAACAGGTAAAAGGTGAGATCTATATTATGTTTCTAATCAAGAGAACCTAGATCTGCATGTTTAGGACTGTTGAATCTGAGAATTGAATCTGGATTAACACTAAACATTCCTTCAGTGGTATCAGAGCCATTGGTTCTGTGGTTTTTCTTGTTTAGAATCTTGTTTAGGATTGTTTAAAGAGGTGTTTTTGAATCAATCTACTGATAAGAGCAAAACACTTAAGAAACAAGAATTGAAACCTAAACAAACATATTTGAAATCGCAAAAACCAAGCTATATGACTTGGATTGCGATCGGCCGAGTGTTGAACCGATCGGCCAAGCCGATCGCATGTATCGATCACGGATCGATAGCATGGATCGCGTTGGCCGGTTGGATCGATCGACCGTGAGGTGCAAGGCGGAAGCTTGCATCGCGTCCTGCCCGTCCCGCTCGCGTGTGTTGCTGCCCCGATCGCTCGGCGATCATGTGAAGCAATCGACCCGAGCAGTCCCGATCGCTGAAGCATGGCGTGGGACGATCGCAACTGTCCCGACCATCCCGTCCCGTCCCGACTATCGACCCGCCGCGGAAGCAGCTTGCGATCGCGTGATGCTTGCATCGCGTGATGCTTGCGGCTGCGGCTAGCTGATCATGCCTTGCGTGGTCGCCAAGCTAGGTCACGACCGTGATCGGTTCGTGACAAATCGGTTCGGTTCGGTTAATGGTTCGGTTTAAAATTTTGATTAAAATCAAAACGTCACGGTTTAATAAACAGACTTAATAAGTTTATTGAGTTCTGGTTAAACCGGGATAAGAAATCCAAAGTCGAAAATTGGATTTTGTGCCTAAACCAGTGATTTTCTAATTTGATTTGGTTGGACCAAATAAATTGAGAAAATCCGGTTTAGTAAATAACCGGTTGACAATTGTGGTCATCGTAGTAATTAATTTTGGTTAGACCAATTTTAATGAACCAGACCGGTTATGTCATTTAATTGGACAATTGGGTTATGTCTTGGACATGGACAAATTCTTGGCCCGAGGGCCAAGAAGTTAAAACAATTGGGCCAATTATTTGAGTCTTTTCTTCAGATTAATTTAAAATTTATTTTTATAAAATTATAAAAAATCGATTTTTTTTAAATTAATGAGTTTCCAAAATTTTGAAATTAGAAAGTTTCTTAAAATAGAAGTTTCTAGATTTGCATGTTTTGGATTTTTAGGAAATTTCTATATTTAGAAAGTTTCCATTTTTAGGAAGTTTCCAATTTTAGAAAGTTTCCAAGTTTAGGAAGTTTCCAATTTTAGAAAGTTTCCAAAATTAGTAGGTTTCCCAAAAAGGAAAGTTTCCCAAAATAGTAATCTTCTATTTTGGGATAAAATCTTAATAAACCTACAAACCTCAAACAATATCAAGCGTTGGATGTCTTGTCCAGTCTATGTCAGCTGTCGAAGCCCATTCAATTGTACTCATGGCCTTACAGTGTGAGGGTGTCTACTTTTGCGTGGGTAAGACGGTTTGTGATTCATAAATGTCATTGGGAGTCCCAGACATTAATGATTACATGACTGTATAGTCTGGTTTTCTTGACTAGGCCATCGGGAGTCCCGGGCCTTGAGACATCAGAGTGGATTGGGCCTCGGGCCCAGATTCACAACCAAGAGTTACATCACGGATATAATTAGCCGACATAGGGCTTACCGATATAAGCTAAGGTTGGGTGATGGCCAGTGGCCCACTTTGATCTTAGTTATATGTGGATCTTGGAATCATTATATTCTATTGAGGGTAACTTATGTTATTGAATATAATGTGTGATTAATCATATTAAGTATAATGCGAGATTAATCATATTGAACATATTAACTAAAATTCTTTTATCTTAAATTTCAGTTATGACTAGCACAAACAATCAAAACACTTTCTCGATCCGGTCAGTCCTTGAGATGGACAAGCTGAACGGATCAAATTTCTTGACTTGGTCACGGAACCTGAGGCTAGTCCTCTGACAGGAGAGAAAGGACTATGTCCTTGAGAGAGCTCTCCCCGTGAGGATCGGGTCCAATGCTTCTCATGCAGTATATAATGCTTGGAATAAGCATTATAATGATACGGTAGATGTGCGTGGTCTGATATTGGCTACCATGGACTCAGATTTGCTGAAGCAATATGAGAACATGGAGTCGCCAATAGAGATGATCAGCAGCCTGAAATTGAAATTTCAGGAGCAGATAAGAGTGGAGAGATACCAGTTGGTTAAGTCTCTCACTAGCTGCAAGCTACCAAATGATCATCCAGTAAGTCCTCATATCAGTAAAATGATAGGTTATATTGATAACCTGAGGAAACTGGATTATCCAGTTAGCCAAGAATTGGCAACTGAGATCATTCTGCAGTCACTGCCGTCAAGCTATGATAAGTTCAGAAGGAACTATATCAAGAAAGGCTTAACGAAGACGCTGACTGAACTGCATGATATGCTCAAGACAGTTGAGCCAAACGTGAAGAGTACCCAGTATAATCTCATAATGGAGAAGGGTGGGTTTATTAAACCTAGTGCTGACAAGGGTGAAGACAAAATTGTCCAGATTTTGAATCATGGCAAGCGTGTGTCTTCTGAGCCCAAGTCAGATAACTCTTACGTTGGTAAGTGCTGCTACTGTAAAGAGACTGGGCATTGGAAGAGAAATTGCATTAAATTCATGGAAGATGATGAGGAGTTGAAGTTGATGTATGAGACTACTTCCTCAGGTATTCATGTTATTACTTCAAGTTCTACCTTGTAGGTATTGGATACTGGTTGTGGCACTGATATTTGTTATAATATGCAGAGCCTGGGCAACAGTAGAACTTTGAAGGAAGGGCAAGTGAAACTACATGTCTGGAAGGAGCTTGGGATGCTGCCTCAGCCGTAGGGTTTCCACTTATAGATCCCTTTGAGGCTTGGTTTTGTATTAAATAATTGCTACAATGTACCTGCTTTAAGCAGAGTTGTCTTTCATTTTCTTGTAAGAATTTGAATGTTTTTCATTTTGATAAAAGACAAGTTTTGTTCTTTTGATCTTAATGAAATATTAATTGTAGCACCCTATTCATGGAATGGGTTTTATATCTTAAACCAAAGAGTGCCTAAATGTAACATAAATACCGAATTGGTTTAAATCTGATGAATTAAACCTGATTTTTCTTGGCATAAAAGTCTTGGTCACATAGAGTAAGTCGGATTCAGAAATCCCATAGTTATGGACTGTTGGGCTCATTTGATAAGATATCTTATGAGACTTGAATTCTGTTTACTGGACCAAAAGGTAAAGGGCCTATCTTAGCCGAGCTAGAGAAAGGCCCAAAGGCTTATTGGACCTGGAACATACTCATGTATGTGGCCCAATGAGCAGTAATGCCAGAGAAAATTTCCTGTACTTCATTGTCTCTACTGATTACTTCAGTGAATGTGACTGTGTTCATTTGATGAGACACAAGTCGGAATTCTTTGACATGGTCGAAAGAGTTCCAGAATGAAGTATAGGATCTGAATGACAGAAGTATTAAGACTCTGGATCAGATCACGAGTGAGAATACTTAAGTCATTGATTGTGTGATCATCTGAATGAGTGTGAAATCGTTTCACAGCTCATTTCTCCTGAAAACCTGAAGGTGTTTCTGTGAGAAAGAATCAGATCTTATTAGAAATGATTAAAGATGAGTCACACGAATCTTCCATGATATTCTTGAAGAATAACGCTCTAGAAATATCTAAGTTTACGCTGAAATAGTTCCACCAATATCAGTTGAAAGACACCACGTAAATGTGGATTGGAATCGATCCAAATTCGTCTTTACTGAGTATTTGTAGTTGTGCTACTTCGCTGGTTGTCCTAGGGAAACCAAGGCTTGTTACTTTTACGTCCATTCTGTTTTCTAAGAAGGGAAGTTATTTTCAAGAAGAACAGTGGGAGTAAAAGTATAACTCGAAGAAATTCGCGAAATACAGGAGGCTGCTCAACCTGTTGAGGGAGAGCAACGGATGGATTTACAGATTTCTGTAGAATCTACACCTGTAGAGCCTGAAGTTCGCAGACATGAATGAATCAGTCACTAATCCGAGAGTGATTTCTCGTCATTAGTTGAACCTGATGATCATTGAAAGTTCGCATGATCTGATGATCATTGAAAGCGACGAATCTGCGAAATTCAAATAAGCGAAAGTGAGCCCGGCCTCCGAAAATATACACTTTGTGTAAGTTAGCTTCATCGATCCATTCATGGATGGAAGCAAACATATCGGAGTTGGAATCTTCGTTCTGTTGAAATAGTCAAGGTTTTGACTTGAACAGGAACGAAATGGAACTGTGCGTTTACTAAAGGATAAGTGGGAGCAATATTGCATTTCTCATAATGTATGTCGATGACATACTGATTCTCGGATATAACGTCCCAATGCTGCAGTCGGTAAAGGACTGGCTTGGGAGTTGGTTTTATGATTGACATAGGTAAAGCCACGTATGTTCTTGGATTTTGGATCTAAAGATAGAGATCCAAAAGAGCTGGTAGGACAATGTCAGGATTCTCAAATTGACAAAGTCCTACACGTTTTCAGCATTCCAAGAAGGGTTTTATGCCAATGTCACATGGCATTACGTTAAGCAAGACACAATGTCCTACGATAACTGCTGAGCTTAAATGCATGGATAAGATTCCATATGCGTCGGCAATTGGATCTATCATGTATGCCATGAAACGTACTTGTTTGATGTTGTTTTAATGTTGAGCAAGACAAGTAAAGACCAGTCAAATCCAGCAAAGAATCACTGGATTGCCGTAAAGGATATCCTAAAGTATTTGAGGAATACTAAGGATAAAATTCTTGATTTACGGAGAAAGTGAGGTGCTACGAGTCGGTAGAGTCTGAAAGGCAAGTTTCCAACGGACAAAGATGATTTCCGGTCACAGTCCGGTTATATCTTGTGTCTATCTGGCGGTGCAAGGCACTGTTGCTGACTCCATGACTTAAGCTGAACATTTCGCAGCTTGAGAAGCGGCGAAAAAGGTTGTTTGGAAAGAAGAGTTCGTCACTGAACTTGATGTGATTCCCAGCATAGATGAGACTAGCTGCACATCAGAGGTCCAAACACCTTGAGGATAGGTATAACCTATTCCGTGAGATAAATGACAGAGATGTTAAGTAGATCAGCAAGTTTCAACGAATGAGAACGTTGCTAATCTATTAACGAAGCCACTCCTTAGGCCTAAGCACGAGTCGCGGACTGTTGCTGTAGGATAAGTGAAATTAAGATGTAGTCTTAATTTCAGTGGGAGTTAATAAAGGGCTTTATTTAGTTATTGATATGTTCTTGTAAAACATTTTATGATGTTTAATGAAATTATTATTTCAAGATTATTTTAACTGTGATGAAATAATCGTTCCAAAATGATATGAACCATTTTATAGGTCATCGAAGTAAGTGACTTGATCTTGAGTCATCAAAGTCATTTAGCTTGATCATGAGACCCTATATTTGATAGATGGCTTATATCATCCTGTCCCTAGTCGAAGGTTGTTGAAATTGGAACACCAACAACCGTGTGAGACTAGATTGGTATGTGACTTATGACAAAGTCTCAGTGTGTCATAGATGCGCGGCATCAAAGTCAGTACATAGGTGTATGTGGGGTACATACGACCGGACATGACCCGATTATAAGAACTCTTCAGGATATTTATATATGTGTCATAAGAGATTCTTACTACGACTATAGAGTATAGTCCTTAGACCTGAGTTCGCATGCATGTGACTGCACATGAACTAATGCGCTTTGATCATTGTCTAATGCTGTCGTTAAGCGATAGTTATAAGGACCTTGATTGGGTGTATTATGAAATGAGTAGTTTGCAGTGATGGAACAAGACGGGATTTGTCCCTCCAATATAAATGGAGTGAATATCTCTAGGCCAATCGGAGATTTGAATACTGGAAAATGCATGGCCATGCTCAAACGGACTTTCCCGAGTCGTTTGGATTGTCAGTATCGAATCAGAGTCCGATGAACAAAATTAGGCTTTATAAGGATGACACTAATCTTGCCTTATGACTAATCGAGATATTGAGACAAAAGGATTATGAATACAGAGATTCCAGTACAAGTGGGAGATTGTTGGAATTGTGTCCAGTAATCTCGGTACTGTCTCTAGAAAGTAAGAGTATGTCAATGATCAGACATAAGTCATATAATACTGGGGGTCATGATGGCTTGCTAGAGTCCGCTCATGATCTATAAGTCTTGGACTTATTGCCTTTATTATATGATCCCATATGGGCCACACGCCTAAGCTAACAGGAAAAATACGAAGGAACGGTTTAGCAGAAGTACGGTAAAAGTGCTAGGCATTTACCGAACTTAGAGAGAGATTAATGGGTCTGATTAAATCTAAGGGATTTAATCAGACTGGGAATTTGGGCCCAAAAGCCCAAAAGGAATTAGAGAAGGGTTTTATAAATAAAACCAAGTCTAATTCTTTTCCCTAACCCTAAGCCCCAGCCGCGATTTCTCTCTCTCTCTGCGCCTCCCATCAGCTCGGTCTAGCAGCCAATTTCCTGTGAAGCGTGTGTGAGCCTTTGGAGGATCCATCTCTTGGTGGTTCTGCTGATCTCTGACCTGTTCTCTCTTTCCGCTGCATAAACAGGTAAAAGGTGAGATCTATATTATGTTTCTAATCAAGAGAACCTAGATCTGCATGTTTAGGACTGTTGAATCTGAGAATTGAATCTGGATTAACACTAAACATTCCTTCAATATGATGGTCTTAAACAGCTTAATGACTACTGAAGAATCATTGGTTGGACTAGCTATTGCTTCGACCCATTTAGACACATAGTCCACAGCAACCAAAATGAATTTATTCCCATAGGATGAGGGAAAAGGGCCCATGAAATCTATGCCCCAGCAATCGAAAACCTCAACTTCCAGAATGAAATTCGGAGGCATCTCATGCTTCTTGCTGATTTTCCCTCTCCTCTGACAAACATCACACTGAGAGACGAAAGAATGGGTGTCTCTGAACATTGTTGGCCACCAGAAACCTGCTTGCAGAACTTTAGACACAGTCTTGAATGTAGCAAAATGTCCAGCATAATCTGATCCATGAAAATGGAAGAGGATGTCTGGAACTTCTGATTCAGCAATGCATCTCCTGTAAAGGCCATCTGAACAGTGCTTATAGAGATAAGGCTCATCCCAGTAGTATCTTCTAAGTTCCCTAAAGAACCTTTTCTTTTCATAGCCCTTTAGATCATTTGGTTCAGTCTCAGCAGCAAGGTAGTTAGCTATATCTGCATACCAGGGTCGATCAGAGGTTGCCACAGCAGAGATCTCGAAATCATAATTTCCAATTCTGATTTTAAAAGACTCTCGGTTCGTATCAGACGTGCATCGACCGTTGCGTGTGCATGTGTCGATCGTTGCTTCCCCGATACTTGTATCGACCGTTGCCAACGTAGCATCGATCGACACAAGGCGATTTTCCCGACAGTTCTGCAACTCACCTCCCAAATCCATCTCAAAAACTGTACCAACCATGTTGACGTTTTCCTCAGGCAAATAGTCATTTATGGGCACGTCTTCCTCAACCAGCATCCTTGAAAGGTGATCAGCAACTCCATTAACTCCCTTCTTGTCCCTCACTTCGATATCAAACTCCTGAAGCAACAGAATCCATCTCAACAATCTTGGCTTAGCATCTTTCTTCTGCATCAGATACTTCAGGGCTGAATGATCAGTATGAACAATGACTTTAGAACCAACAAGATAGGGGCGGAATTTCTCGAAAGCAAAGACAACAGCTAACAGCTCTTTCTCTGTGGTTGCGTAGTTCCTCTGTGCATCATCTAGTGTCCTACTAGCATAATAGATAGCATGAAGCTTTCTGTCCTTCTTCTGTCCCAGAACGGCTCCTACAGCAAAGTCACTTGCATCACACATAACCTCAAAAGGTAAATCCCAATCCGGTGGATGTACTACTGGAGCACTTACTAAAGCCTGCTTGATCTGTTCAAATGCAGTCTTACAGTCTGCATCGAACTCAAATTTGGTATCCTTACACAGCAAAGCAGTTAGTGGCCTAGCAATCTTGCTGAAGTCTTTGATGAACCGTCTATAAAAGCCAGCATGTCCAAGAAAGCTTCTTATAGCCTTAACAGAATCAGGTGCCTGCAGGTTGGTCATTACCTCAATCTTAGTGCGATCCACTTCGATCCCTGATTCAGACACCTTATGTCCAAGAACAATACCATCTTTGACCATGAAATGGCACTTTTCCCAGATAAGGACCAAGTGCTTTTCTTCGCATCTAGTCAGTACCTTGCATAGATTATCTAGACATTCATTATAAGATGATCCATAGACTGAGAAATCATCCATGAATACCTCCATAAAGTCTTCAATCATATCAGTGAATATGGACATCATGCATCTCTGAAAAGTGGCAGGAGCATTACAGAGTCCAAAAGGCATCCTACGGTAAGCAAATGTGCCATATGGACAAGTGAAAGTAGTCTTTCCCTGATCTTCTGGGTGGATAGGAATCTGAAAGAAACCTGAGTATCCATCGAGGAAGCAGTAGTAAGGGTGATTGGCTAACCTCTCTAGCATCTGGTCAATGAAAGGTAAGGGAAAGTGATCCTTTCTAGTCGCAGCATTCAGTTTCCTGTAATCTATGCACATCCTGTGTCCCGTCACAGTCCTAGTAGGTATCAGCTCATTCTTCTCATTCTTCACAACTGTTACTCCACCTTTCTTAGGCACTACATGGACTGGACTGACCCAATCACTGTCTGAAATAGGATAGATGATCCCAGCATCCGGTAGTTTCATAATCTCTTTCTTAACCACTTCCTGGAGATTAGGATTAATCCTTCTCTGATGCTCAATAGATGTCTTAGACTCATCCTCAAGATGTATCCGATGCATGCACAGCTTTGGTGAGATACCTGAAATGTCATCAAGAGAATAGCCAAGAGCTTTGCGATGCTTGCGCAGCTTGCTTAGTAGTAAAGTGAGCTCTGCATTGTTTAAACTAGCGTTAACTATCACTGGATAAGTTGAATTAGGTCCAAGAAACGCGTACCTTAGCCCGGAAGGAAGTTGTTTCAAATCTATTTTCGGAGCTTTTTCTTCTGCCCAGTCTGCGTCGCTTTGCAACGACCGATGCTTGGCAAGTGTCGATCGTTGCATCGTCGCGTCAGATACTTCAACCTTCATTGCAGCTTCAACAGAATCCATCAGTCTTGTATAGCACATTGCTGGCTCGTCCTGCAGGTATTCCAGCTCCATTATAGAGCTCAGTAAAGCTCTTTCCAGTGGATCTTCAGCATGCGACTGGTGGAAGTACTCGGTAGCTAATTCACTAAGTGTGTCCACATAGAAAGTCTGTCCGTCGATGGTTGGTCTCTTTACCAGCTTGTTCATATCAAAACTCATCTTCAGATCCCCCACATTCAGAACTATTTTACCTCCCTGACAGTCAATCATTGCACCAGCTGTAGCTAAGAAAGATCTGCCCAAAATTAGTGGGTCCTTTGGTTCCTATCCATACTGGAGAACCACAAAGTCAGTAGGTATCGCACATTGGCCAATCATTATAGGCACATCCTCCAATACTCCTTCGGGAATCCTGATCGTTCTGTCTGCTAGAACCAGTGATATCCTAGTGGGTCTGAAATCAGTCATACCGAGCCTTTTAGTAACTGAGAGAGGCATGAGGTTCACACTGGAACCAAGGTCACATAAGGATCTTTCGAATCTCTCCCTGTAGATAGTACAATCCAATACAAAGCTCCCAGGGTCTTTTAATTTCTCAGGAGTTCTGCCTTGAATCACTGCACTGCATACCTCACTGATCATCATCACACTCTCTTCATCAGTCCATTTTCCAGCAATCATATCTTTAAGGCATCTCCTCATCATTGGCGAGGTATCCATGGAGTCAAGCAAAGGCACTTCAACCTTCACCTTTTTTATGAGCTCTTTGCATTTGGCATACTGCCTCTCGCTTTTAGCCTTTCTGGGATTCTTGGGGAAGGGAATTTTTGGTTTGTAAACTCTTTCGGTTGACTGGTTTGATTTCTCAGGTTTTGAATCCTCAGCAGTCGCCTTGCATCGACCGTCACTGTATTTGTGTCGATCGTTGCTGGGCGACTTTGTAACGACAGTTTCTTCGTTATCGCTTTGCGTCGACCGTTGCTTTGTGGCATCGATCGATGCATCACGAATGTCACGGATTTCATCTTCCAATTCTTCAATCTCCGTGAGTTCCTCAACGCTCAGCTGCTTGTTTTGGTTGGGTAACAATTCCTTACCACTTCTCAAGGTTACTGCATTGCATTGGTACTTGGGATTAGCGTCTGTTCTTCCTGGAAGATATCCATTTTCCCTCTGAGCATGTCCAGCAGTTCTCGCAACCTTGCATCAAGCTCCTTCATATGTGTGCTCAGGTATTCAATCTTCCCATCTAGCTCCTTATGGAATGTATCTATTCTCTTGTGTATGTCTGCGTCGCTTTTAATCTGTCCCTCCAGCAGCTTGTTCATCATGGTCTCCATTTTAATCTCAAAAGCAGATTCGTAGGCTCTCTGGGAGTTACTGGTCTGTCCTCCACCGGAAAATCTGTTCCCAGATTGATATCCAAATCTGTTTCCTTGGAAACCAGATCCTCCGATGTAATTCACATCCTCTTCCTGAGTGTCCTCCTCAGTCTGAATTACCTCTACCTCTTGAGCAAAGTGGACAGCCTTCTTGTCACCTAGAAGAGTGCAGATTTTGTCCATCCTGGATCTCAGTTCAGCCATCTCTGAGTTATCAACACTTCCACTAGGTTTCTTTCTCCTTTCATCCATAGTCTTGCAGCTGTTGCTGCCAATCAGATTCTCAATCAACTGCTTAGCCTGTGTAGGAGTCCTGGTGTTGAAGTTGGCATTACTGGAATTGTCCAGCGCAGACTGATATGGAAGATCTATTCCTCTGAAGAAAATACCAATCAGCTGAACTTCAGTGAATCCATGGTGTGGGCAGTCACGCTGATACTGCTTAAATCTTATCCAGGCAGTCTTTAAAGGCTCCACAGCTCCTTGGGAGAAAGTGAGTATGTCCTGTCTGGACTGGTCTGAACGCGCATCATCATAGAAGTGATGCAGGAACTCACTCTTTAAAGCTGCCCAAGTGGTATACTGGCCAGGTGCCAGCTGCCTCAGCCATACACTAGCGTCTCCAGCAAGACTGTGTGGAAATAACTTAAGGAACAGATAGTCCGGGCACACTCCATCATACTTCATGCCAGTAACTATGTCCTCAAACCGATCAATGTGATCCATAGGCTGCTCCGCTTGGTGACCATGAAAAGCAATTTGTCTCATCAGCTGGTAGTAGATGGTCTTGACCTCAAAGTCATTCCTCTCAAAGGCAGGAAGCACTAAAGCTGCTCGGTTTGCATGAAACTCATCAGGTCTGTTGTAGTCAGCTAGTGTCCTCTCATGAACAACCATCTCTCTACCTTGAGCTCGTCTTTGACCCTGGTTTTGTTCCTGTTGCAGTTGCTCAGGAGGGTCAGGGATGACATTCCCTTCAGCATCAACCCTTTGCCCAGCAGCATTGTAAGGATTGTTCTCCGGATCCCTCAGGGTACCCTCAGCATCTGGTATCAAGATCAAACGTTCTCGTACCATCCTCTCTCTTCTTTCTCTTCTGTTAGCTCTTTCTAAACGTCCAAGTTCCTCTAGATTGAGATTAACCAAGCTCGAGTTCGGATTACTTCGAGTTTTCTGCGTTGGCATAAACTGTCTGTAATCGTCCAGCAACGATCGATGCTATCAGTGCAACGATCGATTCAATCTCAGAATCGCCTAGTGTCGATCGACGCAAGGTGTGCAACGGTCGACGCAAGGCGAAATTCGTACCTGCGACAGAAAGAAACAGAGACAAAGTTAGCAAAATCAAAAAAAAAAAAAAAAAAAAAACGAAAAAGAACAAAAACAAAAAGAAAAATTTCTAGTGAAAACCCTAAGTTCGGTCCTATCGAAGACTCAAAGAGTCCCCGGCAACGGCGCCAAAAACTTGATAGGTTCTAAGTTTTACCCTATTCTAAACTGCAAGTGCACAGCAATGTCAAAGTAGTATATAGGGTTATCGAATCCACAGGGACACTTGGTCTCAATAGAAACAGAAACGTAGAGATTAAACTAGAAATAAAGCAAGTAGTGAAGTAAATAAATTGCGTTGCAAGAAAGTAAACAGTAGCAGGAATCGGTTTTGTAAGCAATAAACTAAAAGTGTCAAGCCTAGGGTATTCTCAGGAAATCAGACAAGCAGACAAGCTAATCAGTCAGGATCAAATTAAACTCAGTTCTAGAACTCAAATCACGGAAATAGAGTCAACCAAATCTCTTTGCGAAAACTCTCTAAGCCTAAGTGCAGTAACCCAAATCTCTTTGCAATTACTAACAGATTAAACTAGCATTAAGTTCAAGTTCGATATGTTCACAATTAAACTAAGCCAAATCTCTTTGCGAATAATTTAATTGCTCAACCTAAATAGTTCAGATTCCTAAACCCCACTCTCTTGACGTATTTAGCAACCTAAGATGATGATTCTAATTGATCAGGTTAGAACTAGCTTTAAGCACAATTTAGTTTGAAGAACATTCTAATCATGTGAATCCTAACTGAATTAAACAAGTCTAGCAAGTCATCGAACCCTAATGAGAAACCCTAAACTCAACTATGGATCTACTCAGACATGATTAATGAAAACATAATCAAAGAAATAATAGATTGCATATAAGAAATTAAATAGATAAAGGGGTTCGAAATCTTCTCCAAAATAAGTGAATACAGGAAATAGATCAGCCCCAAAAGCTCTAGAAATCTCTTAGCTCTAAGTATGAAAGCGTAACTAAATAAAACACCAAAAACTAGTATATATAGGCATAATCTCGGATGGGGCTTCTGTGTAAATACTGGAACTATCTTGGGCTTCTTTGCAAATCTTCATAACTTCATTAAACCGACGTGTACGGCCCATCTCGGTAGTGTGTCGACCGATGCACAAGGTGTGTCGGTCGATGCATGATCAATAAATCAGGCAGTGACTTCAGCTGTCGGCCAAAACGTCCCAAAAGTCCCAAAATGCTCCAAATATCTCCAATTAGCTCCAAACTTGATTAAACCTGTAAAAGACTCTAAACGAATACAAAAGACACTAAAAACACATCTATATCATGGTCTAAACTGGGTAAAAACCATGATATATCACCTATGCAGCCTTACGACTTGTACCCTGAGTTGGTTAGACAGCTGCTAGCCACGTGCAGAGTGGTTTACCCGGATCCAGACAGCAGGACTGCTTCAGGAGGTATTTTTACCTTCATATGCTTAGGAGCCAGATATCGGATTCCTCTGCTTGATATCTGTAGGATCTATGGATTCAGTACTGAGCCTAGACGTATTGGCATGAGTCTTGAGTGGGATGTGGCTGAGGCTCAGTCTTTCTGGGAGTATACCGGCAATGGTCGGTATAACTCGAGGCAGACACCGGTGAAACAGGTTAGGCATACGGTTCTGAGATATGTTATGCGCATCTTAGGATGGACTCTGTTGTGCAAGTATGAAGCCAAAAAGATGCGCAAGCTTGAGATGGAGATGCTATTTATTGGGCTGCGAGATCAGTTTGAGGGGACTCAGGTGAAAGATCCGACTAAGGGACTCAACCTGGGAGCTGTTTTCACTCAGCACTTGTGCGACCTGCAGAAGAAGCCATTTGATGGCGTGGACACTGAGACAGTAGGGAGTGTTCTTACTCCTATCTTCATGCACTGCAGGATTCCCTTACAGTGTACAGAGTGTAACACTGCCAAGGAGTTCTTAGATATCAGCCACCAGCAGAGTGCTACATGGCTCAAGGAGGGGCGCGTATGGGTTTACTACGACCATGCCTCTGCAAAGCATGGTATTGATCTTCCTTCTGCAGCTCATACACGGATAGATACGCTGGATGCATTGACATTCTGACCACCTCCGAGAGAGCGGCGCAGCGTACCTTCTATGGTTCATCCACTGGGAGAGCCTTCTACACGAGCCCCATATTCCTCTGCACCTCCTGCGCCTGCTGCTGCCCCTGTTGATGACATTGGCCCTTTTCATGTCCCTGCAGTTCCTTTGGGAGAGATGTCTGAGGCTGAGTGGAGAAGGCATAATGATGGGATACTGAAGACCATTTGGGAGTGGATGCGTGGCTGCACTTGCAGGAGACAGCCACATGTTCATCAGCCCGTCCCTGCCAGTCGACGTAGAGAGCGTTCTCCTGAGGATTCCGGCGGTACTGATCCATATGCTGGGATAGATGATGATAGCGAGTGAGCGTAGTCTCCATTTTCAGACATTCGGTTATGTGCTCTTTTATCTCTTGTTTTTCTTTGCACTTTTTCTTTTGTTTTTCTTAGGATGTTATTGTTTCTGGATCTTGTGCTTGATTTGATACATCAGTTGCTTTGATTTTACTCTGTTTTCAGTGCTTTCAGCTTGCAGGATTCGAAATCTGACAATGACCAACGGACTAACCTGCTAACTTGCTGACTGATCCAATATACGCAGTGCGTCGATCGACACACATTGTGTCGATCGTCACAACACGATCGAAATCGCATTGTAGCGGTCGTTGCAGACCTGAGCAACGATCGACCATACACGAAAATCGCCTAGCAACGGTCGATGCACCTAGTGCAACGGTCGATGCCTGAGCGATAGGTGTAAAAATCAGACAGAACTCAACACGTCCATTAACATATTTTCTTTCTTTTTACCAATCCTTCGCTTGACACTACTGGGGACAGTGTGTCTTAAGTGTGGGGGAGGTGCTACTGACTCCTATTTTCTGTTTTCTTAAAAGTCAGTCAGTTTTTCAAAAATTTTGTTTTATCGAGTCAAAATAGTTTAAGTAAGAAACAATGATTTTTTTAGAAGATTAACAGCACTTGCAGGAACTTAAGTAACCATTGGGATGAAGTTGCAGGATTTATCTATGACTATTAGAAAACCCCATCACAGATCAACCTACTGAGGACACCCACATCACTTCAGGTATCAGAGGATCCTTTTACTGACTTCAAACTTAATAATGACTTAGATTTCTCACCTAAGGTCTTGGTATACTTTGTGTCGGATTCCCTTGTTAGTTCTGACATAGCCTGTAAACCTGTCCTATTTGGTCCCCTTCTCCCCTTCCATAAAAAAAAAAGATAATAAACTGAGGATGAGTTAGTAACTCCGAAGTGGTCATGGGAGTGGTAGCTACAACTATCATATCCTGTGCATCCATGGAATGTGTCCAAAGTACACCCCTTAACGGGAAGAGCACTGATAAAAAAAAAATGATACCCAATGGGGAAAAATCAGAATGCTAAGGAAGGGAAAAGAGAAGAAAGGGGCTAGAGAAAGATAGTATGGTGGTCTAGAGCTGATAAGGTAAGAGTCCATGTGCCTTTGATCGATACTACTTAGGTGAGACCGCACTTAAATACTTGCAGAAGTCAGTAGGGAGAATTTGAATGCGTGAATGTGATTGTGGAGTTTACTTAGGACAATTGCTAAGTGTGGGGGAAGTATATGTTGGTCTTGATATCTTGTGATTGATTCTTTCAGTGGATTACTAAGGGGAATCTGAGTGTTGTTGCTTCTAGGATGAAAAGAGTTTGTGAAGAGTTTTCAAACCTCTTCACCATGTTTTAGTTCTCTGTTTTGCTTGAGGGCAAGCAAAGGCTAAGTGTGGGGGAGTTGATATATCATGGTTTTTACCGGTTTTATGCCATGATATAAGTATGTTTTAGTGTCTTTTGGTGTTCCTTTAGAGTCTTTTGCAGGTTTTATTAGGTACACGCACGTTTGGTGCTAATGTGGTGATTATGGAGCTTATTGAAGTGATTTGGAGATTTGGTCCGAGAAGAAGAACTCACTGTCCAGTTTTGGGGACTGCGTCGATCGTTGCACACCTGCAACGGTCGATGCAAGGCGCAAATGAGCCAGACTCGGCGGTTTAATGAAGAAATGCCAATATTGCAGAAGTGCCCAGAAGTTCCAGATATTTACACAAAAGCCCAATTCGTGTTTTAGCTATTTAATTAGGTTTTTAGATCAGATTTTAGATACGTTTACACATTCTATCATAATTAAGAGCAGAGAGTTTTTAGAGCTTTTGGGGCTGATCTGATCTTGTACTACACCTTTATTTTGGAGAAGATTTCGAACCCCTTTACTTATTTAATCTCTTTTATGATATCTAATTATTCATTGATTATGTTTACATCTTCTATGTCTGAGTAGATTCATAGTTAGGTTTAGGGTTTCTCACATAGGATTTCATGACTTGCTAGACTTGTTTAATTCAGTTAAGGATTCACATGAATAAAATGTTCTTCGATCTAAATTGTGTTTAATGCTAGTTCTAACCTGATCACTTAGAATCTAGATCTTAGGTTGCTAAATACGACACAAAAGTGTGGTTTAGAATCTGAACTATTTAGGTTGAGCAATTAAATTACTCGCAAAGGAATTTGGTTTAGTTTAATTGTGAACATATCGAACTTGGAATTAATGCTAGTTTAATCTGTTAGTAATTGCAAAGGAATTTGGATTGCTGCACTTAGACTTAGAGAATTCTCGCAACGACAGTTGGTTAATTCTATATCCGTGATTCGAGTTCTAGAACTGTGCTTAATTAGATCCTGACTGATTGAATTGTCTGCTTGTCTGATTTCCTGAGAACGCCCTAGACTTAGTGCCCTTAATTAACTGTTTTCACAACCGATAATCTTGCTACTTGTTTACTTTCTCGCACTGCTATTTAGTTACTTCACATTGCTTTCTTCTTAGTTTAAATCTCTACAGTTCTTAATCTATCGAAACCGGAGTCTCTGTGGATTCGATACCTTATATACTACGATTGCATAACTGTGCACTTGCAGTAGAATAGGATAAAACTAGACCCCTATCACAAAGCTATCCACAATTCATCTTCTATCCATCCGATTTTTTTTTAATTCTTTTCTTTTCTCTTACACTCTCTTTCTTACTTTATGCATTATTTTTTACCCCACGTTTTTTACTGTGGATAGGATGAATTGGGTGAGGTTTTCGGACTTATAGATCATCGGAATGGAGAGAGAATCGATCGATCTATCGGAAATCCAAAAAAAAAAAAAATTGGACTCAAAAAAAAATTGCGAATGGATAGTTTATCCATCCACGTGGATACTTATGATGGACAAGATGCTTAACAAGATGATTTAACATATGATGTTAGACGATCACATTAATGATGAATCCAAAAATATGTTTACCATGGATAAATGTTTAACATATGATTATTCGTGGACAAGATGCTCAACAAGAATTTGGAACCTTATCACATCTCATGCTTAACAAGATGGTTTAACATATGATGGACAAAATGCTTAACAAGATGCTTACCATGGGTAAACGCTTATGATCCGTGGACACAAAGTACAGATCTAACGGACAAAAGTTGGTTAAGAGTTCATATGATTGTGAATTTGTGGACATAGAGTAGGTGTATACCATGTTTACCATGGGTAAACGTTTAACATATGATTATTCGTAGACAAGACGCTTAACAAGATGGTTTAACATGAATGATGATGGACAAGATGTCCACAATATGTGCTAAACGCTTATGATGGACAATAGGATGGTCAAGAGATCACATTATTGTGATCCGTGGACACTATCATGATTTATATCACATGTTAAACACTTATGATGGACAATAAGGGTATGTGGTAGTATCCACGTGGACGATGGTAAACGTTTAACATATGATTATTCGTGGACAAGTTGCTTAACAAGATGGTTTAACATGAATGATGATGGACAAGATACTTAACAAGATGGTTTAACATGAATGATGATGGACAAGATGCTTAACAAGATGGTTTAACATATGACTATTCGTGGACACAAAAGCATGTTGGACGATCACAATCGGTGGTCAAAAGTTATCATTATTGCGATCCGTGGACACAAAGTACGGGTCTAAAGGACAAAAGTTGGTTAAGAGTCCACATGATTGTGAATTTGTGGACATAGAGTAGGTGTAGACCACTATCCATTCAAAAACTACATTTTCATTGGATACATCCTACCCATATTAAGCACCTTGCATGTATATGACCATTGTAGTATCCACATGGATGGATATTCATTCGCAATTTTCGTAGTATCCACATGGATAGAGACTCAACTATCCATTTGCAATCTCTGTATTAAGTCCATTTTTTTTTTTTGAATTCCGGTAGATCGACCGTTTCTAACTCCATTCCGGCGGTCTATATGACCGGAAACCTCACCCATTGCATGATATTCACCGTTCAAAAAAATGGGGTGAAATAAATGCAAAAATAAGAAAGAGAAGGGAAAGAAAAAGAAAAGAAAAAAAGAAAATAATAAAGAAAAAAAAATAGATTGATTTTCGGTGGTAGAGAAAAGAAAAAATAGGTGAAAAAGAAAGTGTGATGATAAAATGGTCTTTTTGATGGTGGGTCCTACAAAAAAAAGATACATAAATGCAAAATCAATTGGAAAGATACTAAATTGCAATGAAAAAGATAGAAAAATACAGTGAGTACAATTCACCCGTGGCATTGGGGATGGTTTGTGTCTTGTGAATATTGTCTCGGGGATGGTCTTTAATCCATCGATTTTTGGTTTTGGTATCGGTTTGTGATAGCCGACTTTAGTTTCTTATGTCTGTATTCGAACAATATATCCGATCCCGGTAATATTAAAAAAAACTTACAAAAAAAAAAAATACAGTTGCATTGGGGATTTTTTTTTGGCATTTCAACAAATCATTGATCCTGTTTTGACTCGGTCCAGACATTGACGATAACTGCTCTGATGTTGTCTTTTTTAACACTTCGTCTGCTCTGTTGTTACAGCAGATATTTCGTTACTCTGCAATTTAAAACAGCAAGTTTAGAAAATTTAGAATCAAGCTAAGATTTTTGGGACCTGTAAGAGAGGGAATTGTGAATTGAAGATCGAATTTTGCAGAACAAAACCATGAGCTCACAATTGGTGCAGGTGTCCACCGTTACTCGAATCCAAAATCCGCCACTTTCTTCGTCTCGCCATCGCCATTCTCTTTCCCAGAGAACTTACATTCCGGCTAAAGTCTACGAGCACCCGGCGGCTCTTCTCCTCGAGAGATGCTCTTCTTTAGAGGACCTCCGTCACATTCTGCCTCTCGTCTTTAAGAATGGTCTTTATCAGGAGCATCTTTTTCAGACGAAACTTGTCAGCTTGTTTTGTCGCTATGGTAGTGTCGTCGAGGCTGCTCGCGTGTTCGACCCGATTGATGATAAGCTCGATGTTCTGTATCACACTATGCTTAAAGGGTATGCTAAGGTTCCGGATTTGGATAAAGCTGTGAACTTTTTTGTTCGAATGAGGTATGATGATGTAGAGCCCATTGTGTATAACTTCACTTATCTCTTGAAAGCATGTGGAGACGAGGCAGAGCTTAGGATGGGAAAGGAGATTCATGGTTTGTTGGTGAAGAGTGGGTTCTCGTTGGATTTATTCGCCATGACTGGGCTTGAGAATATGTATGCCAAGTGCAGGCAGGTACATGAAGCTCGCAAGATGTTCGATAGAATGCCTGAGAGAGACTTGGTTTCATGGAACACTATGGTTTCTGGGTATTCACAGAACGGATTGGCCAGGCTAGCGTTAGACATGGTTACTCGAATGTGTGAAGAGAATCTGAAGCCTAGTTTTATCACTATTGTTTCTGTTTTGCCTGCTGTCTCTGCGTTAGGGTTGGTGAGTGTTGGCAAGGAGATTCATGGGTATGCCATGCGGGCTGGATTTGATTCTCTTGTCAATATCTCCACTGCTTTGGTTGACATGTATGCCAAATGTGGATATCTGAAAACTGCTCGGCGGCTCTTTGATGGTATGTTAGAAAGGAATGTTGTTTCATGGAATTCAATGATTGATGCGTATGTGCAGAATGAGAATCCTAAAGAGGCAATGGTAACTTTTCAGAAGATGTTGGATGAAGGAGTGAAACCTACTGATGTATCCATCATGGGTGCTTTGCATGCTTGTGCTGACCTAGGGGACCTTGAGAGAGGAAGATTCATTCATAAGTTATCAGTTGAGTTGGATCTTGATAGAACTGTTTCAGTACTGAACTCTTTGATCTCCATGTATTGCAAGTGCAAGGAAGTTGATACTGCAGCTTCAATGTTTGGGAAATTGCAGACAAGAACAGTTGTATCTTGGAACGCAATGATATTAGGATTTGCACAGAATGGACGTCCTATCGAAGCATTGAATTACTTCAGTCAGATGCGGGCTTGGACAGTGAAACCAGATACGTTTACTTATGTGAGCGTGATAACTGCTCTTGCAGAGTTGTCAGTTACACATCAGGCCAAGTGGATACATGGGGTGGTAATGCGAAATTGTCTGGACAAGAACGTGTTTGTCACAACGGCTCTAGTCGACATGTATGCGAAATGTGGAGCTATTATGACTGCAAGAAAGATTTTTGACATGATGAGCGAGCGTCATGTGACAACATGGAACGCGATGATAGATGGATACGGGACGCACGGTATTGGGAAAGCTGCTCTGGAGTTGTTTGAAGAAATGCGAAAAGGCACCATCAAACCAAATGGTGTCACATTTCTTTCCGTTATCTCTGCTTGTAGCCACTCAGGTTTGGTGGAGGCAGGACTCAAGTGCTTCCATATAATGAAGGAAAACTACAGCATAGAACCGTCGATGGACCACTATGGAGCCATGGTCGATCTTCTAGGTCGAGCTGGGCGGTTGAATGAAGCATGGGACTTTATTATGCAGATGCCCGTTAAGCCAGCTGTCAATGTATATGGTGCCATGTTAGGTGCTTGCCAGATTCATAAAAACGTGAATTTCGCTGAGAAAGCCGCAGAGAGATTGTTTGAGTTGAACCCGGATGATGGTGGGTATCATGTGCTTCTTGCAAACATATATCGCGCAGCTTCAATGTGGGAGAAAGTGGGACAAGTAAGAGTTTCAATGTTGAGAAAGGGTCTGCGCAAAACTCCTGGCTGCAGTATGGTAGAGATAAAGAACGAGGTGCATAGCTTCTTCTCCGGAAGCACAGTCCATCCCAATTCCAAGAAGATTTATGCTTTTCTTGAGAAGCTCATGTGCAAAATCAAAGAAGCTGGCTATGTTCCTGACACGAATTTAATCCACGGCGTGGAAGATGATATTAAGGAGCAGTTGCTGAGTAGCCACAGCGAGAAGTTGGCTATATCTTTTGCACTCCTGAATACAACAGCTGGTACAACTATTCACGTTAGAAAGAACCTGCGGGTTTGTGCTGACTGTCACAGTGCTACAAAGTACATTTCCCTTGTGACAGGACGAGAAATTATTGTACGGGACATGCAACGGTTTCACCATTTCAAAAACGGTTCCTGTTCATGCGGAGATTACTGGTGAGGTTGACCCACCACCTCATAACACTGATGAGATATAACTAATCTGTGGAAGAACAGGAGCTATAGTCTGAAGTAGAATCCTTCATAGAGAGCTACAGTTTGCTTCGTATTATAAAACAAGGTTTAAGTTGATAGTGAATAATGATATCCTCGCTGTAGATCGGAGCAAACTCTTTTGGAAGTGTCCAGGTAATCATTTTTGCTGCTCTGTTTTTCCTTTCATGTCTTACCCACCACATGTGAAATCTGAAAAGTGTTTGTCCATGATTTCTTTCTATTAGATTATACAGACACTACAGAAATGACAAAACTCAAATCATTAAAATATGTTATCTACTATCAGATGAAGGCATCCGTTAAAACATGGACAGGGCTGATGCAAGATGGAGTTTAAAATTAGAATAAAGTATAACAATTCTAGTTGTTGTGTACTAATCAGATATTTGGGAAGACCCCAAAGGACAAGGTTGCATTTTCTCTCTCTGACGGAGTGAGAAACATGAGTCAACAGTTCGGTTTATTATAATGCCTTATTCAAAGAAAACGATGCGGATAAATAAATAAAAAACAATGCAATATCATATGAGTAATAATATTATACTATACATGTATGAGTTAAATGTTCTCAGTGATTTTAGTTTATCAAAATAAGATTTTGTTCATACATTCAGATCTGAAGGAGAACTCTTTTGGACACATGGGGGTACACTTGAGAGAGATAGGTATTCTTCTCTTTCCTTGCTTTCTCTGGTTAAGTATATCCTTAAACTGTGTCTATGCAGCTATATCTAGAGAAACTCCTTTGTCATTAGGACAAACTCTGAGTTCACCTGGTGGATCTTATGAGTTAGGATACTTCAGTCCAAACAACTCCCCGAATCAGTACGTCGGGATCTGGTTCAAGAAAGTTACACCACGGGTGGTTGTGTGGGTGGCTAACAGAGAAAAGCCTATCACAGACCCTGTGGCAAACCTCACAATGAGCGGGAATGGGAGCCTTATCTTGCTTGACAGCAGAAAAAATGTTGTTTGGTCAACCAGAGAAGCTTCCACATCTAACAAGTGTCATGCAAAGCTCTTAGATACCGGCAATCTTGTCATCATTGATGATGTTTCAGGAAGTCAATTGTGGCAAAGTTTCGAAAATCTTGGTGATACTATGCTACCTCTCTCATCGCTAACGTACAACCTTACCACTAAGGAGAAGCGAGTATTGACTTCTTGGAAAAGCGACACTGATCCATCTCCTGGTGATTTTGTAGTTCAGTTGACTTCACAAGTACCAGCACAGATCGTTACTATGAAAGGCACGACGGTTTATAAGAGAAGCGGGCCATGGGCTAAGACCGGGTTCACTGGCGTACCACAAATGGATGAATCATACGCAAGTCCATTTAGCCTTTCACAAGATGTTGGAAGTGGAACAGGGTCCTTCTCTTATTTACAGAGAAATTCTGAAGTTACACGAGTTATCATAACATCAGAGGGATATCTAAAGACTTTTCATTACAATGGGACAGGGTGGGTTCTTGACTTTGTGACTCCAGCGAATTCATGTGATCTTTATGGTGCGTGTGGACCTTATGGGTTGTGTGTGAAGTCCATTCCAACAAAGTGTAAATGCATAAAAGGGTTTGTACCAAAATACAAAGAGGAGTGGAAACGAGGAAACATGACTTCTGGATGTATGAGACGTACAGATTTATCTTGTCAGGCAACAAACTCATCTACTAAGAGTCATGGAAAAGGCTCAGACGCATTCTATCGTCTGGCCAATGTAAAGCCTCCGGATCTCTACGAATATGCAAGCTTTGCGGATGAAGATGAATGCCAAAAGGGTTGTCTTAGAAACTGCTCCTGCACTGCTTTTGCGTATATTACTGGAATTGGATGCTTGCTTTGGAATCAGGAGCTAATAGACACAGTTAGATATTCCAGTGGAGGAGAGTTTCTTTCAATTCGTCTAGCAAGTTCAGAGCTGGGTAGGGCTCACAGACATTTTTTTTTTGCGTTTTACTCTTTAGATTTGTTTATATAGGCGTTCATTTCCATTGCAGTGTGGTTTTTACCTTTTTAATAGTTTGTTTTATGGTAAATCTCTCAGATGGAAACAGGACAACCAAGATTATTGCTGGTAGTATCTGCCTTTCCATTTTTGTGATTTTGGTCTTTGCCTCGTATAAGTACTGGAGATACAGGGCAAAACAAAATGGTAACTCTCATTCTTTTCTTGTGCATTTTTGCTTACTTTTAATTAGATGCATTTACTTGAATCTTGGCTATTAACTGCTACACTTACAAACATTTGTTACTTGTTGTGCCAACTCGGGTGTGTTCTTCAAAATCCACAAGATTCATGGAAAAATGGTTTCCAACAACAAGAAATCTCAGGTTTAACTTTCTTTGGGATGAATACCATACGAGCTGCTACCGATAACTTCAATGTCTCAAACAAACTTGGGCAAGGTGGATTTGGTCCAGTTTATAAGGTAAGAGATAAATTATGCTTTGTTTTCTCTTCTCATGTCTGTGTTATATATTGTTCTGTGGGTGACTGTCTGCAACTTTGCTGCTAGGGAATTATGTCAGACAGGAAGGAAATAGCCGTTAAACGGCTTTCTAGCAGCTCTGGACAAGGTACAGAAGAGTTCATGAATGAAATAAAACTCATCTCAAAACTACAACACAGAAACTTGGTTCGACTTTTGGGATGCTGCATTGATGGAGAAGAAAAACTACTAATTTATGAGTTTATGGTGAACAAAAGCCTAGACACTTTTCTCTTTGGTCTGCTCCATTTGCCTCTACAAAGTTTTCCATTTCGTTTTTTTTCTTTCTTGCCCATTAATATGCTTTATCTTATTGGGCTAGATCTGACACTAAAGCTTCAGATTGATTGGCCGAAGAGGTTCGACATCATTCAAGGTGTTGCACGTGGGCTTCTCTATCTCCATCGTGACTCATGCCTCAAGGTCATACACCGAGATATGAAGGTCAGCAACATTCTCTTGGATGAAAACATGGACCCAAAAATATCAGATTTCGGATTGGCTCGGATGTTTCAAGGAACGCAACATCAAGACAACACTCGTAGGGTTGTTGGAACCATGTAAGTATATTTCCCATTGGCAATGCTCAATCAAAGTATTAATTATGTCAACTTACCTGACTGGATGGGATACGAGCAGAGGATACATGTCTCCTGAGTATGCATGGACAGGGATGTTCTCAGAGAAGTCCGACATATATGCTTTCGGAGTTCTGCAGTTAGAAATCATAAGTGGGATGAAGATCTCAAGCTTTAACTGTGGAGAGGAAGGCAAAACCCTGCTTGAATATGTAATGAAATTTTCACTACCCTCCTAGTGTTCCACATCATTATGATGCAAACAATTTCTTGATTATATAACAGGCATGGGAATCTTGGCTCGAGACTGGTGGAGTAGATCTATTGGATCAAGCTATTGCTAGCTCGTGTTCTCCAGTTGAAGTCGCGAGATGTGTTCAGATTGGTCTACTCTGCATCCAACAGCAACCTATTGAGAGACCAAACATTGCACAAGTAGTGTCCATGCTCACAACCACAACAGATCTTCCGAGACCAAAACAACCAGTATTTGCATTGCAGGATAAAGAGAGTACTGTCTCAGTCTTGGAGTCTGTAAATCATATAACACAAACTGCAATATATGGGCGATAAAGTTTCCACTATGCTGAACAATGGAGTGTTGCCACTTTACTTTATAATACACATGACGCGGTTTGAGGTTTGGTTGTTTAACAAAATTGATGTTAATAAGACAATGCAAGATTAACATAACAAAGGTCGTGTATGAATATGGGGAAATGAGACTCTTTTATCAAGTTGGAACTCATACAGATTGTAATTCCGACTTATTTGAGCTAGCAAAATTTTAAGTAACCGTATGTCAGATCAAGAACTCAATAGAATAACCAAAACAGAACACAAAAAAAAAAAATGAAACTTTTGGATGTTTACTTCCACAAGAATCAATAATGTGCCTGCCCAAAATTTCAAAACTCAAATCTCCTAACTGAATGTGGAGTCTCAATTGATATAGTGCCGTTCTCGTATAGTTGCAGATTCATCAACCATGACGTGACTTGATTTGCTAGAGCCATCGTGTTGGTTTGATGGTCAAACAAGTACCCATGTGAGTTGTAGCAACAGAGCTCAGGCTTCCTCGTTGTTCTCAACGAGTATCTTCTTGCACGCCTCGTAACACATGAAGGATATTCCAGCTGCAGGAACCAGCTTCAAGCAACTCGGTCCAAGCCCTCTGTACCAACCTGCAAGACCTTCTTGCTCTAATATACAGACCAGAGCGTGCAACATGTTCTTATAAACCACCCTCCCACCAACTGCTCCCACCTGCATATGCTTCCGAGCAACCTCCAATGGAAAAGTAGCTGTACTCGACAACGCACCAGCTAAAGAACCAATCAAAAGAGTCTCAATGTTCCCTATGCTCTCTTTCTTCACCATCTTACGGTATGCCTTTCTTAAGGAATCATAGGCGAAGTAGTTTGTTGCTGCATATGGAACTACTCCTATAAGACTCGGGGCAAGACCCCTGTAAAGTTCTGTCGGGCCTTCCTCCCTTATTATTTTAACAAACGCATCCAATATTCCCTTGTACACACCCCTCTGTAAAATGCTCCAAAAACACATCAGTTACCAATGTCTAAACTTTTGTTTTGGTCGAAAGAAGAGTCATAAGTAAAATGTTATAAAGCTTAATGGAGCAAACCTGAATTGTAAGGCGGGTCTTGACTAGTTCGAGGGGATATGTCAAGAGTGTCTGGCTAACACCAGCACAAGCACCAGCGAGCAATGAAGCTGGGATGGGAATTTTCGATTCTTCTCCGAGCTTGGTAGTCAACTTCTTGTTAACTGTCTCGAATACAAAAAGCTGAGCAGAGTTGAAAGAGAAGTTAAAGACTGGAGCAAATGGTTTTACAGACATCATTGAGTCATTAAGCATTTAGTAAAAACCTGTAAGAACTAACTAATCCTCAAATATTGCTTAATTCATATTCTTACTTGCTATTGCTAAGAGAAAGCAAGTGCTTGAACTAGAGCTTAACCTTCATATTAACAATACACCACATAAGTTTCAAACCAAACCAATTCACCAATGATCTACAGTTCCGTAGCTATTCTACAACCAAATACGAAGACAGATGAGTGATTGGTACCTCAACGGCACGAGCGGGTGCTACTCGAATGACATTGACCAAATTACCCCTGAAGAGACCTTTCCATCCTTCATGCTTCATGATATCACGGAACACTTCGGTGGTGGTCTCGCCGCCGCTTCCGACCATTAGATGAGTCCTAATGGTCTCCAAAGGAGCAACCGCCGTCCTTGAAATAGCTCCTGCTACAGCTCCGCTAAACAGCCGCCGCAATGAAGGATTCGCAATCTTAAGCTTCAGTTCAAAACCTCCTTTCTTCTTCTTAAGCTTTTTCTTACCAATCACTTCTTCTTCCACCTCCTCTTCTTTGAAAGGCAAATACTTGGTGCATAGATCATTCAGCTGAGCAGTGAAGCTATTGTTGTCTCTGTTCGGAGGATCCGAAATAGATCCAGACCCAAGTCCTGACCCGAATCCAGCTCCTAATTGATTAACACTCGCGAATAATCCACCAATTGGGCGACAATTTGGGTTCTGTAGGGTCCCATCGGATCCCAAATCGGAAACTGAGAAAAACCCATTCCTCGTATCATCGAACAAGTTGATTCCAGTTTTGCCCATGAATACAGTTCCAGGCTATGAAGCTTCTTGAGGTTTAGTGATAAATGATTTCACGACCTCCACATCTTCGTGGAGAATAAGAAAGTTGAGATTTTGGCAGAAAGGGGTTGACCGGAATCGTGTTCGACGACGAGTTTTGGGTTGTCTCTTTCGTTGAGTTCCGTCCCTTTAGGGTTTTACTGCTGCTGCTGCTTTGCAGGTGGTGAGGTTTTTGTTTACCCTTTAGATTGGGTTAGTGGTTGGGGGCGGAGGCTGCGGTGTAAGGTATTTATATTTTCTGTGTTATTCGTTTTTAGGTACTTATTTATTTATTTTTATTTTTTTTGCCAACAACTTCTTATTTATTTTTCTTCTATGTTACCCAATTCTTTTTTATTTTCTTGGCTAAGATGGAAAAATCGTCAAGATTGGTCAAAGAGTGTGCCAGTATGAAAGTATTTATGTTATTTTTAATTCCCAAGATATATGTTGCAGTGGATTACTTCCGGGAACTATTCACTTCATCTAAGCCGATAGAGTTTGATGATTTCTTACAAAATATCCCATAAATTATTTTGAATCAAATGAATGAGAAACTCACGGTTATGACGCATTGAGAAAAGGCAACAAGATCACATAGAATGACAATACTCTTCTTCCAACAATTATAATCAGATATAGAAAAAAAAAATATTGTTCATATGGTAAATGAGTCTTACGGGATTCCAGAATGAATATAACAGATATCTTACCTATTAAAACAGGATATTGACTATGGTACATAAATATTGTTTTCGAAATTTGCCCTTGATTTTATTAGAAATTGTATTCTTCATTAAGGGTAAAACTGTAAAACAATTTATATTTGATTTATTCATAATATCTTATAATATCTTTTGTTTTCCTTTTTCTATCCTAATCATATCTAACGAAAATCTTTTTCAAAAATTTAATAAAATAATAATTAATTTCGAAATTAATATTAAAATAAATATTATAAATTATTTTTAACTAAAATTTAACTTAAAAGAATAAAATCAAGCATAATTAAGTTACTAAATCAATTGGTACATATAATTATATAATTTAATACATAATTATTTTATAAATTATATAATCATTAAAATTAATAAATTATTATTAAAATAAGAAAGTAGTATATAATATTAAAATAATAGTTTAAACTAAATAATATTATTGATAATCGATATATTTAACATAATCTATTATATTTTATTTTTTCTATTACAATAAATGTAACAATAATATTATTCAACCACAAAATAGTTTTTGTATTTAGAAATCATAATAATCAAAATATACGACTATAAACCAAAATAAAAATTCCAAAATAAAATAATATTATTAAAAATAAAGAAAAACAAATTGATGTATTTAAAAAACAATTTTATAAATATGTAATACAAATAAACTACGGTTAAAAAAATAAGCTTAAACAAATATAAAATAAAAAACCTAAACAAAATATTAACTTGCTACAAAAACACTGAATTGTTTGTTAGAATTGACAATTATTCTCCAAAACTTTTACAAAAAAAAAAACTGTTGTTCAAAATATTTACAAATCTTATCTTAATAATAAAAAAACATCCGTGCTAAGCACGGGTCAGATTCTAGTTTAAATTATCTCTAAGACTGAAAGATCAAGTCGGTTGACATAACTACAATCCATCAATATTTGTAATATAGGATACAAGATAATTTCAAACGTTTTATGCTAAAGACTCAAGAGTTAATTACTAGAGCTCATTTCAAAAACAAAATCTGCATTTGTAGCAGAACGATTAATTTCAAATAATATTATGATAGCTCAGAAAATGTTTCATGGATTCAGAATTATGTAAGGTAAAATTCATGGCTATTAAAACATATATGAGTATAAGATTGACTAGAATGGTCTTTTATTGAAAGACTCCTCATGAAGATGGGATTTGGCCTCATTCAATACACTGGATGATGAGTTGTATCATTACGGTTCATTACAAAGTCTTAATAAACGGTCAACGAAGAAAAATTATTCCAAAGCGAGGATTTGTCGCGCGGATCCTTTATCACTATATTTATTCGTTATATGTACGAAAGTCTTAATAGTGAATATCAGTAAAGCCGGAAAAGAAAAGCAATTAACAAAATTTAAGGTAGCTAGGACAAACCCTCCGATTCACATTTACTATTTGTGGACGAAAGATTTTTTTTGGCAAGACTAACAAAGAGGAATGTAATAACATTCTAAAAATCCTCAAGGATTATGAAGTCTCCGGACAACAAATTATTTTCTCAAAATTACCACTTCAATTCGGACACAAGGTTACTAACTCCACAAGAGAAGAAATTAAACAAATCTTAGGTTTTAACACTATAGGAGGTATCAGGTCATACTTGGGCATCCATGAATGCTTGGGTGGACCAAAAACGCAAATATTTAAAAAAATTTCAAGATAGATTACATAATAGGGTTAATGGATGGACAACTAGGTATTTATCAAAAGGAGGGAAGGAAGTTTTAACAAAACCAGTGGCAATTGCACATCCAAATAATGTAATGCCATGCTTTCGACTAATAAAATCAATAACCACAACTCACGAGTGTGGTCGCTCAATTCATGTAGAGTTCGAGTGGAATAAATAAGGGTATGCATTGCATCTCTTAGGACAAAACAATGTAAAGCTAAAGATAGTGGAGGAATCGGATTTCAGGCATTCACATAGTTTTACTAGCAAAGCAGTTATGGAGGTTAATTAGTAAACCAAATTGTTTGTTTACAGAGGTTTTTAAAGGTATATATTTTAAAAAATCGGATCCTATGGATCCCATAAGATCGTACTCGTAATACTATCTCACAAAAATTGGCCAACGGACAGCCGGGAAGTCAACGTGGGACTTTTTCGTAATTTTTAAAAGATTAAGGCATTTTGGTAATTTTACCAAAATGCAAGGCAGAATCTTAGACGGGCCAAATGATCTATTTTTAGATAAAGAAAACATGTAGAAGACAAAAAGTGGAGAAATGGATTTTTAACAAGTTTTATAAACTATCGGGAAAGAGAACCGATATAACCGATAAAACTTGTAAAATTCGGTACGAGAGCTACAGAAGTCCGATTGAGGTGAAACGAAATTCTAAATTCTTCTAAAAGAGTCTAGTATTTTGTTTTAAAAAGTTTGATGATTTATTTCAGAGGCTGAAGGGTTTTAAATATTTTAACGAACTTTCAGAAATTATCAGAGATTTCGATCCGGGATCGCCGACGTGGCAATTCCTAATTGGCCACGGTTGGGACCATGTACTAGGGAAATCAGATTTAACTCATCTTTATTTCAAAATAAGGGAGAGGCGCGTGGTTTGATAGATGTTACAAGTATGAGAAAGTTCATGGAATGTGAATGAAGATCCAATGAATTAAAATGGGATTCATTTCCCCCTTTATCACCCAAATACAACTCACCTCTCCATATCTCTTTGGATGTCGACTCATCACCTATACAAGTTCCAACAGATTGTAAAGATCCATGTCCCTTAGCTAAGATACATTTCCCTTGCCCATTGAAGATCCATTGAACCTTCATGTTCATGTACCCTTTTCCCTTTAAATACATGGCTTCCTTCACTCATCTTCTTCATTCCAAAACATCAAAAACACAAAGAGTCCTATCATATCTCTTCTCTCCTCCACTCCAGCCAAGCCACCACCTCCTCTCTCCCCACCGAAATCACCTCTCTCTTTCTCTCTTATTCTTCAAAGTTCTTCATGTTCTTAAATAGTCATTGAAATAACTCTTAAATCTTGAAGAATTTGTGTAAGCCATTATCAGATCTGGAATCACCAGCTCCTCCTCATCAATCGCCGGTCAAAATCACCTTTCGCCGCCGGAAAACTCGCCGGAGAGTCGCCGAAATCCGCCGGCGACAGCTCCGCCGTGTCTCTCTCTTGCTCGGCCGGACCTCTACTTCCTCTCATCACCTCACCGGTCCTCCTCTTCACTCCAGCCTCTCCTTCACCGGAATCTCGCCAGAAGTCTCTTGCCGTCACCAGAGATAGTCGCCACCGCCAGAAACTTTTTCTGTGAGCTTCAAATCGCCGAATCTCCTCTTTGCCGTGATCTCACGCCGGAATCCACTCACTCGCGGTCAGCCTCTTGCCGGTCAAGTCGCCGGCTACCTCCTCGTGTCACCGCCGTGGTCAACGTCTCCTCGCCGGTTTTCAGTCGCGGTCAAAGGTGGTCAACGGTTTAACATCCGGTTTAGTCCAATCAACAGAAGTTGATGCCTGATTTGATTGGTCAAACGCTCGGTATAGCTAGTTAACGTTTGGGTCAAACTTCGAGGTAAGGAGTCAAAAGTTTGGGAAAGGGTTCGGAGTAGCAGTTCGGGTCTCGTGGGTTCCGTCAATCCATCCATCCGTCGTCACGATAAGACTGTGAGTCGGTTAAATTGTTTGTTGCATATAGATATAAATCATACATAACCGTAATCAATAAACCGTAGTATTAGGATTTGCATACCCGTGGTTGAAATTGATAGTATGATAGGTTGATTAATTAACTCGGTTAAATAATTAAATGGTTAAGAATTATTAGACGGCATGTTAGATAGAAATGTCTGGTGATTGATTGTTTGTTGATTGATTGATTGATGCATTCATTTAGAATGACATGCTAGGACATATATGCATATATATTATACTAAGAACGTATTAAATGAATTTATATACAAGAAATTGAGAGTTATATTAAAATACGTATTAAAATACATAACATACTTATAATATAATAATGTGGTGGGCTAATTAGTCAATAGTCGGGGTTAACGAGTTAAATGAATTAATTAAAGAATAATGTGAAGTCAGGAGATTAGTAAGTTTACTAATCTCAAGCTGACAGATCGAAGAAATTAAGAATACAAATTTAAGGAAATAAGAATTTAATAATTATAATCTGGTTTAAGCCGTCTACATGATTAGTAAGTTTACTAATCCCAATGTAGCGGATTGAATGAGTTAAGGCTAAGAAAATATTAAAAGACTAATGAACTTAAATAAATGTTTGAGTGGTGTTGTGATTATTGTTATGTGTTGTTTGTCTACTCCGGTGTTGGGGCGGATAGACCGTTGTTTGTGTGATTGTTTGTCTACTCCGGTATTGGGCCGGGTAGATCGTTGTTTGTGTGGTGTTTAGTCTATTCCGGTGTCGGGCCGGATAGACCATATTGTTGATACTTACCTCGGTACAGGACTGGTAAGTTTGGATAGATGCCTAATCCGGTATGATACCGAATAAGGTCGAGTGATATGGAGGTTGGTGATAGGACTTGCCGAATAAATTGGGGATTGAGATAGTGTTTGTATTTGACCTTGTCGATCTTGCGTGATAGAGTCCTAGTGAGTCTGCTTGTTTACATTTCTGTTATTAGGACTCTATAGGGTGCGTTAGATCCCATCAAGTCTATAGATGGCGTTCTGGTACTTCCTGTCCGAATGGATCCTCGGGAGTTGAGTTCAAGGTTAGTTCACGTACCTTCGGTAGTGATTCTGCCAGGAGTTAACCTAAGGAGTGACGTCTATAGGTGTGTAGTTTAGAGAATATGGGGTCGCGTCTTAGGGTCGGACTGCATGGAAGCTTAGGTTATCTAGGGATAGCCCGAGTCACCATGTATCGATGGACAGAGAACGGTGTCCTAGGTCGTAGGACTTTGTGTTTATGTCTAGTAGTCATGGGAGGTTTTAGTGTACCATGGTGGTAACTAAGTGTTCCCGTGGAAGTTACCGAGTTTGCATTGTGGGCCCAAATGGTGAAGAGAGTGTTAGTGTTAGTGATGAGTTAGCTAGTTCGAGTCTAATCGAGAGCATGTGCCGCAGTGTTCTCGATTTCCGTGTTTACCTTTTATTGTTGTGTATGCTTGTGTTATGGAGCACATCACGTCTTGGTAGCACGTGATCAACTGTTGTACTTGATTGTTATTTTGGGTTTGGGCGGGATTATTAGATTGTTAGCAGCCTGTTAGTGGGGAGCCAACTCGCTGGGTAATCTTAGATTACTCATTATACTCTTTTATGTTTTTCAGGTTTGGCACAACTCGGCGGACGATTAGGATACTCGGGGGAGTCTTGGGTTGGCATTTGTCGGTTTGTTTACGCATTTTGACTTTATTTCCGGTTTCGGATTTTGTGGGGACCCCGCTAAATGATTTGTATAAAACCGTAAATTGCTATGAATAAGATTTATAATTTTTAAATAATAAAAATGGAATAATTACATGATATACGGTTTAGTCCGAACCAAACACAAGCGGTACTGGTTGAAAAGCCTTGTATTGTGGAAACGAGGTAAACGGAGTCAATGATGGTTTGGTTCGAGCCTTTGACTCAAACCAGAATGTCTCTGGCTTCCTAGTGTGACAAATTCTTATCGTATGACCTGCTCGAGTTCGATCGTTCTTGTTCTTGTTTGATTGTTGGTCGATCAACTCATCGGTTAGCGTAAAACGGGAGGGGGCGTTACAGTACTCACAATCTTTTGGATAGACAACTATTGTATCCTCTAGGTATTTGGTTAAAAAAGACTAATCAAAAGGATAGGAACATGGTCATCTATGTCAATATGGATTGATCCCCGAATCTCAGCCTCCCACCCGAGACCAACAACTTCAAAACTGAAAATTTTGATCTCTCTCTTACGGTAAATCAACTTATGAATCTACATACTCATATGTGGAATATTCTATTGATTGAGTCTCTGGTTAATTCAGAGGGTGTATCATAGATTGTAAATACATCATTTAGTCGATTCTGAAGACCATATACCATCAGATGCCATTTACAAAAATTGGAAAATATACAGTGAAATCATGATATCATACGAAACAATCATACCTAGACAATGATAGGATACATAATTTTTTGGGGACTGAATATTAAACTACTACAAATTTATGAAAGGTTAAGTTCCCACCAAAATTGAAGCATTTCATGTGATAAGTTTTTTTAGGATGTAAATCAGTCAGTCAATAGGAGTCTGAGGTCTAAAAGTATAAAATATGATATATAATGTGTTTGATACAGAAAGAGAAGAACAAACCATCATTCATGCATTATTTGAATGCTTACCAACTTTACAAACATGAACAAATTCATAAATACCATAGAACCTGGGGACATTCCCATTTTTAACGGGACATCAAAGAGTCTATTTTGTTAAATTTATGTAATTTTTTATATGTATAATAACCTTCGTTTGAAAACGCGGTCTCTGCGGCTACGTAGTCGCCGGCGAGGCATTCGGCGGCCCGGAGCCACCACGATTCGTTTTAATCGGTGGAAAGGCTCTTTGATTTTCAGGAGCGGGACCTTTATCCAGGAGATAATTATGCAACATACTAAATTAAATGTTGTTCCATTACAAAAAATAATGCTCGTGGACAAATTACCAAGTACTATAAGAAAAAAAAAAGAAAAAAAAACTTCTCTAAACAATAACATACTATGGTTTCTTTTAAAAAAAAGTAATACTTGGATTCACTTCTAGAGGTGAATACATTTATTCACCTCCTTCTTTTTTTTTAATCAATCAAATGACTACACATAATCTAGTATTTAAAATAATTAAATTTTTAATTAAAAATACAAAAATGAAAAAAATGTTTATTTTAGATAAAATATTAAAATTTAAAAATAAACGAATTAAAAAAAACTAAATCTTAATTTCTAAACCCTAAATTCTAAACCTAAACACTTAAACCCTAAACCCTAAACCATAATTTGAAAACCTAAAAAATAAAAATTAAAACTAAACCAAATCATTCCAAAACCCAACATGTAAATCTTAAAAATAAAATTTAAACCCTAATCTCTAAACCCTTAAACCCTAAACCCAAAGTTAAAAATCTAAAACAAATTAAAATAAAAACTAAACCCTAATCCCTAAACCATAATCTGTTGGTACATGATTTCTCTCTAAGAAATCCGGCCTATAAAACTATAGACTTAAAGCCCCAAAGTCACGGGCCTAGTTCATTATTTAATTAATAAGATTGTCTGAGGCCCAAGGCCCGTTCGATGACCAAACAATGCAGATCTATTTAGTCCGAGATGCGATACGATCGAGCTCAAGCTCGACAGAAGACGATGTCGAGGAAGAACGACCGAGTCATTGTCTGTTGAGGCGATCTTCGTGAATCCAGGAGATCGTTAACACTGCGATGCTGAAGAATCGGAACAAGAAGATCGAGGTTCGGAGGCTATTTAAAGGAGAAGTGGAGATTCGTTCATGGCAGTCCAACCCCAATCAAGAACACTTCGACTAGATAGCTCGATAATCATCTTTTGTACCTTCTTTCGATTGTGTTAATTCGATCTCGACAATCAATCTTAATAATATCTTTGATTCATAGGAAACCTATATTCATTCGTATACAAACGTCCAAATCTACAAATACAAATCCTTGGTGTGAATCTTCGACCTCACATTTGGCGCCGACTGTGGGGAACAATCCGTAGTCTTTCCTATCTAAAGAATCAGATCTAAGGTTCGATAGATCGAGATGAATCCCGACCAATTTGGCTCTCCCAACGCCACACCTCCAGTCGATCACCCGCAGATGGTCGGAAACATTCCTCAGAACACCGCCGGGGTAAGTACCACGGGTCAGACCGATGGCGTGTTGACGAGCTCAGCCTCCGTCTCCACGACTTCGGCACCAGCCGACTCAGTCGCTCAAACAATCGCGACGAGTCAGACCCCGACAAACGTTTTGTCAGGAACCAATGATCCGAGCAGGAACTGGGTATGGATGAGGAGTGATTCGACTTCCACCCCCTCATCAGGAGGCGGATTTGGAACGCTTAGGCCTAATCCGCCACAGCCTCCTGCTCCGCCGCGACAGAGTCCAGACGACCTTTCTGAAATCCGTTCGATGCTTACCTTGTTAGTAAGCCGAACGAGAAGTAATGAGGCTAACGCTCGGGCCCAAGAGATCGCGAATCGCGCCTTGGCCGTGCAGCTCGATGAACAGGAACGACGCATCAATGCTCGTTTCGAAGAGCTCACTAATGGAAACCAAGGAGATCGATCATTACGTGATCAACGATCTCCACTAAGTCCTCCACCTTGGAC
This sequence comes from Orychophragmus violaceus, assembly GCA_030180135.1. Classification (NCBI taxonomy): domain Eukaryota; kingdom Viridiplantae; phylum Streptophyta; class Magnoliopsida; order Brassicales; family Brassicaceae; genus Orychophragmus; species Orychophragmus violaceus. The sequence continues at coordinate 23,033,138 of CM058235.1, forward strand.
ACATTTGGACTTTTCCCAGCGATAACACCTCCAGCGGCGTCAGGAAATATCGTCGGCACGTCAAACAGCGGATTCCGCCCCGTTGCGACCCCTACGGTGACTCCGACCCCGTTTAGCTCAAGCTCCATGGTCACGGACCCAATTGGGCCGGGAAACCGACCACTACCTGGACCACCTCCCAGGCCAAACAATTCCGGTATCAGGCCAAGGCAGCTTGGAGACTCAGCCTTCGCTTCGAGCTTCGTATATCCCCTCGGATCGACTCTGATGCCATTTTGGGCACCTCTGATCGAACAAACAATACCGATCCCAACGATCGATCTAATCGACCCGGTCTTCTCGGGACAACCGTCGATTCAACCGCAAACACAGTTCGCATCCATAGTGGGTGATAAACACGATGCTCTAAGGCAATACATCGAGCAGGCCAACGCTCAATTCATGAGCCTGAGCTCGAAAGTACATATGGCAACAAGCGCAGTACCCGACATCGATCGAGTAATCGAAGAAACGCGCCAAACGCCATTTACGGATCGAATCGCTTTCGCAAGAATTCGAGAGATCAAGAAAACAAAATTCCCATAATTCTCGAGAAAATCGGACCCCAAAGCCCATATCAGGGCATTCATACCTCACCGACGAGGAAAGGGAGCATGCTTTCTGCAAACTCTTCGCCGAGAACCTATCGGGCTCTGCCCTAGAGTGGTTCACTGGACTGGAAGAGAAATCGATAGATAACTTCACCCAGTTCATGACGGCTTTCCTCAAACAATACTACGTCTTTATCGAGGTCAAGACTACTGAAGCAGCCTTATTTGGCGTATCTCAACGACCCGACGAAATGCTTCGTTCGTACATCGACCGCTTCAAGGAAATAAAATCCAAAATCCCGAATCCAAATGAAGAAGTAGCTATAGAGGCACTAAGGCGTGGACTGTGGTACTCAACCAAATTCCGCGAGGAAATAACAGTCCTCGAGCCTCTCACACTCGATGACGCTCTTCATCGCGCATCGGCCTTCGCTTGCCTCGGGGACGAAACTACGGCCTTGATGTGTTGTAAATTTGACTGGATTTAATCATGTTTTAGATTGTGTTTTAGCTTTAGGAAAAGCATTTAGGCATCATTAGGAGTGCATATGCATTGTTTTTCTCTTTTGTAGGTGGTGGATGACATGATGATGCACCAAGGGATAAAGGAGGAGAAAGGGACTAAAAGAACACTCAAACAAAGTGGAAAACAACTAAAGATCGGACCAGGAAGCTACAGCTAGGTGCTACAGCGAGGTACCAACGTAGCTGTAGACGTAGAAGATGCACATCGACATCATACAGTTGGGTCTGAACGTCGATGTACAATGTGACTTAATATGCGGGATCTCCAACGACGTACCACAACGACGTCCCGACGTAGCTGTGGATCAAGAATCGCCACAGCGATGTCTCACAGCGACGTCCTGGCGTAGCTGTGGATCAAGAATCGCCACAGCGACATCCCACAGCTGGGTCCTGGCGTAGCTGTGCGACCAACTTTTTCCCACATGCTCTTTTTCTTTTTGCTTTCGGCTTGTAGCCCCTCCACATGAGTATTGTCGACCATTACACTTTGTTTCTTCTATTTAAGGGCTCTTGGTGTGTTTAGAGAGCCATATCACTTCTTGTAAACATCTACTTCAAACATTTGAGTTTTAATGAGATCTTTTTATGCAATTCTAGTTGTTCTTGAGTTCATCTTCTTGTTCTTCTATTTCTTTCGTTCTTGCTTTCTTTAAACATGTATTGCTTTGTTATTGTTATGGCTAGTGAGTAGTTCTCTTTAAGTTTCTGGGTTTGAGTTAAGGTAAGGGTGATCTAGAAATGGTTTAGGTTGTTTAGAACTTGGGAATATTGATCTCTTACTTGTTAGAAGTTCTTAATGCTAGGATTGAAGTAGCTAATCAATTCCTTGAACTTGAATGTTGCTAGCACTGAGAATTGTAGTTAATGTTTGAATCTCTAATCAAGTTCTTTACATACTTAACCAATGAGAATTGATGTATAAGGTGTTTAGTGGTAATAAGAACCTTTTCTTAAAGCATGTCTATCTTGAAATTGCCAATGAGAATTGATGTTAATGCTTGATAGATATAGGGTTATTATCATGAGAGTGGAGTAACTTGAATTGTTGTTCTTAGCCTAAGAAATCATCCCATGTTTGCTAAATGTTTCTGAACTGATAATTGATCACCCGAACCGAAAACTCAACCCAAGGAACTTAGTTTTTTTTTTAAATCAATTGTCTTAACAACCATCTTGCTCTGTTTTTACTCTGGTTTATGTACTTGTGAATTGTATTTTTATTCAGTAATCATGTTTGGAATTTGGTTATCTTTCTAGTTGTTAGATTAAGAGGACACTTGCATTCTTAGTGTGTTTAATTACCCCAAGTGGATTGACACCTCAAAACTACAAGGACTAGGTTGTATACTTGCAACTGAAGTGTGTGAAGAGGAACTGATTTTTGCTTATCAGGCCCTCAGAGAGAAGCACAGAAAAGAAAAGAACCAGTCGGGCTCACAGAACTCGAATTGAAAAAAGGATTCCCGAAAATCCGGGAACATTAACGCAGTCGAGAGCCCAAAGAGCTCGAGAAAATTCGAGTTCGACAAAGATAAATTATGTGACTTTCACAACAAAAAGGACACTCGACTGAAGAGTGCTATACTCGAGCTAAAGTCGAGTTCCAAAAATGAGACTCCGAAAATAAACAAGAATCAGAAATCGAGGAGGAATACTCCTCTGACAAAAAGGAAAAATCGACCAAAGAGTCAAACGTAAAAAAGTCTTCTCAGAATAAACGAGAAAGGTCCAAGGAGTTAGGCTCTCCTGAAGCCCTCCTCCCTCAAGGATTGCGAAAGCGAGTCGAGGTCATCCTCGGCGAACTCAGTCTATGCGGTACGCCGAGAGGCTCGGCGTTATCCCCGCCTCCAGCTCCTATTAAGAGTTTACGCTCACGAATCAATCTCCCTCGTCTCTGCGGGGGGGGGGGGGGGGGGGGGTGTACGGGCTATACCCCCAAAGCGAGTTGACTTCATCTTCGGTGGCTCCAAGCTATGCCGAGACTCGATCAATTCAATTAAAGCCCTTCAAAGAAGGGTCGAGACCGACAAACGAGAGAAAATCCCAATGCAAGGTCCAGACCACGAGATCACTTTCTATGAGAGCGAGACACTTGACCTCGACAAGCCACATGATGACGCGCTCCTCGTGTGCTTAATAGTCGGGGATGTCGAACTCTCAAAAATAATGATCGACACATGAAGTTTGGTAGACGTCCTTTTCTACGACGCATTCAAGAAAATGGATTTCAAAGACTCCGAGATTGTCGAAGGACAGACACCCCTAGTAGGGTTTGCCGGAGAAAAAACATACTCAATGGGCTCTATCTTCGCCCCAGTAATGGCTGGAGGAGTTCATACAATGATAGAGTTCGTCGTAGTTGATCGACCAGCTCCCTACAACGCCATTCTAGGTCGACCATGGATATATGATATGAAAGTTGTACCATCGATCTATCATCAGTGCGTCAAATTCCCAACCCCGAAAGGGATAAAAACCGTATAGGGAAGCCAAAAACTTCTAGAAATTGCTACATGAACGGATACAAGCAGATTGAAAAATCTCACGCATAACAATTACTGAAAGGGGAAGAGCTCGCCAAGATGCGAACCAAAAGGTCAAACGACCCTAGTCAAAGAGGACCACCAAAGGACCTCACAACTCAAGTTTGCATAGACGAGACTCATCCCGAAAGACTCGTCGGCATCGGAATCGACCTATCGGAATCAGTAAAAAATGAACTGATTTCTTTTCTCAAACAGAATGTCGATTCCTTTGCTTGGTCTTCAGCGAATATGAAAGGAATCAACATCGACGTAACTATTCACGAGCTGAACGTCGACTTGACTTATAAACCAGTTAGACAAAAGCGTCGCCTCGGCCACGAGCGAGCCCAAGCCATCAATGACGAGGTCGACCGACTGCTAAAAATCGGATATATCAGAGAGGTGAAATACCCCGATTGGCTCGCGAACCCCGTAGTGGTCAAGAAAAAGAATGGGAAATGGAGATTCTGCGTCGACTTTACAGACCTCAACAAAGCATGTCCGAAGACAGCTTCCCACTCCCGCATATCGACCGCTTGGTCGAAGCTACCGCATGCCATCAAATGCTATCCTTTATGGACGCTTTCTCAGACACTGATGAACCCTGAGGACTAAGAGAAGACCTCGTTCATAACTGATCGAGGCACGTACTGCTACAAAGTCATGCCTTCCGGGCTGAAAAACGCAGGAGCAGCTTATCAACGCCTCGTCAACAAGATGTCCTCAGGACTCCTGGGTAAAACCATGGAAGTTTACATTGACGATATGCTGGTCAAATATGATAGGTGCGAGGATCACATCCCCCAACTAAAAGAGGGATAACCGGCGAAGTGCACTTTTGGGGTCCCCTCGGGGGAATTCTTGGGTTACTTAGTAACCGAAAGAGGGATCGAAGCAAACCCCGAACAGATCACAACATTTCTAGAGATGCAATCTCCCAAGACAACGCGAGAAGTAAGCGTCTAACCGGCAAAATAGCTGCTCTGAACCGCTTCATCTCGAGGTCAACCGATAAATGTCTACCCTTCTACCACCTACTCAAAGCGAACAAAAAGTTCCTTTGGGATGAGAAGTGCGAAGAAGCATTCACCCAGCTCAAAATTTATATAAGCGAACCGCCGATACTGGCAAAACCAGCAGAAGAGGAACCCCTTTACCTCTACTTAGCTGTCTCTACGGCAGCAATAAGCAGAGTCTTGGTTCGCGAAGAACAAAACGATCAACGACTAGTCTATTACATCAGTAAGACTCTAATCGATGCTGAAACTAGATACCCCGCAATGGAAAAACTCGCGTTAGCATTGGTCACATCGGCTCGGAAGCTTCGACCATACTACCAGTCACACTCGATCATAGTCATGACCTGCCAACCACTAAGAACCATTCTCCATAGTCCAAGCCAGTCAGGTCGACTGGTTAAATGGGTCATCGCACTCAGTGAGTATGATATCGAGTTTAAGACTCGGACATGCTTAAAAGCGCAAGTGCTAGCTGACTTCATAATTGAACACCCACCTACAATCGACCTCGACCCGGCTTCCGCCAAGAGATGGAAACTCCATGTTGACGGCGCCTCTTCAAGAAAAGGATCCGAGGTCGGGGTAAAACTGGTGTCTCCCACGGGAGAAGTATTAGAGCAATCATTCAGGCTAGGCCTCGCCGCATCAAACAATGAAGCAGAATAGTAAGCGCTGATAGTCGGGCTCAGACTAGCAATAGCAATATGAGCTCAGGAAGTGGACGCTTTCAGTGATTCCCAACTGGTCACAAGCTAATATCATGGCGACTACGAAGCCAAAGACGAACGGATGGAAGCGTACCTGCGAGTAGTTCACAGCCTCGCCGATCAGATCGAGTTCTTCGATCTGACACGAATCCCACGAGGAGAGAACACCGCAGCCGATGCTCTCGCTGCACTGGCGTTGACGTCGAATCCTAACCTCAAAAGGATCATACCAGTCGAAGGAATCGAGAAACCAAGTATTGACATAGCTGTGAAAGCTCTATCCTTAAGGGAGTACGAGCACGCAGAAAAAGACGATATCGATCAACGGGCACCCGACGAAAAGGCACGCCATGATATCATCGAGATAGATGATGACATCGATCCTAGAAATGCTATTTATGTAGCAAACGTGCCTGACGGACCCATCCAGACTGCATCCACTAGTCAAGAACCCGAGCCCGATGCTGCGAAGATTTGAGAACTCCGATCATCCATTACATAACCAATGGCGAGGTCCCCATTGAAAAATGGGAAGCACGAAAACTCAAAGCACAGAGCGCGAGGTACTGTGTCACACAAGGAGAACTTTTCAAGAGGAGTCTCTCTGGACCATACCTCAAATTCCTCGATGACAAGCAAGCCCGAGCCGTGATCACGCAGGCACATGAAGGATCCTGTGGAAGTCATTCCGGAGGACGAGCTCTGGCCATACGGATCAAAAAGCAAGGCTTCTTTTGGCCAACCATAGCCGCCGAATGCGAGTCTTTTTCCAACAAATGCGACAAGTGCAAAAACATGCCCCAATTATCCACCATCCGTCGGAGAAATTATCTTCGATCTCATCGCCTTACCCATTCATGCGATGGGGCATGGATATCGTGGGACCCTTAGTCGCATTGGGTAAAAAGAAAGTTATGCACCTATTGGTAATAACGGACTACTTCACCAAGTGGATCGAGGCAGAGTCATATCAAAAAGTCAAAGACGTCCACGTAAAGGAGTTCATCTGGCGAAACATCATTTGCCGACATGGGCTACCTCACGAAATCGTCACCGACAACGGACCTTAGTTCATATAAAATACGTTCAAAGCGTTCTGCAGAACTTGGAACATCAAGCTGACTTACTCAACGCCCTGTTATCCCCAAGGGAACGGTCTAGCGGAAGTGGCTAACAAGACGATCATGAACAATCTCAAGAGAAGACTCGACGAGTGTAAATCGAGCTGGAGTGACGAGCTTCCAGCAGTACTCTGGGCCTACCGGACTACTCTGAAGGAATTTCTAGCAGATCCTAATCCAATTAGGCAATCCTGGTCTGAATTCCAAGCCTAGGATCTAGGGTTCATGTAATTGAATCATTGGGATCTCAGAATTACCTGGTGATTAGCAGCGGAAGATTTGCAGATAATCGAGATCTAAAGCGCCTCAAATGCTGCGCCTCTACTGGTATCCACACGCACACAAACTGAACAGCAGGGATGCTAGTGCCTATAGAGATCCATTCTCTTCAGAGGTTTCTATTCAAGTTCTGGTGGCTGTGAATTAGGTTAGAAATCAGTTTAGGTCGACCATATATCTTATATATGTCGACTTAAACCATAACGGAATTAACCAGCGATTAAACCGAATTAATCTGATTAATCCGCGAGTGCATCGATCGATGCACTCTCTGCAACGATCGATGCTGTCCCAGAACATTGATATCGAATGCATATCACATATGCATTCACTGGATCATTACATTAATGATCAACCTCGTCTTTAACGCCCAGTTTGCTTAGGTGTGTGACCCTGTAGGATCATATAACAATAGCAATGAGTTCTAAACTCATTGATCATAAGTGGCTTCTAGCAAAGCATTATGACTACCTAGTATTATATGATTGTCTCATCTCGACAATACAACTATCACTTAGAGTAAGTACAATAGATTTCAGGACATTCCCAACAATCTCCCACTTGTACTGGAATCATCTATTCCTTCAATCCCTTCGTCACTATATCTCGATCTAGCATAAGGCAAGAACCGTGTCATCCTTATTGAGCCAAGATCATGTTCATCGAACTCCGATTTATACTGACAAGACAAACGACTGACAATCACCTCGTTTGAGTGTGGCCACACATTTCTCAGTATCAAATCTTCGATGGACCCTGAGATATTTATCTCCTGTTATATAGGAGGGACAAATCCCATCTTGTTCCATCCCTGTCTCTTCACACGCTTCATGATACGCCCAATCAATGCCTTTATAGTCACCAGTTACGGCTGACGTTTGACAAGGTTAAAGCGGACCAATTCACATGTAAGAAAACATGATGAACTCAGGTCTAAGGACTATACTCTATAGTCGTAATGAAAACTCTCATGACACTTATATAACTATCCCGTAGAGTTCTCATCAGTGGGTCATGTCCGATCCTGTGTTCTCCAACACATATCTATGTGATTGACTTTAATACTCTTATTAATGACTCCATGAAACTTAGTCATCAGTCACCTCACATGCTAGTCTCACGCGGTTGTTAATGTCCCACTTTAACAACCTCGACCAGGGACCAACATAATTTATGTCATTTATTATCTATAGGGTTTCATGATCAAGTCACATACTTGATGACCTATAAAATGTCATAAATTACTTTGGGACTATTATTTAATAACCATTATTAAATAATACAGATGTCAGATTTCAATAACATAATCAAATTATGTTTATACGAACATCATATCATAACTAAAATTAGTAACAATGACTCCCACTAAAATTAAGATCACATCTTAAGACATCTAATGCCTTTAGCAGTAGCCTGACCCTCATTCGCCCTTGCTCAGTGTGTGTCGAAAGACACTGCGTCTTGCTAAGAGTAATACCAAGAGTCATTTGCATGAAGCCCTTCTTGGAATCCTGCATATTGGACATGTGCAAGGCCTTATCACTATAAGTATCTTGACACAATCCAATTAGCTTATCCAATCTATCTCTATAGATTATTATTCCAAGAATGTATACGGTTTCTCCCATAATTTTATCGAAAAACAACTTTCGGATCAAGTCTTAACAGACTGAAACAATGGAAATTCATTTCCGAGAAGTGGTATGTTATCAACATACTATACTAGAAATGCAACTGCGCTCCCACTAGTCTCTTGTAAACACATGGTTCCTCTTCGTTCCTGAAGAAGTCAAACCTTTTGACTACTTCATCAAAACGAAGATTCCAACTCCGAGATGCTTGCTTCAATCCATAAATGGATCGATGAAGCTTGCATACATTCCTAGTTTCATTAGGATCAATGAAAATTTCAGGTTGTGTCACGTACACATCCCTATCCAGAATTCCATTAAGGAAAACTGTTTTCACATCCATATGCCTCTTATCATAACCATTATGAGTGGTGGCAGTGGCTTTTAGCCATTTTCGGAGTCGAGGCCCATCATTGCTTCTTCAAAATTCGTAGACCCGTCACTTTCAATGATCAGTAGATCACGGCAATTGGTTACGAGAAATCCACATTTCTCGGGTTCGTGACGGATCCTTTTGGATCTGCGAGCTTCAGTCTTGTGTTAAAAGCCACGCACATATCTCATATGTAGACTTTTACCACGACCTAATTAACCAAGATTTAAACCGTAGTTAATTAAGTCATAAACCAAAATATTTTGGTTCGCGTTCTGTGTCGATCGATACAACTTTTGCGTCGATCGACACTTCTTCTGAAACTCGCCATTTGATTGCATATCGAATATACATTCATCAGATCCTTTTTAAACTCTAGGCACCACAGGTGCAGGTTCTACAACTCTTTGTAAATCCAACTGCTGCTCTACCTCATCAGGTTGAGCAGTCTCCTGTGATTTTCAAATTTCTTCGAGTTGTACTTTTACTCCCACTGTTCTTCTTGGAAAGAAAGTCTTTCTCAAGAAAACATAGTTCCGAGCAACAAACAATTTGTTCTCGAATTGGTTGTAAAAGTAACATGCCTTGGTTTTGTTAGGACAACCAATGAAGTAGCACTTATCAGATTTGGGTGTGAGCTTATCAGAGATTAAACGTTTTATATAAGTCTCGCAACTCTAAATCTCCATGATGGATAAATCAGAAACATTTACATTCCACATCTCATGTGGTATCTCTGTAACTGATTTTTGATGGAACTCTATTTAAAGTAAACTCAGACATTTTTAGAGCGTATTCTTAGAAAGATAATGGAAGATCTAAGTGACTCATCATTGATCGAACCATATCTAATAAAGTCCGATACAGGAGGAGTGAATTGTGAAACACTTTCACAATCTCTCAGATGATCACTAAATTCTTGACCTAAGTATTCACCTCCATGATCTCATCGTAGAGGTTTAATACCTTTGCCAAATTGATTATGTACTTCATTTTGGAACTCTTTGAACTTTTCAAAGATTCTGACTTATGCCTTATAAATAAGGCATAACCGTACCTTCTGAAAATATCAGTAAAGGTAATGAAGCACTGAAAATTTCCTCTAGCATTTGCGCTTATCGGGCCATGTACATCCGTATGTATAATGCCCAATAATCCTCTGGCCCATTCATTTTATCCGTTCGTTCGCAACCTGTATCGATCATTGCATACATGCATCGATCGACACTACCTTTGTTGAAAGGGGCCTCTGTCGTTTTCCAATAAACAAGATTCACTATACTCATTATGATTCATAATCAAATGAGCCCAAAAGCCCATCACTATGGAACTTCTGAATCTGTTTCTCATTTATTTGGCCCAAAACGACAATGCTAGAAAGAAGTTTGATTCGTATCATTTGACTTGAATCTCTTGGTATTAATGTTATAGTTAGGCACATTCTGGTTTAGAACATAAATTCCATTCTATAATGGATTGCTACTATAAAATATATCACTGTAATCAAATGAATAACACTTATTCTTGATTTGAGAACTGATATCCTTCCATATCCAAGCAAGGATTAGAAATAATCTGTCTGCTCATAGCAGTTACATAGTAGCAGTTTTAAGTTCAAAACATGCCATAAAAGGAAAAACAAATGAAATACTCCTACGGTTAATGCAGCAACTCTTGCTCCATTCACACTCATAGGTCCACTTGTCCTTTCTCCATAGTCCTACTTTTGCTCAGGCCCTGCACATTTTCACAAAATATGAGTACCACAGCTGGTATCCAATACCCAACAAGTAGGATTATAAGAAGTAACATTTACTTCTATAACATAATACCTGAAGAAGAAGTCTCGTACGTCTTCTTCAGCTTCTCATAATCTTCCAAGAATTTATTGCAGTTTCTTTTCAAATGCCCATAACCATTACAATAATGGCACTTAACATCTTCAGAAGGACTGGTTTTAACCTTAGGAACATGGCCAGACTCGCTTGGATTCACAATCGAGCTCGTCTTGCCATCACCTTTGTTCTTACCAAGTTTCTTAAACTTATTACCCTTTTGTACCATAAGGACATTTGGGGTGTCCTTCTTGATGTTAGGTTCAGCAGTCTTAAGCATCCCATGCAATTCAGTCAACGTCTTCGTCAAGTTGTTCATGTTATAGTTCATAACAAACTGATCATAGCTTGACGGCAGTGACTGTAGAATGATGTCAGTAGCCAACTCTTGGCTAATGGGACAATCCAGTTTCCCCAGGTTATCAATATAACCCATCATCTTAATGACATGAGGACTAACTGGTTCGCCCTTTGGTAGCTTGCACTCAATCAGAGATCTAACCGTCTGGTATCTCTGAGTTCGTGCATGCTCCTGAAACATACTTTTCAGGCCAGTGATCATCTGTATTGGCGACTCCACGTACTCATATTGCTTCTGCAATTCCGAGTTCATGGTAGCCAACATGAGACAACTCACATCCACCGCATCATTAGAATGCGTATCCCAAGCATCCTTATCTGATTGTCAGGCATTGGCTCGGTACTTCTTGGGGAGAACTTTCTCAAGGACATAGTCCTTTTTCTCCTGTTTGAGAACAATTCTCAAGTTCCGATACCATTCAAGAAAGTTGGATCCATTTAACTTGTCCTTCTCAAGGACGGATCGCAGGGAGAAATTGTTATGATGGTTTGAGCTAGACATAGCTGAAAAACAAGGGAGGTTTTAGTTATGATGTTCAAGAAATGAGAAGTCTTAACTATTAAGAAGACTCGCATTATATTCAAACAATGTTTCCTCAGATGAATATAATGATCCAAGACCCATACTTCACTAAACTTGAGTGAGCCACTGGCTATCATCCAAATTTAGCTATCTAGGTAAGCAACAACTTTGCTAGTTATATCCAATATAACTCTTGGTTGTGGATTGATATCTTATATCCAATCCACCTGATGTCTCTGAGCCCAAAACGATTTTGATAGCCCAGTCAAGTAAACCAATCTCTTCAGTCACGTAATTGTTGATGCCTTGCACTGCAAGCCCATCAACACGATTACCTCATGCCTTACTCATGAAATTGTAGACATCTTGCACTGCAAGTCTATCACACAATTAAATGGGTCTTGACAGTTGACAAGATTGGAAAGACATCAAGTATTACTTGATATTTGGTTGAGGAACGGAACCATTTAAAACGTTCAGTTTTACTATGTTTTAATTCTTATAATTAATTGATTTGTCTTGCTTCGGTTCTGTGATTTCAGGTTCAATAACTCAATCATCAAACCTGATGTCGACCGATACTACTATAGTGTCGATCGATGCAGGATAACCAAAAGCAATCTGCGATAACCGATCAATCCAATTGATCCGATTTTGAATACCGGTCAGTGTCGATCGATGCTACGTTAGCATCGGTCGATGCCAACCTAATCAAGACAATCGCAATTAAACCATTCACAGTGTTCGACCATCTTTAATCAAGCTCGATAACCGGTCCAATCCAATTGAACCGATTCATCAATCTCGCGAGGTTTGTGTCGATCGATGCAACATTTGTGTCGATCGACACTAGGCGAAAACTGAGTTTTATTCGGGTTTTCGCCCTGTGTCGATCGATGCCGGATTGGCAACGATCGACACCATGCGAAAAACCCTAAATTTTATTTTGGTTTTCGCCCTGTATCGATCGATGCCGGATTGGCATCGATCGACACCATGCGAAAATACCCTAAAACGTTTTCGAACAGAACCCTAAACTAGGTTTTTCATGAAAACGAATTTTAGCAAGTTTGTATCAACCATACACAGATTCAGATTCAACCAATCTAATCAACATGCTACAGATTCAATGGAACCCTAAAGCTCTGATACCACTGATGGAATTTCTAGCAGATCCTAATCCAATTAGGCAATCCTGGTCTGAATTCCAAGCCTAGGATCTAGGGTTCATGTAATTGAATCATTGGGATCTCAGAATTACCTGGTGATTAGCAGCGGAAGATTTGCAGATAATCGAGATCTAAAGCGCCTCAAATGCTGCGCCTCTACTGGTATCCACACGCACACAAACTGAACAACAGGGATGCTAGTGCCTATAGAGATCCAATCTCTTCAGAGGTTTCTATTCAAGTTCTGGTGGCTGTGAATTAGGTTAGAAATCAGTTTAGGTCGACCATAGATCTTATATATGTCGACTTAAACCATAACGGAATTAACCAGCGATTAAACCGAATTAATCTGATTAATCCGCGAGTGCATCGATCGATGCACTCTCTGCAACGATCGATGTTGTCCCAGAACATTGATATCGAATGCATATCACATATGCATTCACTGGATCATTACATTAATGATCAACCTCGTCTTTAACGCCCAGTTTGCTTAGGTGTTACCATGTAGGATCATATAACACTAGCAATGAGTTCTAAACTCATTGATCATAAGTGGCTTCTAGCAAAGCATTATGACTACCTAGTATTATATGATTGTCTCATCTCGACAATACAACTATCACTTAGAGTAAGTACAATAGATTTCAGGACATTCCCAACATAATCCTCTCAAATCCACCAGTTAGACCCCCTTCTCGATGGCGTATGGTATCGAGGCAGTAGTACCAGCAAAGATCCTCGTGTCCAGCATTCGCCGAAAGGAATGCCCACAACAAGAGGAACTCAAAATCAGATGATAACAGATGAGCTCGGATGAAAGGAGAAACCTCGCACTAGCCCGAATCCAAAACTACCAACAGGCCGCGGATCGCTACTATGATTCCAAGATTAAAACCCGAATGTTTCAAGTAGGAGAGCTCATCTTACGGAAGGTGTTCGACCATAAAAAGAAAGAGCATGCTGGGAAGTTAGGGGCGAAGTGGGATGGCCCCTACCAGGTCACCAATATTGTGAAGGACGGGGTCTACCGACTCAACGGTAGAAACCCAGAAACCTGAACTACGACCCTGGAACGTCATCAAACTCAAAAAGTACTTTCACTAGAAAGTACGCCTCATAATCGAACTACGAAATGGCTTGATCCCCCTCAAAAGGGTACGTAGGCAGCTCGACTTCGAGCGCAGCCACCCCCCTAAATTACATTCCTATCGAGTCCGACAATCTCGATGTAAGAATTCGATAATCTCGAGCGAAGTCCAAAATGCTTACCTAAGTTACCACTCGAGATCGATCTTTCTTCCTTTGTAAAAACGAAACCCCTTAATAAAATTCTCCGTCTACTTTCACATCTTTGTTAAACGACCTGAAATGGTCTCTTCAAATCAAGTGACTTGAAATGGTCTCTTCCAAAATCGAATGAACTGAAACGATCTTCCTAAAACAAGCGACCCGAAATGGTCTCTTCAAATAGAGCGACCTGAAATGGTCTCTTCAAAATCGAACGAACTGAAATGATCGTCCTAAAACAAGCGACCTGAAATGGTCTCTTCAAATAAGCGACCTGAAATGGTCCCTTCAAAAAAAAAAAACAAAGTGACCTGAAATGGCCTCTTCAAAAAAAAATGATCTGAAATGATCTCTCCGAACTTAAGAGCTCGAACCAAAGCTCTTCCTAACTCTAAAAATTCATCTAACCTTATGCAGATTAGAAGAATTGGGGGACACCTCTCCCCCCTTAAGCAAAACAACGAGATCAAACTTGTATCGAGTCCGATAGCGATTCACGCAAATGACCTTTGCAAGTATCCACCTCTCCCCCCTTAAGCAAAACAACGAGATCAAACTTGTATCGAGTCTGATAGTCGTTTCACGCAAATGACCTTTACAAGTATCCCCAAAATCGAATCTAAGTAAGTCCACTTCGATTCATCATACTTAGAAAATTTCACTTTGATTTGTCGCCAAGTTCGAACTAGACATTCAACAGTACAATATTTCAAAGAATTTATGCCTTGAGCAATTCTTGAGTTCAGGTTCGAGTTCGGAAATTGTTTACTTAGAAATTCATAAAATGATTTTCTAAGGCAATTCAAACCAAGCTACTTACCTCGACCCCCGTAAAGGCTCGAGCTATTACGGCAGTCAAAATTCGACTAAGGCACGAAATCAAACGAAAACAGTTCATAATAAAAGAGAGGACACGATGTCCTAAAGTTCATAAAAAAGCCTACTAAGGGCAACACCAAAATAAATAAAAAGCCCCCTTCGGCAACGAAGGTTGAAAAAGAGAATTAAAAGCTCTTTCGGGCAACAACAATATACTTAATTAAAAATCTTTCGAAGGAGAAGAAGCCTCGTCTCGATCCTCCGCCTGGCTGTCTGTCGCCGCTTCCTCATTGAGCTGGCCCTCGACCTCGTCGCTCACCCTCGAGCCAATCCCAGTCGGGAGATTCGATCCATATTGATCGAGGCGAGGAACAGCTCGCTGAGGAGGGTTCGCCAAAATCACCGAATCGTCCGACATCGCCGTCAAGTTAAGCTTGCTGATGCTGAAGTCGGACACCGCTGCGGCGTTCATCTCCTCCATGGCCACTCTCTTTTTCTCGGCCAGCTTCAGCACCTCCTGGGTCAGGTCAAGCTCGCCTAAAGCAAACTCCACGATAAGCTCAATATTAGCCAAGGCCTCTTGAAGGCGGATCTCGGCGCTGGTCTCGACCTTCCGCCCCTCGCTCTTCTCTTTGATCCCCTTAAGAATCTCCAACTACTCCTCGTTCAGCTTCTTCTTCGCCTCGTGAGCCGCCACCTTGAGGTCGAACTCGCGACCGGCGAGGACCCTCTCTAGATCGGCCCGATTCTGAGCGGATTGCGCCGCAGCAGCCCGTCTTGCCTCTTCAGCAGCCAGAGTTCGGTTCACAGCGACATTAAGCTTCACCTTAATGTCCACCTCTTGGTTCTCGAGCTGCATCAAGCGAGCCTCCATGCCAGCAAACTCGGCAATTTTCTCCTTCAGCGCCTCCTCTCGAGCCAAGGACTCCTGCAGCCGGGAATTCAGGTCGCTCACCGTCTGCTTAGCATTTTCAAGCTCGCTGGCTTGCAGGACATCGCGTAGCTCGCCCTCAGACCTGGCCACTAATCTATTTTTAGCTTCCAAAGACTGCATCATAAAAATCCTAAGTTAAAAAAAAATCTATTATGATCAAATAAAACGAATGAGTAAAACCATTACCTTCCTAATGGCCGTCATCATCTCAGTGTAGGCCTCTCCGAGGGCCATATCCCCGACAGTCGGGAGTTGAACGCCTGCGGGTTTGAAGTGCCTCAGCAGGTAGGCCACGCCCTTCGGCTCGTCCGCGATCGAGCATTCCTTCTGGTGCCTGAAGCGCCAGTTGAAGGATCCAGAGGATCCAGAGGAAGCTGGCCTCGCCTCAAGGTTTTGGTTCGATCTCCTCGAGCTCACTTCCGCGTCAGTCCTTTGACGCTTCGGCGTGGGAGGAAGAACCTCGACTCCTTCCATTCGACCCTCTAGAGCTGTTCGAATGGGAATCGCGTAAAGCGAGCTCCCTGGAAGGAGCTGGAGCTATCTCCTGCTCAGTCGAAGGAAGAGGCAATTGTTCAACCTCCACAATCGCTTCCCCGGAGCCCGCAACCAGAGGGAGCGGGGTCTAAGCAGGAGGAGGAGGGCGAGCTGGAGGGGGAGGAGGGGCTTCGCCCAAAGCGAAGAGGATGGTGTTGCTCTGGTCGCCGACCTTCATCTTGTTGGCCAGGTCGACCGGATCCTTCCCATTCCGACGGGAGCTCGATCTTCGAGACATTTTCTCGTGAGGAGGGATATTGGCGGTAGAGCTGTCGTCCGAGATAGGACGATTTGCAAAAGACGAAATCAAGTCAGCTCGATAAGGCATACATGGCAAAGCCTCTACACAAACCAAACAATTAAGCTACTTACTCTATCCACTCCGCTCGGTGATACGAAGCGGAGGTTGAATAACTCGGGCTGGAGGAGCCTGAGGAAGAGCTCGTGGAGGTGGGACGCTTCAAGGATTTTGAGATCGACCCTGCGAAGTCCGCTGGGGCTCGATTATTAGAGCAGCTTGTACGCGCTCTACTGTGAAGTTGTTCCAATTGACCTTGCCTCTTCTCAAGCGAGCAATCAGACCCTCTGTTATCGGTTTTAGAGAAAGCGACTCGGGAGCTTTTACAAAAAAAAAATGAATTGGAAGCAGTTCGACATCGGTAAAAAATATATATATCAATCATTAAACCCTAAAATCTAACCAACGCCGGTGGCCCATCGAGTCGGGATGACGGAATAGTCGAAATCCTCGACTGAGTGCCGGTTTAAAAAAGAAATACCGGTCTTTCCACACATCTCTCCCCGGAATATCGTCAAGGATCTTCCCGAAACGGGGAGAGAGATAGTATGTCCCCGCGTAATGGGTATTATGCTTCACCGAGCAAACCCGCATAAGCTCCTCCGCCCCGAACTCAATCCCTTCCTCGGCGGCCCTGACTCTGAGTCCGATGACGTACCAGACAAAGTTCGGCGTCATTTGATGAAACGCCAGCTGGAGTTGGGCTAAAACCCAAGAAACGATGCGAGGGATGGGGAAGAAGAGGCCGCACTTATCAAAGTACGTGTAAGAGGCTCAGCAATAGCCCTCTCTAACAGTTTCCGGTAACTCCGTCGATGACGGAATCACCATCTCAACTCCCGGCGGGATCCGATACTTCGTCCTTAACCACTGAATATTATTCGCGGTTAAGACAGACGGCGGATGCGGACCAAACGATCCCGCCGACGTACTAGTACTCGCCCCTGTGGTGTTTCTCGGAGCCATAGTAATCGATGGAGAAGAAGAAAGAAGAAAAGATCTAGAGAGAGAAAGCTTCGGAAAAACAGTAAAAGCGAAAACCTGAGCGAGAAGCAGAAAAACCAAAATGAGGGAGAAGTAGTTACCTTTCCGGTTTGTAGTGCGAACAGTAATGGAAATCGTGCAAGGTAACTTCCATTTAAAGCCAACTCGTGCTCTCTCTCCCTATCGACTGGATCTTTCGTATCCCAAAATCTCAACCGCACAATTTCAAATTTGTAATGATCACGAAGAGATCAAGACAGTTGGGATCCTTCGACTTCTCGAAATCTTGACCGTTGATTCGAGATCGACGGCTGTGAACAAACGGTTGATGGTTAAGTCACATCCGCGTAGATCGAGGTCGATAAGATCTACTAGGATCCGAAGATCTCAACCGTTAGTAATCGACTAGATCGACGGTAGATCATGATATCCTCTATTGATCACTTCTTGTAGCCGTCAACGCGCCACTAGTAGGTCGGTGTGATCCACGCGCTCGATCTCGGCCGCTCGATCAAAACGAGATCTACGGACGAGATTAAAGTAATCATTTGGGCTTCGACGCCCGAGGCACGCATGCGTCTTCCCATGGATGTCAACCGCCCATTAACCTCAACTCGTCGAGTTAATGGGCTGGGGGCTATTGTTGGTACAAGATTTCTCTCTAAGAAATCCGGCCCATAAAACTATAGACTTAAAGGCCCAAAGTCACGGGCCTAGTTCGTTATTTAATTAATAAGATTGTCTGAGGCCCAAGGCCCATTTGATGACCAAACAATGCAGATCTATATGGTCCGAGATGCGATACGATCGAGCTCGAGCTCGACAGAAGACGATGTCGAAGAAGAACAACCGAGTCATTGTCTGTTGAGTCGATCTCCGTGAATCCAGGAGATCGTTATCACTGCGATGCTGAAGAATCGGAACAAGAAGATCGAGGTTCGGAGGCTATTTAAAGGAGAAGTGGATATTCGTTCACGGCAGTCCAACCCCAATCAAAAACACTTCGACTAGATAGCTCGATAATCATCTTTTGTACCTTCTTTCGATTGTGTTAATTCGATCTCGACAATCAATCTTAATAATATCTTTGATTCATAGGAAACCTATATTCATTCGTATACAAACGTCCAAATCTACAAATACAAATCCTTGGTGTGAATCTTCGATCTAACATAATCCTAATGTGTAAACCTTAAAAAATAAAATTAAAATAAACCTTAAATCCTAATCCTAAACCCTAAATCCCAAATGACTTAAATCCTAAACTCTAAACCCTAAACCATACACCCCAAAGGACTTAAATCCTAAACTCTAAATCTTAAACCCTAATCCTTAAACTTTAAAAGATTAAACTCTAATCCCTAATCCTTAAATCCAAATCTTTAAACCCTAAACTCCAATTTGTAAACTCTAAAAATATATAAATATTGATATATATTATTATCTATTTTTATAAAATATTTGAATGTATGTAATTTTTTAATTTTAATTTTATAATTTTATTTGAAGATAATATTATATGGCATATTTTTTTATTTTTCGTTTTTATGGTATATTTTTATTGGCTAAAAAAGAAGAGGTGAACAAATAGGTTCATGAACCCAAATATTTTTTTTTAAAGTAAGAAGGTTGATTCACTAATTTTAATCCATTACAAAATTAGCCAATTCGAACATAAAAGATGCGTGGATCACATCTAGACCTGGGCATTTTAACCGGAACCGATTATCCGAAACGGAACCGACTCGAAACCGATATGGTTATATAGTATTTATCCGATGGGTAATTTATTTTGGAACCGTGGGTACTGGGTAATATCCGGAACCGAACCGATACCCGATCGGATATCCGAATATCCGAAAAATATATATACATGTTATGAATAATAATATGGATGCTCATTATAAGGCCCATCTCGTAGTAGCTTCTAGAATTACTTGTACTCTAGGTTTTACTTGGTCTCCAAGTTCTTGTACTCCTATATAAAGGATCCTTCATTCATTGGAATAAACATCACCAATTCTTCTATCTCTCTTCTATTCACAACACGTTATCAGCACGATAGTCTCTAGTTATTTCTTTTTACATTGAAAGGTGAGATTTAAATTTATGTTTAGTATCTGTCTTATTCCGTGATGATAAGTGACCTCTTCTCTAATCGTTATGGTAGGCTATGCCTTCACGATTATGATCTTATGGTAGACTTTGTCTTCTCAGATCTTATACATGAAAGAGATGGTTATTAATACTTATCTAGAATATATTTTTTTACGATTTAATCCTACCTTTGAACCATGTTTATTATCAACTCATGGTTCATAAGAATGAATGGATTCAATTCTATCGATATTTAATTGAAGTATTACTTATCGATATCATCTCATCATTCACAATATATCCACACATATCGATATCTAATTAAAATATTATTTATCGGTATTGAAACGGATTCACTCAATCACATGTTTATTATTTTTATATACGCATGATTGAGACACTAGATATCCTAATCGATATGAACACTATTGTTTGATCGAGTATGTAACATCATATGGACTCTTGTATTTTACATTTTTTTATTGTTTATTCACGTTTTATTTTTGAGCAATAAATTTCTTCTTCCTAAACTTTCTTAATATTTAATAACTAGAATTTTCACAAGTGAATATGTAAGATTATTTTACCATTTATTTAACCACCTATATATTGCTCTTTACATAATTTGTATATGTTTACATAACTTATAACTTGTGTGTAAACGTTTTCCTAAAGTTTTATTAATATCCATACGTTTTTTTATATATAGTAAATTGTTTAGTTTTAATAAGGAAAGATATTAACATACTATTAATTTATGGTTTCTTTTTTTGAAATTTGATTATTATTTTAATATTTCAGTAAACAATGTCGAAACTTACGAGCCTTGAATTTGGAGCTCTTGATATCAGTGGAGACAACTACTTGGCATGGGCACTAGATGCTGAAATTCATCTAGATTTAAAGGATCTCCTTGAGACCATCCAAGAAGGAAATCAAACTCAAAGCAAAGATAAATCAAAGGCTATGATATTCCTTCGCCATCACCTCCATGCGGACCTCAAGAATGAGTACTTGAGTGTGAAAGATCCACAAATTTTGTGGAATGATCTAAAGGAAAGGTATGATCATCAGAAAACTATGATTTTACCCAAAGCTCGTTATGATTGGACTCATCTGAGATTACAAGACTTTAAGTCTGTAAGTGAGTATAACTCAGCCTTGTTTAAGATTACATCCAAATTGGAGTTATGTGGAGAGAAAATGTCAGATGAAGCTAAGTTAGAGAAAACATTCTCTACTTTTCATGCTAATAACATTGTCCTGCAGACACAATACCGTGAAAAGGGATTCGTGAAGTATTCCCAACTTATTTCTTGTCTCCTTGTGGCTGAGAAAAACAACGAGTTGTTGCTGAAAAATCATGGATTACGTCCAACTGGATCTGCTCCATTCCCTGAAGTGAATGTGACATCCTATGATAAGAGCAATGACCAAGGAAGTGGATACACACGTGGTCGTGGTCGTGGTCGTGGACGTGGACGTGGACGTGGATACTTTCGAGGACGAGGCCGTGGAGTTCAGTTTAAGAACTCATACTCTCACCAGAAGTGGGAAAACAAAGATGGTAACAAGCAAGAGAAATCAACATTTGTGAATGTATGTTACCGCTGTGGAGGAAAAGATCATTGGTCTCGAACATGTCGTACACCAAAGCATCTTGTTGAGCTCTATCAACAATCAGTGAAGCAAAAGGGAAAGAAAGTGGAAACAAATTTGGTGTACAAAGAGGGAGAAGATGACTTTGCCCTTGGTGATATTACTCACATGGATCTCGACGACTTTCTCCTTGATGAAGAGAACAAGTGATTTAGTTATAATCATTTAAAGAACTTTGTTGCTTAAATTTTATTCTCATATTTTGGCTTTTTAATTATTTGGATTTTGGTTTTTATTTTTATTCTACGAATTGATGTTTCTGGTTAAAGTTGATTTTTTATTATTATTATTATTAAGTTATTTATATGAAATATTAATTTATTTTATTTGTCTTTTTGAAGAAAATGAATGGTGGAGATTTATGCTTAGCAGACAGTGCAACTAGCCACACTATTTTGAAAAATAAGAATTATTTCACTTATTTGACAATGAAAGAAGCAAGTGTAAGTACCGTAACAGGTAGTGCTAAGATAATAGAAGGCTCTAGAAGAGCAAATATATCATTGCCTATGGGAACAAAGTTAGAAATTACTAATGCATTATATTCCCCTAAGTCTCAAAGAAATTTATTAAGTTTTAAGGATATCCGCAGAAATGGATACCATATTGAGACTACGAGTGAAGGTAATATTGAATACCGTCAAATCACAAGTAATATCCAAGGCTCTAAGGACATTGTGGAAAAACTACCTGCATTCTCCACTGGACTCTACTATACTACAATTAATACAATTGAAGCAAATGCTATAGTAGTTCATAAGTCCACAGAAAACTTCAAAGTTTGGCATGACCGGTTAGGCCATCCCGGTACAATAATGATGCGAAAGATTATTTCTAATTCATGTGGACATTCATTAAAGAACCAGGAGATTCTTTCTAATGACTTTTCATGTGCTGCTTGTTCACAAGGCAAGTTGATTATACGGCCTTCACCAGTAAAAATAAATTCAGAATCAATAAGTTTTCTGGAACGAATACAAGGAGATATTTGTGGGCCGATTCACCCATCATGTGGAACCTTTAGGTATTTTATGGTTTTAATTGACGCATCTAGTAGATGGTCACATGTATCCTTGTTGTCAACTCGAAAGTTGGCGTTTTCGAGATTACTTGCTCAGTGGATTAGACTAAGAGCTCATTTTCCAGATTTTCTCTTAAAGGCAATTCGCCTTGATAATGCTGGTGAATTCACGTCTCAAGCTTTTAATGACTATTTCATGTCAATTGGGATAAGTGTTGAACATCCTGTAGCACATGTTCACACACAAAATGGTCTAGCAGAATCTTTGATCAAACGTCTACAATTGATTGCTAGACCATTACTAATGAAATCAAAACTCCAAATATCTGCTTGGGGACATGCTATATTACATGCAGCGGCATTGATTCGCATCAGGCCAACAAGTAATCTAAAGTTCTCCCCATCACAACTGATTCTGGGTCAGGAACCAAATATTTCCCATCTGAAAGTTTTTGGATGTGCTGTATACGTTCCAATTGCTCCACCACAGCGATCTAAGATGGGTCCTCAAAGGAGGTTGGGAATATATGTTGGATATGATTCTCCATCAATAATTAAATATCTTGAGCCATCTACGGGGGATTTATTCAAGGCTCGATTCGCAGACTGTCATTTTAATGAGTCTGTTTTTCCAACTCTAGGGGGAGAAAATAAAAAGCTGGAAAAAGATATAAATTGGAATGAATTATCAATGTCTTATCTTGATCCTCAGAATAAAGAATGTGAATTAGAAGTCCATAAGATAATTCATTTACAAAGCTTAGCAAATCAGTTGCCAGACGCGTTTACTGACCCAAAAAAGTGTGATCAAATCACATATACCAGCTGTAAATGCTCCGATAAGAATAAATATCCCAGAAGGACAAAATCAATCTGCTAATGAGTCTAAGGCACGTTTGAAACGTGGTAGACCTATTGGTTCCAAAGATAAAAATCCTCGAAAAAGAAAAGGAGCAGAAATTGGCAATGGTGAAACCGAGGAAATAGTTACGAATGAAGGATCTCTAGAAGAGACTTCAAACATGACAAAGAATGAAATTCAGGTACCTGATAATGATGAGATCTCAATTAATTATGTCATGTCTGGAATAAAATGGAACCGAAAGCAAATCGACGTCGATGATATTTTTGCATGCAATGTAGCAGTTGATATTATGGATGAGGATCATGAACCAACATCTATTGAAGAGTGTACACAAAGAAGTGATTGGCCAAAATGGAAGGAAGCAATAGATGCATAATTAAAATCTCTCGCTAAAAGAGAAGTATTTGGACCAGTAGTCCGTACACCTAAAGGTGTAAAACCAGTTGGACATAAATGGGTCTTTGTACGAAAGAGGAATGAAAATGGAGAAATTGTGAGGTATAAAGCACGTTTAGTCGCACAATGATTCTCACAAAGACCTGGAATTGATTATGAAGAGACTTACTCTCCTGTGGTGGATGCAACTACTTTCAGGTTCCTTATTAGTCTGGCGATAAAAGAAGGACTTGATTTACGTTTAATGGATGTAGTGACAGCCTACTTATATGGACCATTGGAAAATGACATTTATATGAAAGTCCCAGCAGGATTTAAACTACCTAAAGTAGTAAATTCGAATTCCCGAGAACAATACTGCATAAAACTAAACCGATCTCTTTATGGACTAAAACAGTCAGGGCGTATGTGGTATAATCGCCTTAGTGAATACTTGTTAAGAGAAGGCTACAAGAATGACCGTGTTAATCCATGCATCTTTATAAAGAGATTTGAGAAAGGATTTGTGATAATTGCAGTATATGTTGATGATTTAAATATTATTGGAACTCCTGCAGAGATTTCATATACAGTGGAGTATTTGAAGAAAGAATTTGAGATGAAAGATCTTGGAAAAACAAAATTTTGTTTGGGACTACAAATTGAACATGTAAAGAATGGAATTCTAATACATCAAGAAACATACACAGAAAAATGTGCTCAAAAAGTTCTATATGGATAAAGCACACCCCTTGAGTAGTCCAATGATTGTAAGATCACTTGATGTGTCAAAGGATCCATTCCGTCCTCGAGAAAACAATGAAGAAGTTCTTGGTCCTGAAGTACCGTACTTAAGTGCAATAGGAGCATTGATGTACCTTGCTAGTCACACAAGACCAGATATATCATTTTCGGTGAATTTGTTAGCAAGGTTTAGCTCATGCCCAACTCAAAGGCATTGGAATGGGATTAAGCATATACTTCGTTACCTCCAAGGTACAAAAGACATGGGCTTATTCTTTTCTAACTTATCCAAGGAAGGCCTAATTGGTTTTGCAGACGCAGGATACTTATCCGATCCCCATACTGCTAAATCGCAAACAGGATATGTGTTCACTTGCGGAGGTACTGCCATTTCTTGGCGATCTATGAAGCAAACTCTCACCGCTACTTCTTCTAACCATGCTGAGATTTTAGCCATCCATGAAGCTAGTCGCGAGTGTGTATGGTTAAGATCTGTCGTTCATCATATAAAAGAAGATTGTGGTATTTCTGGAGGGAAAGAAGCTCCAACAATTATGTATGAAGACAATGCAGCATGCATCGCACAACTCAAAGACGGATACATTAAAGGTGATAGAACAAAGCACATTCTACCAAAATTCTTCTTCACACACGATCTACAGAAGAACGTTGATATACATGTTCTACAGATCCGTTCGAGCGATAATTTGGCTGACTTATTTACAAAGGCGCTACCTACTTCTACTTTCAAGAAGTTAGTTCATCAGATCGGGCTACGCCGTCTCAAAGATCTCGACACGTGTACTCAAGAGGGGGAGTAATTGCGTGTTGCACTTTTTTTCCCTTAACCATGGTTTTTTCCATTGGGTTTTCCTGGTAAAGTTTTTAATGAGGCAACATCTTAATCGCATTACGAACCATTCCATTATAATGGACATCCAAGGGGGAGTGTTATGAATAATAATATGGATGCTCATTATAAGGCCCATCTCGTAGTAGCTTCTAGAATTACTTGTACTCTAGGTTTTACTTGGTCTACAAGTTCTTGTACTCCTATATAAAGGAGCCTTCATTCATTGGAATAAACATCACCAATTCTTCTATCTCTCTTCTATTCACAACAATACATACATATTAGACATAACCTATAATTAATGGACATTACATGTGCTGTTATAAATCAATTATACATAACTAAATAATTTTTTTTTTGTCAGATTTTTTTGTTATGGGTATCTGAAACCGAATCGAAATCGATAGGAACCGAACCGGGCCGAACCGAAAATTGTAAAATATCTGATGGATCCTAAATCTCTAGAACCAAAATATTCGGCCGAACGGTTCCTATCAAAAACCGAACCGAATATCCAAATAGAAACCGAACCGAATATCTGAATGCTCTGGCCTAATCACTATCATATGTCACCAAATACTTTTCCAACGGTTTCGTTGGTAGGTGCCATTTATATGTCACGTGCGTTTTATATGTTAATTTTCCCTTAAACATAACGAAGAAAGTTGCTTTTTTGGATCTACGTTTTGTTTTTCATTTGTAAAAACGTCTTGTACGACCTGCTTATTAGATTTCTAGTGTAAACATATCACAATGCTTAAGGAAAAGTACATTTTATTCATAATGAATCGTTTTACTATGTATAAAGGCAAAAGACCAAATATTTGGTTGGCCACTTCGGGGCTGTTCGTTTGTCCATTTAGATGATTCATCTGGATGGAGATGAGAATTGATGTTCGTTTAGTAACAAAACGATATCCATCCAGATGAATCATCTGGATGAGTTTTAAAAACTTAGGCAAAAATTGGATCATTTGGATGATCCATCTAGATGAACCAAATTGGATCATTTGGATGGAGATGATTCATCCAAAAATAACAAATAACCAATATATCCTAACTATTCAAATGAATTATTTAGATAAAAATTTTAAATGAACAAAAAATAACCGTAATAATATATTAAAATTATTTTGTAAAAAAATCGATAATTATATTTTTCCATCAAAACTGCATTTTTCCACCAAAACTGCAAAATAACATTTTCCGCCAAAACCGTAAAATCGTGTTTTTCCACCAAAACCGCAAAATCGTGTTTTTCCTCAAAAACCGCAAAATCATGTTTTCCCGCCAAAACATTGAAATCACATTTTTCCGCCAAAACCGTAAAATCACGTTTTTCTACCAAAACTACAAAATCATGTTTTTTAGTCAAAACCATAAAATCATGTTTTTCGTCAAAACCGTAAAATCATGTTTTCTTACCAAAACCGTAAAATTATGTTTTCCTGCCAAAATAAAAAATCGTTTTTTTCCCGTCAAAACCGTAAAATCGCGTTTGTCCACCAAAATCGTAAAATTATGTTTCCTGTCAAAATAAAAAAATCACATTTTCCCGCAAAAACCGTAAAATCGTGTTTTCCCGCCAAAACCGTAAAATTATGTTTTCTTGCCAAAACCGTAAAATCGTTTTTTCCCGCCAAAACCGTAAAATAACGTTTTCCTGCCAAAACCGTAAAATCGTATTTTCCTGACAAAATCGTAAATCACGTGTCCCGCCAAAACCTAAAATCGCATTTTCCTGCCAAATCGCAAAATCACGTTTTTCCGCCAAAATTGTAAAATCAAAACCATAATATTTTTGTTATTTTAATTTTTTTTTAAAAAAAAATTGGTTAGAAATCGAATTTTAATAAATTTTAATGCAAACTTAAATCTTAATTTATAAAATTTTATAAATTTCTATGATTATAATTGAATTATAAATATAATAATAATAATTTTGAAATTAAATAGTTGTAAATATATTTTAGATTAGTAATTAAAGTTAATATAGTTGAGATATAAATAGTAAAAATATAATTAGATCAATGTATGGTAATTTAGTCATTTTCTTATTAAACTCATTTAGATGAAAATGAGTTTACAAAAAAAATAAGCAAACAAACACATGTTCATCTAAATGATCCATCCAAATGAATATTGAAAAATAAACGAACATCATTCGGATGGATCATTTGAATGGATCATTTAGATGAACCATCTGAATGGATATATTGAATGATCAAACGAACATGACCTTCTGCTAATTATCAGTAATCATAGGCAAATAAATAAAGGGAGTAACAAGTAACTATTTATTCATTTGTTAATTTTTCTATTTACTTGTGCTGATGGAAATAAGGATGCAAGAAACGAACTCCTTCGAGGTACAACGGAGTCTGCATCTCAATCAACCGCGATGCCTGCACCGTTATCAAACATAATTAACCAAAATACTGTAAACCATTTTCGTTTTTTCAGATGTAAAGAATATTACAGTGAGAAACTACATATACTTACGGCTCTAGCAAATGCAAACATTTCTTCTTCACCAGAAAGCATTTTCACGATCGAAGAAGGCGAGCCAGCAGCACTAATGCTACCCTCTGCAAGCACATCTCGTCTTAATCTAGAATCTTCGGTCTCTGTCTCAAACTGGAAGCTGCAAGTTTATAATAAACAGATGTGACAATAAATTGGTAAAACCAACAATCCGAACCTGACTGTCGGCCCTTACATTGTGTGTTCTTACCTTTCGAGGTCGAAGAGTGTACCCTCTGCAGTTCCTTGAAACAACTCATCAATTGGTGTCTCCGCGGATGAGACAAGACAACAATGGTGGTTATATAGCTCATCCACAAGGGTTATAAATCTACGTGCCTGAAAACATCCACCAAAAGCTCTAAGAAAAAGGAATCCACACACCCCAAAAGCCATAAATCTTGATTTGTGTTAACTAATAATACCTTGTCTCGTATTTCCATGCTCATTGCTGGAATCTCAGAGATAAAGATTGTATGATAGTTTTTGGCCACTGCTATATAATCTGCTGCACCTATCGGTCGACCACATAGATACTCGAATGTGAATCTTGCTACTCCATTACAGCTTTGAGGAACCTCCACTGTTCTGATGCACACACACACAAAAGAAAACATCGTTATATAATCTGATACATAACAAAAATAAAAACCGCTGATCTCATTAGTACCTTCCAAACATCACTGGGAGAGTCGCGGAAGTTATTTCTCCACCATACTGGTCAGTGAGCTGACGCCACATTTTCTCAAACTCTTCAAGAACAGCATTATTCAAAGGCCATAAGTAGTGAACCTATAAATGCACATTTACCTTTTCATCAGACGAAGCAAAGAACCCGACAATAAACGATTTTATAGAGGCCAAGATTCACACATTTTCAACAGAGTTTTTTGCTGCAACTCGACGGTAATCTACTTCACTTCCAATTGAGATGATCTCACAATGTTTCTCCAATTTAGAGATAAACTTATCGAATATCTCCTTCTGCATTCCGTCCTGTACCAACAACATTAGCGAGAAAATTAGTGACTACCGAGTAAACAGTTAAAGGACCTTCTTGCTGCAAAGATAAGAGAGCTTTAAAGAGAAAGAAACCTGATTCAACTCTCTTGGTGCTCGATTACTGGTGGCTATAAGAACAGTTCCAGTAGTCAACAATCTGCTCATAATTCCAGATAAGGCCACAATAGCAAATACATCAACTGTCTGTAACAGAAGATGCAAGAAAGTCCAAGTTACTGAAAAAGAATGAACACTTTTTGCAACTTCATCAGAGGCCCAAAGATAGCAAATGAAGTCTCATCTAAGCACTTGTAGACACTTAATTGGCTTTATGACATTTGAGTGATAGGTAAAAAGCCAGCCAAGTTTTTAACATTTCATTACTTTCTCATAGTCCACAATCTATTCCTAGAAGAATGAATTGGATATTAGTTACCTGAATCTCATCAAAGCAGAGGATGCTGGCTCCTTTTTTACTTGATTGCTGATCAACGAGAAATTTGTCAGCCACAGCTGGAAGAATGTGTTTCATCTGGAGTTGCTGCTTATAAAACTCTTCTCCAGCTAGCCATTCCTTAACTTTCTCATCAACAGGAAGATTCGTAATCCAGCTCGAAATGCTATACTGCGAGGACTTTCCTTCACCATTATCCTTCCAATACCTATGCATTTGCTCGTTTATCTTCAGCATAGCCTACAGAAGAAGAAAAAAACCCCGCCAAATATCAGTTATGTAAGCCCAAAACAAAAGAAGAACCTCTTAAAGACTCACCTCGTGAAAGTGAAACCGTTGTCGATGTCTAATCATCCCATCAGTGGCGCTATAAAACATATCCATCAACATAGTCTTGCCTAAACGAGAAAAACAACAGTGGTCTCAACTAGCTAACTTTATTGGCTAGAAGAATATAAAGGAAACAATAACCATTAAACATACCACATCCTACATTTCCATAGATATACAATCCTTTAGGAGCTGAAGGTATAGCAGGACGAGAACCGACAATCGAATCCAGTTTCCTCTCTCGGTTAAGGTAAGAAACCCATTTACCAACTCCAGGTTCTACATTCATCTGTCTTCGTCTAAACACACACCAAAAACGACTAAACCATTTGAAGAAGAAACAAACAAAAGTCTTCAACTAAATAAGACTCACCCTAATACCCATCTTCCTAAAAGTTTTTGCCCTTGTTTATTCATTGAAGCCCACATTCCATCATCTTCTTCCTTCTTCTCAGCTTCTTCCACCATTAGTCTTCGTCGTTCTTCCTCTCTCTTCTTCTCCCACTCTTCTAATCTCACCTGACACAACTCAAAATGTATACATATAAATGCAAAGCAATTGAAACTAAAATCCTAGTTAAGGAGAGCTTGAGCCTATTTTTACATGATAATCTTCCATTTCTTTCTCGAAATGTTCCAATCTACCAAACAAATTTTCGAATGCTGAAGCAACTTTCTCTTGGTATGGATCATGTTGTAGCCTCCCTTGTTCCACTAACTTACTGTAACTCGTTAATGGACCTGACAAGAAGCAATTACTATATCTAATAAGACAAAGATTTTGGGAACCGAATTGAGGATTGTGTAATAAGAAGACAGTACCTAATGGTTTTGGAATTGGAGGATCAGAGGTGCAATAGGAACGAGCAACGAAGTGGAAGCCATTGGAGAGTCTTCTTGACGAAGAAACCCTTAGACGTAGAACATTAGAGATCTGCGAAACCTTTCGCATAATGTGCTCCGACTCCGATTTTGGCCTCTTCACTGAAAGTAGCTTCCGATCACGGTTAGCTACGACTGTTCCGGTAACGGAGGAGAAGAAGAGAACGTTATAAATAGGTGTCGACGTGACGACTCATAAGAGAGGCACGTGGCGGAGTATGAACCGTTTCTTGGATTGATGATTTGGCTTATCGTTGTCCGTGGAGAGTTTTTTTTTTTTTTTTTTTTTTGATCAAAAGAGATTTGTTTAGTAAGTACATGTCAAAACTAGGATGCCAATGTGGTCCGGTCCGTGAGGACCGTGACATGTATCTAATGTTTGGTGTAGTCTAAAAATGTTGGACTAATCAATTTTTTCATAATAAAAAGTCAAAATATGGAAACAATAAGAACAATTCTTGGTGAACACATTTGTTCACCTCTCTTGGTTATATCCAATCAAAATGTCACCTAATATAAGTTAAACAAATAAACTTAAAAAATAATTTAAACAAAACAAATAAAGAAAATAAAGAAAAGAATAATATTCACTAACGCCGTCTGTAAAAAAAAAAAAGAAGGAAAACGTGAGTTGACATCGTCTTCTTCATCAGACCTGTAGGTATGAAAATTTTAGCTTGATTTCTGTTTTTTTGCTAGATTTAAATTTTCTTTGCTGCTCCTTTCTACATTTTCTAGAACTCTGATTGCAAATTTATTCTTGGTTATTCCCAATTAGAAGATTTTTAAAAACCCTAATCAGATCTCCAAATTGCCAACCACAAACAAATGTTCGAAATTGCAGACACTAAAAGAACAATTCTTGTGAGATCTGTTACTCTGGTTAATATGAATTTTTGGTTGTTTAAGACGACTATATCACAAAGTATTTCTAAGTAAAAGCTTTGTTTGAAGAAAACATCGATTCTAACAATAAGTTCATAGTGATGTGGGTATCTAGGACTATTGCTTAATTTGTACTAATAAATTTTTGTTTTGCATCCCATGTCTTGATATTTGAAGATATGTGCTTGGGTTCCCTCTCAAACCAGTGTCGTGAATATAATTACATTTTTTCTTAACTGGGAATGTCTCTTGTTTAATAATTGTGTATGCTTATCTTAGGTTCCAAGATATCCCCTGGTACTTGTGGTTATTTCTTTTGGTGGGATGGTGTGGGAAGGAGAATATGCACCTTTCAAGGAAGATGATAAGAGTATCACGTAAGTCAATTAGCTTTACATATATGCCCAATCTTAATGAGACATTTGTTGTATCTGGTTTTACATATATGCAGAATCAAAGGTTGTAGAATGGAGAGAATTCCCCACACTTGTTCCAGAAGGGAGATCGGGCTTTGGGGTCACTGCCAAACTCTGTTCATCATATATTTTTTCTCTGCTTTACAGGTCTCATTTTTCTGTTTTGCACTGCACTCGTTTAATTGGTTTTTATCTATGAAAGAATAGCCTGATAGTCTATTTGCTTAATTCTTGGAAGAATCTGAATTGTGTTCCCTGACTGGTGTTAATGGTGTAGGACTTAGATATATCACAGGATTCCATTCTACAGAATGCTAAAGAGCAAACTGTTCGAAGCCTTAACGTTTGTAGAGTCACTGACCAGATCTTGCGTCTGATTTCTAACATTGAGGTTTTGTGCTTATTGATGATACATCTCATAATTTTGTAAAACTTCTATAATTCATCCATATGATTTGCCTAGCCGGAATCTATGCTTTATTTATAAACAGAATTTCAGGACAACTTTAAGATGCATGAGATTTTGGTCTTTCTTTTGTTATGAGTATAGGACTGTAGAAATTGCAGGTGCTTTGTTGTTCATAACGTTCTCCCGGACCAAACAAATAAGCTATTTCCTTCAAGGTAAAGACAATAGAACGACAGTGATTCATCCACATAAGTGTTCACTGTTTCAGCCTGTTTGAATGTAGATGCTTGAGGAAAAAAAATCTTAAAAATATTGAATTTTAAGGAGTTACAATAATATATACGGTATTGAGCAAAGTTGTTATCTGCTTATAACAAATTGAAAAAAATCAACAACTAAAAATACAAGAATGCATTATGTTTTTCAAGAAGGTAAATATGATCAAAGCAGAGAAAAAATCTAAGAAACAAAAGAGATGTTTTGGAGTTAGAGAATGTGTTGTGCAGTTAACTTGTGATGTACTGATGTAATACGAGCTAGCTATCTCTGAAGAGGAACCGATCAATAGAACTGTACAATGACTGAGACATCTTCCATCACCATTGATCATTAGTCACTTTGCCGGGTGTAAAGTTTCCGGATATTTTCCGTTGATGTCACCGTAAAAAACAGAGGAGAAATATCCAATGACCAACGAAGTGGATGAACTAAAATAGGGATTCAATGTGGTTACCGTAGATGGCAATTTTGAACACCTTTTGAACCAGATCAAGCATTTATTTGTCGTCCTCCATCGTCATTGGCCAAGTTAGTGATATATTTTATTAAAAAAAGAGCATGTATGTCCCTTGCCAATGGTTTTACTATCTTACAAGAAAATTTAGTGATTAAAAGTGACTCAGGAAGGAATGAATCAGTATCATACCTCACGGCTTGAGAAAAAATTCAGACCCTTGAAGAGTGCCTTGTACACTCTTGTTTCTTCATTGTCTTCGACCTCTTTGTTGCTATCTGCAACGAGATGCATCAATGCCCAATGCTCTGGTGCTAAAGTTGTGCAAGCTCAGTTCAGACTCTTCATGGTCGTTACACTCACGCCTCGATGAAGCATCAACTTAAGATTCCACCGACATGCCCCAGGAGCTAGCATCTCGACAGTGCATAGAATCTGCAACAAAGAAGACATCAAAATATTAACCAGAGTAACAGATCTCACAAGAATTGTTCTTTTAGTGTCTGCAATTTCGAACATTTGTTTGTCGTTGGCAATTTGGAGATCTGATTAGGGTTTTCAAAAATCTTCTAATTGGGAATAACCAAGAATAAATTTGCAATCAGAGTTCTAGAAAATGTAGAGAGGAGCAGCAAAGAAAATTTAAATCTAGCAAAAAAACAGAAATCAAGCTAAAATCTTCATACCTGCAGGTCTGATGAAGAAGACGATGTCAACTCACGTTTTCCTTGTTCTTTTTTTTGCAGACGGCGTTAGTGAATATTATTCTTTTCTTTATTTTCTTTATTTGTTTTGTTTAAATTATTTTTTAAATTTATTTGTTTAACTTATATTAGGTGGCATTTTGATTGGATATAACCAAGGGAGGTGAACAAATGGGTTCACCTCTAAGAGTGAACCCAAGAATTGTTCGAACAATAATACTCATAAAAATAGAAAAGCTTAATAAACAGAGCTCCATAAACCAAAAGGTCTCACAAACAGAACACTTCTCCTAAAGAAAAATATGTCTAGAGTCAGGAAAGCTATTTCATAGTCACATAGGAACAAACCAATGCATGCTTAGGAATCCCATTCTGAAACCACACAGCTTTATGAAGTTCCCAAATGTTCGTTGTTGAGAGATTCCTAATCCGTGAGTTGTTCTAATGTTTTCAATTTGATATGTAACACCAATTTAGCCTCTCCATTTACCTAAAACAGGAACTTGTTGAGGTCACATTTAGTAACTAGACTGAAAGAAAGTAAGATTAAAGACCCTTCTGTCAATATGAATTTGGTAACATTATTATAACGCCGGTATTGGGATGTATTGCCCGAGACTATGGATTTTGCTTCCAAATGATCCGACAACCATTTTTGCTATGACCATCTTTTGACTTAAAAAAAAAAGAACGTTTTCATTGGAGAAAGAAGGAAATTTCAATATGAAAAAATATAAAGAAGTTACTACTGCAACAAGTGTTTGTCCACAAAAAAAATAAGATTCAAAAAGAGTAAAAGTAAAGAAACCAAAGACGAACTCAAAAGAAGATGGAATGGAGTTTCAAAAGATTCATGAAACCTCTATAAACCCCCTTTGTACCATCAAATCCCTATGAAATATAATTAGCCAATAACTTAAACGTAGGCGAACAACCACAATGAAGCTTTTGGTATGATTATAATGATCATTGTGGTTGTTTTCAATCTTGAGTCTCGTTTCGTTTTCCAGCAACTTCACTTTCCCTCACTTCCAAAAGCTTCCCAGCTTCTTCATCACTTGCCTGAACCTTCTTCTGAGCATCTTTAGCCTTCAACGCCTGCAACTTGCAATGGTTGTAATACCCAACACCCAAAAACGCAAGCCCGTAGCCAAAAAGATTCAACGGCGTGACCGTATCCTTAATCACAGACCACGAGAAAGCGATCAAGAGCCAGTCCTTAACCACACCAGCAACATTCATAGTCAAAGCAGAAGTCTTCCCAACGAGGAGAAACACAGCAAGATTCAAAGCAAACGCACAAACCGAATTGGTTCCGAAAATGACGAAATCAAAATGGAAACTCGAAGTATCTCTCAAGATGGGAAACTCCACAAAGATCCAAGGAACAGAGAGGAAGACCAAACAACAAGGAGCAACGTAATAGAGAGAAGTGATTGGGTTAAGATTGATTCCTTTAGAAGTAAGCAAGATCTGAATCAGAACCAACCTCGTAGCTTCGAAAGCAACAGCTCCAAGCTGAAGAACAACACCCCAAACATCGAACTTAGCTTCACCGTAAGCAGCAATCGCGACACCGAAAGAGATCGAGAGCATGTTCGTCATGGTCTGAGATTTGAATGTCTCCTTCTTCAACAAAACTCCGATCGAGTAAACGGCGACTGGCATTAGGGCTTTGAGCATCTGAATGAAGGAGACGGAGAGGTAGATGTAAGCGGAATTCGATAACCAGAGGGAGAGAGAGTACAAAGCGCCGATGGGTACGACGGATCTGAGGTAGGTCTCGCGAGACATTGAGACTGGCTCGACGATTTTGAAGACTTTGATGAGAATTACGGCTAAGGAAGAGCAGAAAGCCATGTGAATCATGGTGAGTGTGATTGGGTAAGGCCAATTGTAGAGCTTCTTGTCGAGGATGTATTTGTTGTAGACAATTACGGTGAAGCTGAGGAAGATCCAGATTGCGACATAGGTGTAAGAGAGGAGGATCTTCTTTATCACTCCGTCGCTTAGAGCGCGACCTTTCCCCATAGTTGTGGTGGTGCGCAGGATAAGCAGAGAGGTGCGCAAGATAGATGGTCTCTCTCTCTCTGTTTCGTTCTCTGTCAATGTGTGGGTTTTGGGATAGAGAGACTTTTGATTCGGTCGTAGGGTCTAATGTAGAGGAAGGGCTACGTGACTATGTTATGCTACGTGGCGAAAAGGTGCTTGGCTATTTGACAATTGGCTTGTGGTGGGACCCGTAAGCCAATTTTGTTTTGGCCGCCAAAAAGATCTGCAGCTCATCTTTTTTCCAATCGATGCGGATTAAAAACTACAATTAATAAATAAAAACGTTGTAAACCATTCACGAAAAAATCCATCATATCCATTGATACTATTCAAAAATTAAATATTTAATTACTTATTTATTTTTTCAAAAAAATGTTTGATTAGTTGTTTAGGAAAAAGGGAGTAAAAAATAAATGAAAATTATTGTACAATAAAATAGAAATAAAATAGAGTAATATTGAAAACAAATTGATTCTAATTTCTTTACCTAAGATATAAGAATTTAGTTCCACTTCCTCCAGCATACTTGAATCATTTCCAAATTTTCATTTATTTGTGTTAAAATAGGGTTCTTCTTCCTTTCGTCAAAGCCCAATGTCCATCACCGATGTAATGATCCGTCTTCGAGAATCCTATATATGACCTTTTAGCTTCCAAAGCCCTCGTCCACATTCTCATGAACCACAATCACAATCCAAACAATTCACAACTCAAATCCACAACGATTTACTTTAATAAAACTAAACTCGAAGTCTTACAAAACAAAACCAAATCTGAATCCTAATCATCTTAAACGTAAACCGAAAGAATCACATAAGTTCTTGAATAACGAAACGAAACTTAAAAAGATCCCGCTTCCCGAAACAATTCACCACACCCGATCATCTACTAATGCAACTCTCAGAATTACCTAAAAAACAAAAAAAAGGGTTGAGTAATTTGAATTACTCTGTGAGTGCAGGTCTTCGGAACTCACAATCTCATCTTAATCCAACATAATAGCGAGAAACAAGTCATGTGCTAACAACATCTTGCAAAAAATCGCCCCGAAAAGCACTCGATCAATCAGGATATCTAAATCTTTAAATCGTGTTTCATCGAGCCCGTATGCTCAAGCTCATGGTCCTAATCTCGCCCGACATGCTCGGGCCTCAATGTCCCCGCAATCAGTGCATCTCATGGCACCATCGTAGGGTTCATCACGTCCTCCTCAACGAAAGAACATGCACGACATTCCTTAATATGGTGTTCTGCAATCAATATCCCTTACGGGAACCTAATACGTCTTAACACACATAGTCATCAAACACAATCAACGTTTTTTGGTTTAGTGATAACCTAAGTTTTTCGGTTTATTCATTCGCATGAGCACAAAACAACAACTAGATATAAACTATCAAGGAAACACATGATTAACAAAGAACTCATGTCCCAGTATTGAGAAAGAGTACGGTAGAGATCATGATCGGTCCTTACCTTAGCTTAGATTAGATGATTGATGGCAGACCTGACGAGAGAGAGAGAGAGAGAGAGAGAGAGAGAGAGAGAGAGAGAGAGAGAGAGAGAGAGAGAGAGAGAGAGAGAGAGAGAGAGAGAGAGAGAGAGAGAGAGAGAGAGAGAGAGAGAGAGAGAGAGAGAGAGAGAGAGAGAGAGAGAGAGAGAGAGAGAGAGAGACGGGAACAACATCATGGAAACATATCTACAAACGGAGATCTGATTAGATCGGATCTATAATTGGAGATCTGAATAGATCCGTGATTTAAAGATCTAACCATAAAACGCAAAGAACGGAGATAACGACACTCAAACGAGTCGAGATGGCGATGACTCGGGGTTCGAGATCGAAATCGATGACAAGACAAAGATTCCGGTCGACGGCGGCCACGACAAATGGCTCCAACGGCGTTCAATGGTAGCTCATTGGCTCCAGCGGTGGCTCGTGAATGATTGCCTAGTTTCTTGTGGCTCAAGATCTTGACAGGGCTTCTGTGCTCACAACTTTTCTGACAAATAAGGAGGGGGTGCACCTCTTTTATAGGAAAAAAGTGGGAGGGGGCTAGGGTTTATGAAATGGGTTTCAGGCTTATGGCCCATTTCATCCAATTTCATGTGTTCTAGGATCGAGTCATTATAATTCTCCCCCACCAATTAAGAATTCGCCCCAAAATTCTTTTCGCTGTTAGATTCGGCAAACAGATCTGGATGACTCAACTTCAACTGTAGCTCAGCCTCCAGAACCTCATCTTGGATTCTGCCTCTCTCCCAATTAACCAGTACCATTTTGGTTCTCTTCCCATTGAACTATGACTCCAGATGATCCACAATTTCGACTGGCTTAATGATCACATAAAGGTTACGGTTAACATCCGACGGTGGCTCATGCAAGATCAATTCCATCTCACGAACAAACTTCATCAAGACCGATACATGAAACACATTGTGAAAATCGGATAATTCGTGTGGCAACTATAACTTGTATGTCACTTCCTAAATTCTCTCGATTATCACAAACGGCCCCATATACGCTGCCTCAAAATTTTCAACTTGCCGTTCAAATCATTGCCCCGGAAAGTTCTCATCTTAAGATACACCAAATCGTCGTGTGTACTCCAAAGCTTTACAACGCTTATTAAAAAAAAAAACTCTTTTAACAGTCATAAGCTTCCTTTAGTATTTTCTTAAAAATTTTCACTTGTTATACCGTCTCATGGATCATCTCTAGATCACGCCTCTCCCCCATCTCAGTCAAACATAAGAGGGTCATGTAAGGTATACCATACAACGCCTTGTATGGCAACATCCATATGTTTGTGTGGTAACTGTTACTGTATGAAAACTCAACCAACGGTAGATACTTCACCCACTTGCCTTACCAATCCAGCACACACACTCTCAACATGTTTTATAATGTCTAAATTGTCCGCTCAGACTTCCATCAATTTGCGGATGATATGCCGTGTTGAGGTGCACTTTCATTCTCATCGCTTTCTGAAAGGCATGCCAGAAGATAGAAGTAAACTTTGGATCTCTGTCTGACACGATACTGACTGGCATCCCGTGCAACTTCACGATGAAATACACATACTTCTTGTTGGATCTCCTAGGATCTAGGGTTTGATATATTGAATAAAACCAACCTCGTTCTTACCTTTCTGGCAGCGGAATTGAGATGGTGAACGAGATCAGTGGAGCAACGCAATCGCCTTGCCTCTACCAGATACACACGCACACAAGCTGGAACAACGGGATGCTAGTACCGAATTGTGTGGGATCTCAGAGCTTTTGAGTTTCTGCTTTTCTATCAGAGGGAAAAGGAGACGGCCAGGGTTTAGGTCGACCATATAAGACCTTATATATCGACCTGGAAAATGACATCACCAAACCGTCGGATAATCCCGGCTCGGTTACGTCATTAATCCGAAATATCAGTTTCGGAACCCGATGTGCAACGATCGATACACTTACTGTGTCGATCGACACACCTCCACGAAAAGCCTGCATCGATCGACGCACTCATGCATCGATCGACACACACATTGTAAAACTCTATGTAAATGTGTATCCAATACACATAAGTATGATCATTACCATAATGATCATTCCCACTTTCATGCTTCCAGTTTGCTTAGGTGTGTGACCCTATAGGATCATATAATACTGGCAGTAAGTCTACAACTTACAGACTGCAAGAGGCTTCTAGCAAAACATTGCAACCACCCAGTATTATACGAATGTCTGATCTCGACACACAACTATCATCAGGAGTGAGTACAAGTGTGATTTCAGGACACTATCCCAACAATATCCCACTTGTACTGGAATCATCAATTCCTATAATCCTTTTGTCTCTATATCTCGATTTGGCATAAGGCAAGATTGGTGTCATCCTTATTAAGCCAACATCGTGTTTATCGAACTCCTGATCTCATACTGAACATTACAAACAACTGAACTACAGTTCGTTTGAGTGCGGCCACACATTTTCTCAGTATTAAATCTTCGATAGGCCCTGAGATATTTATCTCCCGTTATTCAGGAGGGACAAATTCCATCTTGTTCCATCCCTGTTTCAACGCACATTTCATGATATACTTGAACAGTGCCGTTATAGTCGCCAGTTACGGGTCGACGTTTGACAAAGTCAAAATGCACCAATTCACATGCAAGAAAGCATGATGAACTCAGGTCTAAGGACTATACTCTATAGTCGTAATGAGAACCTCTTATGACACAGATATAACTATCTTGTAGACTTCTCATTAGCGGGTCATGTCCGATCATATGTTCACTAACATATATCTATGTGACTGACTGCGATAATAATATCATTGGCTCCATGAAACTTACCCAACAGTCACCTCACAATCTAGTCTCTAACGGTTGTCAGTGTCCCAATTCTACAACCTCGACTAGGGACAAAATGATTTATTAACTTATAGGGTTTCATGATCAAGTCCTCAACTTGATGACCTATAATATGTCATAAACTTATTTGGGACCATTATTTAGATCACAATAAATAATGCTGAAATCAAATTTCATTAAAACACTTCCAAAAGAATGTTTACATGAGCATCTTATTATAACTTAAACAAAACCAAAACTCCCACTAGAATCTAGATTACATCTTAAGATCCATGATGCCTACAGCAGTCGTATGACTCTCATGCTTAGGCCTTGGGAGTGACTTGGTCAGAGGATCAGCGACATTCTCGTCCGTTGGAACTCGGCTGATCTTCACATCACCTCTATTTACGATATCACGAATCAGGTGATATTTCCTCTCCACGTGTTTGGACTTCTGGTGTGACCTTGGTTCTTTCGCCTGAGCAATGGCTCCGTTGTTATCACAAAACAAAGCCACTGGCTCCAAGATACTAGGAACCACACCAAGTTCAGTCATGAACTTCTTGATCCAAACAGCTTCCTTTGCCGCTTCTGAAGCAGCAACATATTCAGCTTCCGTTGTGGAATCAGCTACGGTATTCTGCTTAGAGCTCTTCCAGCTCACTGCACCGCCATTTAGACAGAAGACATATCCAGATTGTGATCAGAAATCGTCTCTGTCTGTCTGAAAACTCGCATCGGTGAATCCATTCACCACAAGTTCTTCACTTCCTCCATACACAAGGAATTTATCCTTAGTATGTCTCAAATACTTGAGAATATTCTTGATAGCTGTCCAGTGAACTTCACCTGGATCAGATTGGTATCTACTCGTCATGCTCAACGCGTAAGCTACATCTTGACGAGTGCAGAGCATGGCATACATAATAGATCCTATTGCAGAAGCATAAGGAATCCTATTCATGCGCTCTCGCTCAGCAAGTGTCGTCGGACACTGCTTCTTGCTGAGACTCATGCCATGAGACATCGGTATGAAGCCTTTCTTGGAATCTTGCATCCTGAATCTGTGCAACACCTTATCAATATAAGTGTCCTGGCACAATCCAATCAGCCTATTCAATCTATCTCTGTAGATTCTGATTCCAAGAATGTACGCGGCTTCTCCCATGTCTTTCATGGAAAAACAACTTCCAAGCCAAGTCTTGACAGACTGAAGCAACGGAACGTCATTACCGAGGAGGAGTATGTCATCGACATACAGTACAAGAAACACAATTTTGCTCCCACTAGTCTTCTTGTAAACACATGGTTCTTCTTCGTTCTTGATGAAACCAAATTGTTTAACTGATTCATCAAAACGAAGATTCCAACTCCGTGATGCTTGCTTCAATCCATAAATGTATTTATGAAGCTTGCATACTTTTCCAGCGTCCTTAGGATCGACAAAACCTTCAGGCTGTGTCATATACACATCCTCTTCCAGAATACCATTCAGGAATGCGGTTTTGACATCCATTTTCCAAATCTCATAATCATAATGAGCGGCAATTGCTAGAAGAATCCGAATGGATTTAAGCATAGCGACTGGGGAATAGGTTTCATCATAGTCGATACCATGAATTTGCTTGAAACCTTTAGCCACCAACCTCGCTTTGTAAATCTGTACATTGCCATCCACGTCAATCTTCTTCTTGAAGATCCATTTACACTCAATGGCTTTTGCACCATTAGGTAAATCGACCAAGGACCATACTTGGTTTTCTGACATGGATCCCATTTCGGACTTAGAGGCTCCAAGCCATTTTTCGGAGTCCGGGCCCATCATTGCTTCCGCGAAGGTCGCTGGTACGTCACTATCAATGATCATCAGATCATTTGAATCGGTCACGAGAAATCCATAGTATCTCTCGGGTTCGTAACGGATCCTTCCGGATCTGCGAACTTCAGGCTCCACAGGCGCCGGTTCCACAGAACTTTTGGATCCAACTGCTGCTCTTCCTCAGCAGGTTGAGCAGTCTCCTGTGCATCTCGAATTTCTTCAAGATGTACTTTACTCCCACTGTTTTTCTTAGAGAGAAACTCCCTCTCAAGAAAAGAACAATCCCGAGCAACAAATACTTTGTTCTCAGATTGGTTGTAAAAGTTGAAGGAATTTCTAGCAGATCCTAATCCAATTAGGCAATCCTGGTCTGAATTCCAAGCCTAGGATCTAGGGTTCATGTAATTGAATCTATGGGATCTCAGAATTACCTGGTGATTAGCAGCGGAAGATTTGCAGATAACCGAGATCACGAAGCGCCTCAAATGCTGCGCCTCTACTGGTATCCACACGCACACAAACTGGACCGCATGGATGCTAGTGCCTTACAGAGATCTAATCTCCAGAGAGGTTTGTTTCTGTGTTCTGGTGGCTGTGAATTAGGTTAGGGACGAGTTTAGGTCGACCATATATCTTATATATGTCGGCTTAAACCACAACGAAATTAACCAACGATTAAACCGAATTAATCTGATTAATCCGCGAGTGCATCGATCGATGCAATATCTGCAACGATCGATGCTCCCCAGAACATTGATGTCGAATGCATATCACATATGCATTTACTGGATCATTACATTAATGATCAACCTCGTCTTTAACGCCCAGTTTGTTTAGGTGTGTGACCCTGTAGGATCATATAACACTAGCAATGAGTTCTCAACTCATTGATCATAAGTGGCTTCTAGCAAAGCGTTATGACTACCTAGTGTTATGTGATTGTCTCATCTCGACTATACGACTTTCACTTAGAGCAAGCACAATAGATTTCAGGACATTCCAAACAATCTCCCACTTGTACTGGAATCATCTATTCCTTTAATCCCTTTGTAGCTATATCTCAATCTAGCATAAGGCAAGCACTGTGTCATCCTTATTCAACCAGATTACGTTTATCGAATCCCGATTTGTACTGATGAAAAACAAACGACTGACAATCACCTCGTTTGAGCGCGGCCACGCATTTCCAGTATCAAATCTTCGATAGGCCCAGAGATATTTAACTCCTGTTATATAGGAGGGACAAATCCCATCTTGTTCCATCCCTGTTTCTTCACAAACTTCATGATACGCCCAATCAATGCCTTTATAGTCACCAGTTACGGCTGACGTTTGACAAGGTTAAAGCGGACCAATTCATATGTAAGAAAACATGATGAACTCAGATCTAAGGACTATACTCTATAGTCGTAATGAAAAACTCTCATGACACTTATATAACTATCCCGTAGAGTTCTCATCAGTGGGTCATGTCCGATCCTGTGTTCTCCAACACATATCTATGTGATTGACTTTAATACTCTTATTAATGACTCCATGAAACTTAGTCATCAGTCACCTCACATACTGGTCTCACGCGGCTGTTAATGTCCCATTTTAACAACCTTGACCAGGGACCAATCATAATTTATGTCATTTATTATCTATAGGGTTTCATGATCAAGTCACATACTTGATGACCTATAAAATGTCATAAATTACTTTGGGACTATTATTTAATAACCATTATTAAACAATACAGATGTCAGATTTCAATAACATAATCAAATTATGTTTATACGAACATCATATCATAACTAAAATTAATAACAATGACTCCCACTAAAATTAAGATCACATCTTAAGACATCTAATGCCTTTAGCAGTAGTCTGACCCTTATTCGCTCTTGCTCAGCGTGTGTCGAAAAGACACTGCGTCTTGCTAAGAGTAATACCAAGAGTCATTTGCACGAAGCCCTTCTTGGAATCCTGCATATTGGACATGTGCAAGGCCTTATCACTATAAGTATCTTGACACAATCCAATTAGCTTATCCAATCTATCTCTATAGATTCTTATTCCAAGAACGTATACTCTTTCTCCCATAATTTTATCGAGAAACAACTTTCGAATCAAGTCTTAACAGACTGAAACAATTGAACTTCATTTCCGAGAAGTGGTATGTTATCAACATACTATACTAGAAATGCAATTGCGCTCTCACTAGTCTCTTGTAAACACACGGTTCCTCTTCGTTCCTGAAGAAGTCAAACCTTTTGACTACTTCATCAAAACGAAGATTCCAACTCCGAGATGCTTGCTTCAATCCATAAATGGATCGATGAAGCTTGCATACATTCCTAGTTTCATTAGGATCAATGAAAATTTCAGGTTGTGTCACGTACACATCCCTATCCAGAATTCCATTAAGGAAAACTGTTTTCACATCCTTCTGCCTCTTATCATAACCATTATGAGTGGTGGCAGTGGCTTTTAGCCATTTTCGGAGTCGAGGCCCATCATTGCTTCTTCAAAATTCGTAGGCCCGTCACTTTCAATGATCAGTAGATCACGGCAATTGGTTACGAGAAATCTACATTTCTCGGGTTCGTGACGGATCCTTTTGGATCTGCGAGCTTCAGTCTTGTGTTAAAAGTCACGCACATATCTCATATGTAGACTTTTACCACGACCTAATCAACCAAGATTTAAACCGTAGTTGATTAAATCATAAACCAAAATCAATATTTTGGTTCGCGATCTGTGTCGATCGATGCAACTTTTGCGTCGATCGATACTTCTTCAGAAACTAGCCATTTGAATGCATATCGAATATACATTCATCAGATCCTTTGCAAAACTTCAGGCACCACA
The DNA here is from genome assembly GCA_030180135.1 of Orychophragmus violaceus. Taxonomy (NCBI): domain Eukaryota; kingdom Viridiplantae; phylum Streptophyta; class Magnoliopsida; order Brassicales; family Brassicaceae; genus Orychophragmus; species Orychophragmus violaceus. Next base: position 23,077,680 of record CM058235.1, read on the forward strand.
GGTGCAGGTTCTACAACTCTTTGTAGATCCAACTGCTGCTCTTCCTCATCAGGTTGAGTAGTCTCCTGTGACTTTCGAATTTCTTCGAGTTGTACTTTTACTCCCACTCTTCTTCTTGGAAAGAAAGTCTTTCTCAAGAAAACACAGTTCCGAGCAACAAACGATTTGTTCTCGAACTGGTTGTAAAAGTAACATGCCTTGGTTTTGTTAGGACAACCAATGAAGCAGCACTTATCAGATTTGGGTGTGAGCTTATCAGAGATTAAACGTTTTTATATAAGTCTCACAACTCCAAATCTCCATGATGGATAAATCAGAAACATTTCCATTTCACATCTCATGTGGCATCTCTGTAACTGATTTTGATGGAAACCTATTTAGTGTAAACGCAGACGTTTCTTGAGCGTATTCTTAGAAGGATAATGGAAGATCTAAGTGACTCATCATTGATCGAACCATATCTAATAAAATCCGATTCAGGAGGAGTGAATTGTGAAACACTTTCACAATCTCTCAGATTATCACTAAATTCTTGACTTAAGTATTCACCTCCATGATCTCATCGTAGAGGTTTAATACCCTTTCCAAATTGATTCTGTACTTCATTCTGGAACTCTTTGAACTTTTCAAAGATTTTGACTTATGTCTTATAAATAAGACATAACCGTACCTACTGAAATATCTGTAAGGTAATGAAGTACTGAAAGTTTCCTCTAGCACTAGTGCTCATCTGCCCATATACATCCGTATGTATAAAGCCCAATAAGCCTCTGGCCCTTTCAATTGTTCGTTCGCAACCTGTGTCGATCGTTGCATACATGCATCGATCGACACTACCTTTGTTGAAAATAGCCTTCGTCATTTTACCCAATAAACAAGATTCACTTTACTCATTATGATTCATAATCAGATGAGCCCAAAAGCCCATCACTATGGAGCTTCTGAATCTGTTTCTCATTTATGTGACCCAAAACGATAATGCCAGAAGGAAGTTTGATTCGTATCATTTGACTTGAATCTCTTGGTATTAATGTTATAGTTAGGGACATTCTTGTTTAGAACATAAAGTTCATTCTCTAATGGATTGCTACTATATAATATATCATTGTAATCAAATGAATAACACTTATTTTATTTGAAAACTGATATCTTTCCATATCCAAACAAGGATTAGAAATAATCTTTCTGCTCATAGCAGGTACATAGTAGCAGTTTTAAGTTCAAAACATGCCATAAAAAGGAAAAACAAATGAAATACTCCTGCGGCTAATGCAGCAACTCTTGCTTCATTCCTACGCGTAGATCCACTTGTCCTTTCTCCATAGTCTTACTTTTGCTCAGGCCCTGCACATTTTCACAAAATATGAGTACCACAGCTGGTATCAAATACCCAATAAGTAGAACTATAAGAAGTAACATTTACTTCTATAACATAATACCTGAAGAAGAAGTCTCGTACGTCTTCTTCATCTTCTCATAATCTTCCAAGAATTTATTGCAGTTTCTTTTCAAATGCCCATAACCATTACAATAACGGCACTTAACATCTTCAGAAGGACTGGTTTTAACCTTAGGAGCTTGGGCAGACTCACTTAGATTCACAATCGAGCTCGTCTTTCCATCACCTTTGTTCTTACCAAGTTTCTTAAACTTTTTACCCTTTTGTACCATAAGGACATTTGGGGTGTCCTTCTTGATGTTAGGTTCAGCAGTCTTAAGCATCCCATGCAATTCAGTCAACGTCTTCGTCAAGTTGTTCATGTTATAGTTCATAACAAATTGATCATAGCTTGACGGCAGTGACTGCAGAATGATGTCAGTAGCCAACTCTTGACTAATGGGACAATCCAGTTTCCCCAGGTTATCAATATAACCCATCATCTTAATGACATGAGGACTAACTGGTTCGCCCTTTGGTAGCTTGCACTCAATCAGAGACCTAACCGTCTGGTATCTCTGAGTTCGTGCCTGCTCCTGAAACATACTTTTCAGGCCAGTGATCATCTCTTTCGGCGACTCCACGTACTCATATTGCTTCTGCAATTCCGAGTTCATGGTAGCCAACATGAGACAACTCACATCCACCACATCATTAGAATGCTTATCCCAAGCATCCTTATCTGACTGCCAGGCATTGGCTCGGTACTTCTTGGGGAGAACTTTCTCAAGAACATAGTCCTTTTTCTCCTGTTTGAGAACAATTCTCAAGTTCCGATACCATTCAAGAAAGTTGGATCCATTTAACTTGTCCTTCTCAAGGACGGATCGCAGTGAGAAATTGTTACGATGGTTTGTGCTAGACATAGCTGGAAAAACAAGGGAGATTTAGTTATGATGTTCAAGAAATGAGAAGTCTTAACTATTAAGACAACTCGCATTATATTCAAACAATGTTTCCTCAGATGAATATAATGATCCAAGACCCATACTTCACTAAACATGAGTGAGCCACTGGCTATCACCCAAATTTAGCTATCTAGGTAAGCAACAACTTTGCTAGTTATATCCAATATAACTCTTGGTTGTGGATCGACATCTCATGCCCAATTCACCTGATGTCTCTGAGCCCAAAACGATTTTGATGGCCCAGTCAAGTAAACCAATCTCTTCAGTCATGTAATTGTTGATGTCTTGCACTGCAAATCCATCAACACGATTACCTCTGTCTTACTCATGAAATTGTGGACATCTTGCACTGCAAGTCTATCACACAACTAAATGGGTCTTGACAGTTGACAAGATTGGAAAGACATCAAGTACACTTGATATTTGGTTGAGGAACGGAACCATTTAAAACGTTCAGTTTTACTATGTTTTAATTCTTATAATTAATTAATCCGCGATGACCGATCAATCCAATTGATCCGGTTTTGAATACCGGTCAGTGTCGATCGATGCTACGTTAGCATCGGTCGATGCCAACCTTATCAAATCAATCGCCATTAAACCATTCACAGTGTTCGACCATCTTTAACCAAGCTCGATAACCGGTCCAATCCAATTGAACCGATTCATCAATCTCGCGAGGTTTGTGTCGATCGATGCAACGCTTGTGTCGATCGACACTAGGCAAAAACTAAGTTTATTCGGGTTTTCGCCCTACATCGATCGTTGCCGGATTGGCAACGATCGACACCATGCGAAAAACCCTAAATTTATTCGGGTTTTCGCTCTGTGTCGATCGATGCCCGATTGGCAACGATCGACACTATGCGAAAAACCTTAAAACGTTTTCGAACAAAACCCTAAACTAGGTTACTTTGATCAAAATGAGTTTTAGCATGCTTGTATCAATTATACAAAGATCTAGATTCAACTAATCTAATCATCATGCTACAGATTCAATGGAACCCTAAAGCTCTGATACCACTGAAGGAATTTCTAGCAGATCCTAATCCAATTAGGCAATCCTGGTCTGAATTCCAAGCCTAGGATCTAGGGTTCATGTAATTGAATCTATGGGATCTCAGAATTACCTGGTGATTAGCAGCGGAAGATTTGCAGATAATCGAGATCACGAAGCGCCTCAAATGTTGCGCCTCTACTGGTATCCACACGCACACAAACTGGACCGCAGGGATGCTAGTGCCTTACAGAGATCTAATCTCCAGAGAGGTTTATTTCTGTGTTCTGGTGGCTGTGAATTAGGTTAGGGACGAGTTTAGGTCGACCATATATCTTATATATGTCGGCTTAAACCACAACGGAATTAACCAATGATTAAACCGAATTAATCTGATTAATCCGCGAGTGCATCGATCGATGCAATATCTGCAACGATCGATGCTCCCCAGAACATTGATGTCGAATGCATATCACATATGCATTTACTGGATCATTACATTAATGATCAACCTCGTCTTTAACGCCCAGTTTGCTTAGGTGTGTGACCCTGTAGGATCATATAACACTAGCAATGAGTTCTCAACTCATTGATCATAAGTGGCTTCTAGCAAAGCGTTATGACTACCTAGTGTTATGTGATTGTCTCATCTCGACTATACGACTTTCACTTAGAGCAAGCACAATAGATTTCAGGACATTCCCAACAAAAGTAGTATGCCTTGGTTTCCTTAGGATAACCAACGAAGTAGCATTTATCTGATTTGGGTGCAAGCTTGTCAGAGATTAAACGTTTGACATAAGCTTCACAACCCCAAATCCTCAGGAAAGACAGACTAGGAACATTCCCAGTCCACATTTCATGTGGTGTCGTTTCCACTCATTTAGATGGTACCCTATTTAGTGTAAACGCAGACGTTTCTAGAGCGTATCCCCAAAAGGATAATGGAAGATTAGAATGACTCATCATAGACCGAACCATGTCCAACAAGGTTCGATTCCTCCTCTCTGACACTCCATTCCATTGGGGTGTTCCAGGAGGAGTGAGTTGTGAAACAATTCCACACTCGCTCAGATAGTCGCTGAATTCTTGACTCAAGTATTCTCCTCCGCGATCCGATCGCAGAACTTTGATACTTTTGCCAAGTTGATTCTGTACTTCATTCTTGAATTCCTTGAATCTATCAAAGGATTCTGACTTGTGTCTCATCAAATAGACATATCCATACCTACTGAAGTCATCAGTGAAGGTTATGAAGTACTTGTAATTTCCTCTGGCAACAGTACTCATCGGCCCACATACATCAGTATGAATAAGGCCCAATAAGTCACTGGCCCTTTCATTTGGTTTGTTGAAAGGGGCTCTAGCCATTTTGCCCACCAAGCAAGATTCGCATTTCTCACATGATTCAAAATCAAATGAGCCCAGAAGCCCATTTCGATGAAGTCTTTGGATGCGTTTCTCATTGATATGGCCCAAACGACAATGCCATAAGAAAGTCGGGTTTTCGTCATTGGACTTAAACCGCTTTGTATTTATGTTAAAGTTAGGCATTTCTTGGTCTAATACATATAACCCATTATCCAATGGGGCGCTACCATAAAATGTACCATCACGATTAAAAGAACAAACTTTATTCTTAACAGCAAAATCAAAACCTTCCAAATCCAAAACTGAAACTGAAATTATGTTTATGCTAATCGCAGGTACAAAGTAGCAATTATTTAAAATTAAAACCATGCCCGAAGGTAAGGACAACTCGTAGGTGCCTACAGCCAGTGCAGCAACCTTAGCTCCATTCCTGACCCGTAGCTCTACTTGTCCTTTCTTCAGCGTCCTACTGTTTCTTAGTGCCTGCACATCAGTACAAATGTGAGCACCGCAGCCGGTATCCAATACCCACGAATTAGAACGAGAAGATATAACATTAAGTTCGATAACATAAATACCTGAATCAGACGCATCATACGTCTTTTTCAGCTTCTTGTAATCTTCCTTGAACTTCTTGCAGTCTCTTTTCCAATGCCCCAACTGCTTGAAGTAGTTGCACTTATCCTCAGCAGAAGGCCCGGATTTGGGCTTGGGCTTGGGATTGTCTTGACTTTCAGTCTCGACAACCTGGGCCTTTCCCTTATCCTTCTTGGGTTTCTTAAACCTTTTACCCCCTTGTACCATCAGGACACTGGGAGTAGCCTTCTTGAGATTCGGTTCTGCTGTCTTCAGCATACCGTGCAACTCAGTCAATGTCTTAGTCATGTTTTGCATGTTGTAGTTCATGATGAACTGATCAAAACACGACGGCAAAGACTGCAGAATCATGTCAGTGGCTAGCTCCTGACTAATGGCACAGTCCAGTTTCCCCAGGTTATCAATGTAACCCATCATTTTAAGGACATGAGGACTTACTGGACTGTCCTTAGCCAGCTTGCAATCCATGAGAGATTTAACCGTCTGGTATCTCTCTGTGCGAGCTTGCTCCTGGAACAAAGCTTTAAGGCTGTTAATCATCTCAATGGGTGACAACACGTTCTCATATTGCTTCTGCAGCTCAGAGTTCATAGTCACCAGCATTAGACAATTAACATCTTTGACATCCGCTGAATGCTTATCCCAAGCATTCTTTTCTGTCTACGGAGCATTGGAACGTGGCCTCTCGGTGAGAACTCTTTCAAGGACATATTCCTTGTTCTCCTGCCTGAGAACTATTCTCAGGTTCCGATACCATTCCAAGAAATTAGATCCATTTAACTTGTCCTTCTCAAGGACGGATCTCAGTGAGAAAGTGTTGATGTGATTTGAGACAGACATAGCTGTAATTCAAAAGAGGTAGATTTTAGTTATAAAGCTCAAGAAATGAGAATTCTTATCTAATAAGAAAAACTCGCATTGTATTCAAAACTATGTTTCCTCAGATGAATACAATGAGCCAAGATCCTCAGATTGCTAAAATTCGAGTGGGCGACTCGCCGTTACTCAAATTTCAGTCATCTAGGTAAGCAAATCATTGCTAATTGTACCCTGTACAACTCATGGTCGTGGATAAAACAAACTATGTTTAATCCACTCCGATGTCTCTGAGCCCAGAACTTCTGACAGCCCAGTCAAGTGAAACCAATCTCTTCTGTCTTGTGATCATTAATAGTTGCACTGCAAATCTATCAATGATCACCTGCATTCCTTATGTTGCTGTGGACACCAAGGACTCCAAGGATGTCCAACAACAACACGAGTCGTGACAGTAGACGAGATCGGGCAAGACATCAAGATCACTTGATATTTAGTTGAGGAAAGGAACTATTTAATCTTGGTGCATATCCAATATACATCCAATAAATTATAGATTTAATTAAAACATTCAGTTTTATTAAGTTAAGGTTCATTATTGATTTGGTATTCGCAACTTGAAAGCCAACTTCTAAGTCTGCGGGTTATGTATCGATCGATGCAAACTTGCAACGATCGACACACTCAAACCACAATCAAATTTGGTTTCCGGTTCAATCCAATTCAACCGAAACCAACCGACTGAATCGATCGATGCACCCAGTGCGTCGATCGGTACAGTGCGAGTTTTCGCTGTGCATCGATCGACACAAGCTTAGTGACGATCGATGCTATGCGAACAACCCAAAAGATTTTTCCGAGTTTTCGCTCTGTGTCGATCGACGCACGCTTTGCATCGATCGACACACTGCGACAAACCCTAAAATTTAACGTGTTATTTCGCGGCGTGTCGATCGACACATCCGATGCATCGATCGACACAGTGCGATTTCAACAGTTTCATCGTTTTTCAACAGGCTTAAAATCCGAGATTAACAAGAGAAAACACGATTTCAGCATGCAATATTCAATTCAACAACAACAAGTTTCGAATTAATTGCATCAAATTCAATAGCTAAACCCTAACAACGCTCTGATACCACTGTTGGTTCTCCTAGGATCTAGGGTTTGATATATTGAATAAAACCAACCTCGTTCTTACCTTTCTGGCAGCGGAATTGAGATGGTGAATGAGATCAGTGGAGCAACGCAATCGCCTTGCCTCTACCATATACACACGCACACAAGCTGGAACAACGGGATGCTAGTACCGAATTGTGTGGGATCTCAGAGCTTTTGAGTTTCTGCTTTTCTATCAGAGGAAAAAGGAGACGGCCAGGGTTTAGGTCGACCATATAAGACCTTATATATCGACCTGGAAAATGACATCACCAAACCGTCGGACAATCCCGGCTCGGTTACGTCATTAATCCGAAACATCAGTTTCGGAACCCGATGTGCAACGATCGATACACTTACTGTGTCGATCGACACACCTCCACGAAAAGCCTGCATCGATCGACGCACTCATGCATCGATCGACACACACATTGTAAAACTCTATGTAAATGTGTATCCAATACACATAAGTATGATCATTACCATAATGATCATTCCCACTTTCATGCTTCCAGTTTGCTTAGGTGTGTGACCCTATAGGATCATATAATACTGGCAGTAAGTCTACAACTTACAGACTGCAAGAGGCTTCTAGCAAAACATTGCAACCACCCAGTATTATACGAATGTCTGATCTCGACACACAACTATCATCAGGAGTGAGTACAAGTGTGATTTCAGGACACTATCCCAACACTTCTGGGCGAGAACCTCGGTTCCATCCGCTTTCTTAATCGCCAGAAAATGTTCAGATTTGGTATGTTCGTACCATGAAGCTCCTTGAAGTTGGTCCAATAACTCATTGATCCTTGGAAACGGGTACATGTTCTTGATGGTCACCTTGTTCAGGCCTCGGTAATCGATACATAGTCTTAAACTTCCGTCCTTCTTCTTAACAAACAAGACATGTGTTTCCTACAGTGAACAACTAGATCGAATGAATCCCTTCTCCACAAGATCTTCCAACTGTTTCTTTAGCTCGGACATCTCTCCTGGTGTCAATCGATATGATGTCTTTGACACGGGCACCATCTTGGGTTCCAACTATATCATAAAGACATCATTCCGTGTTGGTGGCGGTCCTTACAATGGTGCGAATACGTCCTCGTTCTCTGCAACTACCATAATAGTTTCCAATCTTGGAGCTTCTTCTTCCTTGGACATAGAGATGATTGCTAGAAATGCCTCATTTCCTTTGCTGATCAACTCTTTTGCTTGCAACAAGGATATGATTAAGATCCTCGTGCGAGTGTTCATTCCTCTGAAAATCCCCTCTCTACGAAAAAATCCAATTTTCCGCGAACTTTTTTCAGCGGTGGTGGTAGATCTCCGGCAATGGCGTACGACAACGGTGATTGGCGGACGACGATGGCGGACGGTGGTGCCCGGTGGTCGTCGGCGGCGGAAAACCGCTCCAAAGGGGATTAGCGGTCGGCAACAGTAATCTTCGGAAACAGCAAGTTGGCTCCAGTGGTGGCACGTCGGCGGCTGGCTGGTCTCCGGCGGATTCGAGACATGGCTTCTCTGCTCTCAACTTTTCTGACAAATAAGGGGGCACCTCTTTTTATAGGAAAATGTGGTAGAGGACCTAGGGTTTATGGAATGAGCTTCCGAACCATTTCACCCAATTCCATGGACCCTAGGATTGGATCATTACAACCGAGCTTTGCATTAGGCCAAATAAATATTTTTTATTGTGCGCCGAGAGCAAGTGAAGCTCCAGTAGATTTGTCACGCAGTTAAGTCTGTTACGAGAGAATGATTCAAGCGATGGTGATTCATCTTATATATATATATATCTCCATTGATTCTTTTTCTCTTGACCTCCATTGTTGTACTCTTTATTTATGCGTGTAATAATCAAAGCTCATAGTGAATTTTCAAGCACTGAACTTGAACAGAGATGTACCCAAGTTCGAGAAACTTTATATGTTTTGGTGTTCTTTAATTCTTGCACACAAAAAAACTAAGAGAGATGAGGGATGGCACTTTAAAACAATATACGGTGTGTCCAAACTTCGCCTAAAATAAAACACTTTATGTGAAGGGCGATTCCGAGTGCACTGGCCGTCAAAGACGCCTCCATTGAGAGGTATCAAATCCGATTCCACAGGCTTAGCGTGCGGTGCACTAATGAAACGATCCGCCATGTGTTGTTCACATGCCCCTTAGCGAAATAGATATGAGAATTGCCAAAATTTCCCTTCCTCCTGCTAGTTTCTCAAAAAACTTTGTTTTCTTGAACATGCATCACCTGCTAGCCTGTAGCAAACGATCTTCGATAGATGGAATGATTCGTCGAGCCTTCCCATAGATCTTTTGGCAGGTTTAGAAAATCAAGAACAATCTACTCTTTAAACGGACTCAGATAGAGCAATGGAGGAGGCGGATATATGGTTTCATGTCAACCATCATGCAGAGGTACATGGGTCAAATGAAACCAATCGACTTCTTAAGCATACAATTTGGAATCCTCCATCTGAGGATAACCTCAAGTGCAATACTGGATCATCATGGTTCCATCTTGCCACAACAATAGGGCGTCGTGGATCCTTCATGATCATACATGTGAGGCTATTCTTCACAGTCGAATTCTTTTCTTATAAGCATTCAACTTTGAAGCTTCTCTGCATAGCTTTAATTGGGCTATTGTGTATGATTCACCTTCGGAAAACATCTTTTTTTTTGGAAGCATCATCGCCAGAGGTTAGAGATGCCTTCCTTAACCCTCAACGCTATCCCAGCTGCCTTTAAATGATCAATGACATATATCTCCTACTTCCTTCATCGTCTTGAATCTTGGAGCTTAAGTCATACTACAAACAATGGGAACAAACCAGCCTCCATCATTGTTGAGAGTGTAACGAGAGACCATAAATACCAATCTTAAATTGCTCGTAGTGGCCCTTATTAGCTATGTCACCTTATTGACGCGGAAGCTCCCCTCCTCCTTAAACAAACCTCTACTTTCAATTTCCCTGTCACAAACCTCTACTTTCAATTTCCCTGTCACAAACCAGCTTAGCTATCTTAGTTCTAGGTCTTTCTCTCATTGGAGAGTCCTGGCCACTTCCCAAATAAAAGATGCTACTGCTGCTTTGGTTCTTTAAAATTTTGTTTTATCTTGTGATAGACATTGTCTATCATGCTCATGACGTGGCAACAACCTGATGAAGCTGGGCTGGAAATCTGGAATGATCAGCCAAACTTCGGGTCAAATCAGAGGGTTTGCAGTTAGCTGAAGAACTGAAGATCGAGAGAAGCTGGAGATCATTTAAATAAGTTCTCGATTCATTTCATTGGATGCTTATGCTTTGTTGTTGTAGTTGTAAGACGCTATGAGTCTTCTCTCTCGTTCGACATGAGAACGATGATCCAGTTCACTATCGCCATGAGATTGTGAAGCTGTGATTGTGCTACAAAGCTGTAACTCAATCCTTCTATTCAATTCAAGTATTTTCCAGTGTTCTTGAAAGATTTACAGAGAGATTGAGAGTATAGACTAGCAAAGTCTATCATCTTGCTACTTGAGTTTGTAGTTTGGTCTTTATTCTCAGAGCTCTCTTTTCTTTTCAAGTCTGTTTCTCAAACTCCTCTATTATGAATGAACCACTCTTAAAAAACCTCTTATTCTCAATGATGCACATGCAATCATTCGGTGAAAGAAAGAAAAAGTAAATAAAATTACCAAAGAAAACATTGAAGAGAAAGTTGGTGGAGAAAAAGGTAATATAGAACGTGAAAAAAAATTAACAAAGGTTAAAAATATTACAGCCTTGTGTTTTCTCCTCTCACTTTCAATCTCCATGTATGGTTCCTTTCCTCATCAGAATCGTATCTTTATCTCCTCCTACTGAATCTCTTTCTCGGTGAGTTTGAATCTGCTGAATCTCAAAACCCGTAATTCTCTTTTTATTGGATCATCGATTTATAGTTGGGTTATTTGCATCAATATTATGTTTTGGACCAAAAATTAGGTCTATGAAAAGTTTTTACTTGAAATTAGGTTTATGGTAGAACACAACTAAAATGACACACAAAGTTGGACAATTTTACCCTTACTCTTTTTAGGTCTATGATACAGCTTTTCAGACCTGCAAAAAGCACTTTTCAGACCTGCAAAAAGCACTTTTCAGACATGCAAAAAAATAATATTTTTTTGAAATATAAAGTACCGATGGAAAGTGACAGGTACTTTTGTCTGTTTCGACCAGAATAGTTGTCTACTTTATATTGTATTCGAATACTGGATATACAAAACCAACTATTTTTTCAACTATTTTATAATTTACATTGAATACTTTGAAAAGATAGTCAACTACTTTTTATAACATATATAGTTAACTACTAGACGTAATAGTCCACTACATTTATAAAAAAACCTTACTAATAATATGGGATTAGAATAAATATAATTTACTTTTAGATTTAGTGGTGTGTTTACATAATGAGTAGTCAACTATTCTGTAAAATAGTCTAAAATTTATAGTCAACTATAAGTAGTTAACTATTTGTAAAATAGTTTATACAAAGTAGTTAACTATTCTTTATATGTGGTGTTTTTACGTAATAAATAAGTAGTTGACTATTTTGTAAAATAGTCTATACAAAGTAGTTATTTACTTCTTTAATATAAAATAGTCTATACAAAGTAGTCATTTACTTATGTTTTATACAAAATAGTTAACTATTCTTTATATGTGGTGTTTTTACGTAATAAATAAGTAGTTGACTATACAAAATAGTCTATACAAAGTAGTATTCTATATATGTGGTTTTTTTTACGTAATAAATAAGTAGTTGACTATTTTGTAAAATAGTCTATACAAAGTAGTCATTTATTTCTTTAATATAAAATAGTCTATACAAAGTAGTCATTTACTTATGTTTTATACAAAATAGTTAATTATTCTTTATATGTGGTGTTTTTACGTAATAAGTAAGTAGTTGACTATTTTGTAAAATAGTCTATACAAAGTAGTCATTTACTTTTTTAATATAAAATAGTCTAAACAAAGTAGCCAATTAACTAATTATACAATAAGAAACTAAAAAAAATAATAATTAAAATATATAAAAGAAGCTCCATTGCTCATAGAAATCAACTTTTGCGGACGGCGAGTGTTTATACCACCGCGAATTTTTACAGACAGCGAGTTGACGAACGGCACGGTGACGGACGGAGGAGTCTGATGAACGGCGGAGTGACGAACAGCGTAGCGAGGGTGGATTTGATATGAATCTGAGAAATCGTGAATCGCCGATGTCGTCGGGTTCTGCTTCTGCCGATGTGCAGCGTCTCCTCCGCCATGTCGACGGGTTCTGCTTATTCCGATGTGCAACGCCTCCTCCGCCATGGCGTCCCTCCTAAACCAGATGCTTAGAGAAGGAGAAGGCTAGCTGCGAGGCCATGGCTGATGATGATAGAGAGAATCGGCTTGAAACTCAAGAGATTTGGGGAAAAAATGGAGAATGGAAATCAATGGGTTGAACGAAAGAGATGACGGCTCTTCTGTGGTGAGCGTGGGTTGAGGGAACAAAGAAGAAGGTACACATTAATTAGGTTATAAAATAATGAATGGTTGAGATTGTAACTTAAGTTGTGACTAATATATAATAACCAAAAATGACATAGAATAGTACAATGTGAGTGTTAGAGTCTATTGTCAAGAGTGTATCCGAGATGTTGATGATGGACAATCTCGACCTTTCCATCACCTCAAAAAGCCACTTTTTATTTCCCTAATTTTGGTCTTATTGATAGTTATACAGCCCAATTTCTCTTTATAGTTTAGATCGTGCATTATGAATAGAGATCGTAGTTTTCTCTCAGTGATTGCTCTGTAAGATGTGAATTGACTTTTCCTTCCGATTGTTGGAGTGACCCATAGAGAGAAAGACTTGTGTTTTGTTTGTGCCCAGTTTAGTTTAATAGCTAATAGGACCATTAGTTTACAGTTAGCGATAGAATCGACAAAAGTATATTCTGCTGACACAACAGAGTAATATATTGTTATATAGTATTTGATTAATTAACATTCTAATTTATAGTTTATCAAATATTATGACAGCAATCATTCAAATATATCCAAGATCCGCATTGATCAATATACCTAACACGATCCAAATTCGACTTCACATGCGTATCCTTTCTGTATAATAATTTTACGAGAATATTAATATTTTTAGGTTACAAGTAACAGCATCCTTGGTTCCTTTGTTCCTGTCTTTTCATGGCTTCTACGGTGGATTCCAGCGTCTCCGATCTCTTCTTATCCGCTCCAGCTCTCCAGAGTAACCTTGGAATCCTGTCTCCTGATCAGGTTTGTGTTTCCATTGTGATATGTTTGTGTCTTTCTTTTCTTGTCATTCTGTTTTGACTCTTATTCTGATTTGATTTTGTGGCAGATCGAATTGGCAAAGATCCTGTTAGAGAATGGTCAGAGTCATCTCTTCCTGCATTGGTCTGAACCAGGCGTCTGCGACAAAGATAAACTAGAATTTTTCGATCAGGTTTTTGTTTTTTCTTTTTTCTTTAAATCTCTTACCGCAACTCAATGTTTTAATCGACGAACATAGGAAAAAACGACTTATTATCCTTTTAAAATAATTGCATTTTAGATTGCTCGTTTAAATTCAAGCTATCCAGGGGGTTTAGCAGCGTACATTAAGACTGCAAAAGAGCTTCTCGCTGATTCTAAATTAGGGAAGAACCCATATGATGGTTTCTCTCCTTCTGTAAGTTAACACTATTATAATTTTGTTACGAAGACAAAAGTGTTATTGTTTTGCTCTGTCTACTAACAAAAAGAATCTTGTGGCCTTGCAGGTCCCTTCAGGAGAAAATCTTACCTTTGGTAATGAAAACTTCATCGAAATGGAAAAGAGAGGTGTCGTTGAAGCTAGGAAAGCTGCTTTTGTTCTTGTTGCTGGTGGACTTGGTGAGCGTCTTGGTTACAATGGAATCAAGGTATATATGGAGCAAGGTTTCATTAACTTAAATCACTATTCATTGACAGGATATATATATATCCAATATTTGAGATTACTGATTTTACAACTTGTCCACTCAAGTAATTCAATTTATCATTTGATCAATCCATGCTTTTTGAGCTCTTTTATTATATGGAATACCTTCCATCAATATTGCAATCTGACATACAAATTTGTGAGAACCATGTACTTTCCGTTTTCAGATATACCTCTAGATATACTTGATCAAATTATGAATCCATTTCTTAGGTGGCACTTCCAAGGGAGACAACTACAGGGACATGTTTTTTGCAGCATTACATTGAATCTATATTGGCTCTCCAAGAAGCTAGCCACAAGGTCGCTTCTGGTATGTTTCTTTCTTTTTGGACACAATATAAGCACTTTATGGGTATCCATTTTTCTCGTATATGATATTGGGCATCTTACAATCAGTGACAAAAATATGTACTTTTTCACATCTCTCATCTCTAATCGTTACTTGTACGTTTCACAGATAGAAAGACAGACATTCCTTTCATTATCATGACATCTGATGATACACATTCACGTACACAAGATCTGTTAGAGTTAAACTCTTATTTTGGGATGAAACCTACTCAAGTACATCTCTTAAAACAGGTAAATGATCAGCTACTGAGATCATTGAAAATGTCTTGAAAAACAGTGCACTAACTACTTTTTAATTGTAGGAAAAAGTTGCATGTCTTGATGATAATGATGCTAAACTTGCGTTAGACTCTAACAACAAATACAAGATCCAGGTACCATATCATTATGTATCTGATATTAATGTTTCCGAATCTACCACAATATTTTCAAATTAACTCTCGAATCTATTCATAGACAAAGCCTCATGGACATGGTGATGTACATTCGCTTCTTTATACCAGTGGTCTTCTTGATAAATGGTATTTCTTCTATCAAACATTCTACATATGTATATGACAGTTAATTTTCTGCCTACAATTTTTATTATATTATGTTTGTTGCAATTGCAGGCTTGATGCTGGTTTAAAATGGGTTTTGTTTTTCCAAGATACAAATGGACTTCTCTTTAATGTTAGTATTAAGTACCTATCTCTTGTTTGTTAGTTGTAAAGTATTTATACAAATCGGTTGGAAATTCATAATTCATTGGTCCAGGCAATTCCAGCTTCTTTGGGTGTGAGTGCTACCAAACAGTATCATGTTAACTCTCTGGCTGTTCCACGCAAGGCGAAAGAAGCTATTGGAGGAATCACTAAACTTACACATGCTGATGGTAACTCTAATGAATAGCAAGAATCGACAGTTTCTAGACACTGGTTTGTTAACTGAGAGTATTGATTCAAATGGTTTCCAGGCAGATCTATGGTGATTAACGTGGAGTACAATCAACTTGATCCTCTACTTAGAGCATCTGGATTCCCTGATGGGGATGTCAACTGTGAGACAGGCTATTCCCCTTTCCCTGGAAATATTAATCAAGTGAGCTGTCTTCTACCTGAAGAGCATGCCTATATTTTGTCGAAGATTTCAAGTCTCTTGATGTATTTTGTTTATGTTTTCAATGCAGTTAATTCTGGAACTTGGTCCATACAAAGAAGAGTTGCAAAAAACTGGAGGGGCCATTAAGGAGTTTGTTAATCCAAAGTAAACCTTCTTTTCCCTCCTTTTGATTCTTATGTTCTTATTTTCCACTGCCTCAAGCTATCATTTTCTTCGATTACTAGTAGTTCTAGTCAGAAACTTCAATTACATGCTTTGACATCTGCTTTATAATAGATACAAGGATAGCACCAAAACATCATTTAAATCTTCAACTCGTTTAGAGTGTATGATGCAAGATTATCCAAAGACATTGCCACCAACAGCACGGGTTGGATTTACGGTAATTGCTATCTGTAGAGTAAAACAGTACTTTAATTATGTATATTCTTGTTGTGACAATGTTTCCTCATGTAGGTGATGGTGCTAAGGTTAAATGCTTAAATTATTAATGAAGCTCATTTCTTAAACTTTCTTGAGAGTAATCAACTTGTTCTCTGCCAAATATGAATGAAGGTACCAAAGGGAAACCCATACCACAGTGCAACTTCTGGAGAAATGGCGATTTATCGTGCTAACAACCGTATTCTTCAAAAGGTAAATTAAGTGTAATGACATCGCTAGAGACACTTGATTCTAAAGCATGTTTTTCTTTGGTTGTACAAATTTCCTAGGCTGGTGTCAAAGTGGAAGAGCCTGTGAAGCAGGTCTTGAACGGCCAAGAAGTTGAAGTATGGTCTCGCATCACATGGAAACCCAAGTGGGGAATGATCTTTTCTGATATCAAAGCCAAAGTCAGTGGGAACTGCGAGATTTCTCAAAGATCCACGATGGCTATTAGGGGATGTAATGTATTTATTGAAGATCTCTCCTTGGATGGTGCTCTTAATGTAGATTCCATTGATGATGCAGAGGTATGAAAAGTCCACTCTTACCTATTGGATTATCGTGTCATGTAATCACACTTATGCATCATGTGAAAACAGGTAAAACTTAGAGGTTCGATCAAGAACAATGGTTGGACTATGGAAACAGTAGATTACAAAGACACATCGGTTCCGGAAGAAATAAGAATCAGAGGTTTTAGATTCAACAAAGTGGAGCAACTCGAAAAGAAGTTCACTCAACCTGGGAAATTTTCTTTGGATGATTAAAGTTAGCAAAGTAGCAATTTGGAATTGCCAAATTTGTCCTCCTGGTAATCCTTAATTCATCCAAGAACACACATTTTTCTGTACGGCATTTACTTTATGTTTTTTTTTGTAATGATATGATACTATTTTTTCATTAAATATTTTATTTTTAACATTGATTTACCTTATTCAAGTGTTATGGACAGTTTGATGCATGCAAAAACTGGCTCAAGACTTGACTACCTCACTGTTAAAGATGTTTGAGTAAAATGAGCTGTCTATCAAAAGAGCATTAAGAAGCTGTCAAGTGGGTTTACGAGATATGCATAAGAGACTTCATAACTTTAACTGCACCAATGATTTTGAGTTCAAGGTGAAATGTTTTTGTGATTCTGTTTATGCACAAGATATAGACCAGAGGAAGTCGTGTCAGGTTACATATTCACCTCTAGAGGCAATTTTGTGAGCTGCTGGAGATCCTTCTTACAAGTTACAACAGGATGCTCTATCATAGACACTTTCGAGAATCCAGCCCACATCTTGACTAATCTGTCACAAGTGGCAAATACAATGATGCATTTCCTGGATCTTATGGCGAATATGGAAAACAAGAAACACCCTCATTTACAATTGGCAACATACTCCATGGAAACTGATCTCAAGAAAGCACGTAATGAAAATGAGGAATGGACTGCAGTTCTATACAAACCTCAGACAATAGAAGAGAGGATATCATCCAATCAAACAACACAGACCTCTACCTAGAGTCTTCCGCCACAAGGTTTTATTAAATACAACTTTGATGCAAGTTACAACAAAGGCAATTTGATGGCGAGAGCAGGTTGGATATGTTACGAAATAATTTCAATTTTTTTCGGAATCGGATATATGTGACCGAGAAAACATACATAATTTGTTAACGGAGTTCAATCAAATTTTGGTCACATTTTTGGATCTGCTATAGATTTTCATATTATTAACCGGAAAATTAGAGTATTCTCAAATCACACCCAATATTCGATTACATTCAATAAAATTACACTAAATTTTCATACAAACAAAAATATTTGTCATTTTCTTTGTTTTCTCATTCTCTCTTTTTACCCCTCTTTCTCTTCTTCTTCTCTTTTATTAATGAGATCTGAGATAGTTTTGTGATTCACCTTGTCTTAGTAATAAAGAAATTATGGAGAGGTTGTTGAACCCGCTTAGCCATCTTTATTAACAAAATAGACAAGCCATTCATTTTTACTTCTTTACCTCCTCTCACCATCCACTAACAATCTCCTATAGAAGGATATAGAAGATCGTTGATATCATCATCAAATATTGTATATTTATTGTATAGAGATATTTAAATATTTGTATCTATCTAGTTTAGGAAATCTCTTCAGTATATATACCTATGTATCTCCATCGTTATTATTATGAGAGTAAATATACAATTCTTCCAATCCTAAACTCTCATCAACTCTACATCTCCCAATTGAAGACTGATTCTAATTTGTCTTTACACCTTGATCAAATCAATATATTTTATGTGCTTATTACTCTAACAAGCCAACTAAGATTATACATAACCTCAACTTATTATATAATATGACATTTATTAACAATTAACATGTCTGTCGGATTCTTACTTCCTGAGATCTTTTCAAGCACCAACACTTTATCTTCTAAAGAAGATATGATGAAATGAATTCGAAGTTGTATGTGCTTCGTCCAAATATGGTAAATTGGATTCTTTGCCAATTTAATGACACTTACTGTCACAATACAACATACTTTTCTCTTGGTCATGGCTTAACTCTTGTAGAAATGACTGTAACTAAGGCTGGACATAATTACTCGTTACTCGGCTTGTACCTGCTACTTGACTCGTACTTGGCTTGAAAAGCAAGTACTTGCTATAATCAAGCCGAGTAATAAGTAGCCAAATTTTATTACTTTCAAGTACAAGTCAAGTATCAAGTATTGAAAAAAATATTACTACTCAGCTTGTTTTACACATTACTCGTTTTATCCTTTCAAATATTAAATATATATATAATAATTTTCTAAAACAAAATTCAGTTAGATTAAAAGTTAAAGTAAATTTTAAATAGGTAAAGATTGATATACATAATAAACAAGTAACTTGCAATTATTCTTAAGTAATTTTCAAGTAATTTGTAATTCATTTCAAATAACTTACAAGTAATTTAGTAATATTTCACAAGTATCAAGTAATAAAATAGGGCAAGTAACTCGCAAGTATATATTTTAGCAAATACTTGAAATTTCAAGTACTCGTTTTTAATAAATCAAGTACAAGTCGAAATTTCTATTACTCGTACAAGGTAAGTCAAGTAGTAAGTATATCGAAAATAACAAGTATTTGCCTTGTGCCCACCCCTAACTGTAACCACATCATCTCTTTTGTTGTCTCTGCCACCACAACATACTTAGCTTCACAGCTTAATAGAGCTATAATTTTCTACAATTTTTAAACCAAACAAATTGCAGTACCACCAAAAGTGTAAACATACATGAATGTACTCTTTCTACTATCAGTGTCATCTCCATTGTCAGCATCAACATATCCCTACAATCCAATCTCTGTGTAAGATCGTAACTCGGTCTATCCAAAGATAGCAAGAGTTTTAGGTTTGAAATTAGGGATTCTAAAAGAAGAATTAGTGAACACGATGAGAATTGGGAAATTAGGGTTTATAATCCGGTTTTCCGAGATGGAAGCCGGTAAAAGAGAGTTCTAAAGTCGCCGGAGAGATTTTAGGTTAAATTCGCTCTAAAGTCTCTCAGGCTCAAAGATAGTCAGAAAAGCGTAGACTATTATTCATCAATGAGGTTCCTTTTATAAGGTTTACAAGTCGGTTTAAGAATAAGGAAAAAAGAAAATAAATACCGAGATTTCCTAATATCCGACTTTACCGAGATATGGAATATTTCCATATTATCGATAAGCGCCGCCTTAACCTTTCAAAACCCTAATGTAAGCCGGTTGCCCTAAATCCAGTTTAACCTAAGTTTTACCGTCTTGGGCCCTTTCACCGACTTTCCTTTCTGGGCCGACCTATAATCATGAATAGGCCTTTTTAGGAAAGTGCTAAACTTGACTCCAACAATAAGCCCCCCCCCCCCCCCCAGTGTGGCGACTTGAATTCAAGTCGTCATTACGAGGAGTTAACCTATGGTTTAAGAGATGATTTACTGCAGGCCCGTTTTTGTCTTTTGGCGAGCTTTCTTTTCGTTCAGGCCCATATTCTTATTGGGTTGGTCCGGCTTAATGCTGACCGGTGGCGAATCTTCCAATTGATTCAGAACTGACGACGATTCACTGAAACCGGAATTGTTTCTTGGTTTAATTACCGGGTTTACACGAGACACGAAGCGTCGTCTAGGTAATGATGCGCTTCGATAACTGCGCCGTCATTTTCACTATAAGTAGTCTTTCCCTACCTCTTACTTCTTTACTTCGCTTGAGTGAGGAAATTCTGAAAGGTAACTTCTCTCTCTCTCATTATTTATTTTCCGATCATCCTTCCGCCGCTGCTCCATCTTGGGTTTTATAGATTTTTAGATCAAATCTTCATTTTTCTCTTGCGTTCTTCGCTTGTTCTTCGACTAGCAATGTCTTTGATCCGTTGTTCATCGAGTAAGGATAAGGAAGTTGTTTCTGTTTCATCTGCGGAGGATTCTTCAAGTCGTCAATCTGCCTCGAGTGCTTCTTCCGACTCGAAGGATCGTCCAGCTCGTTTTGAAATTGAAAATCTCCAATGTCGTGGTGAGACATCTCGTCAGACCGGTGCTACCGAGAATTCTGGCCGGGAAGAGTTAATCATACCTCAATTGCGAGATTCCGATGACGGTGAAGACGATATTGACGCGAATCAAGTCGGTTCTGAGGAAAACGTTCCTCCTTCATTACCGGTCGTTTCTTATGAAGATTTTAATAACATTTCAAGTACCAAGTCGACTGCATCTACAGTGAGATCCATGCTTCACGACTGCGGAGCAGATCTGAGGATTAAAGTAATTATCCCCTTCCCTCTTGACCGTCCTTGGAGTCCTCCTCCGGGATATATGACTCTTTACGAGTCATACTTCATCAATACCGATACTGGGGGTAGCCGTTGTTGGTTTCCTCTGCCCGACCTGCTGATTTCGTACTGCCATCGTCGCGAAATCGCCATTTCCCAACTTTCAGCCGTCGCGGTTCGCCATATGGTTGGCCTTCTAGTGTTGGGAGCCGAAGCCGGTATCACGATAACTGCGCAAATTTTTGAGGAAATGACGTCGGTCAATCGCATGAAAGCCACTAATCCGGGTTGCTTCGCGGTTCGGTTCAAGAGTGGAAATCGTGTTTTGACAGACGCGCCCAATAAGATAAATAATTGGCAGCGGTCTTATTTCTATGCCGAAATGTCCTCGTTGGTCATTCCTGATGAGCACAAGGAACTCGTCAGGACGTCTTGGAATACAGACTATGGTAGATGTCGTCCTAAATTCGCTATCTTCTGATCGTGATAATTTACTTAATTTTTTTCGTCTTTGCAGTGCAACATCCTTTCCTGAAGCCGTACCCCGACAACTACTTTCCAATTCTCGAGCAGATCCAAGCTCTCGGTTTACGCAAGTGGTCGGATCTTACTCGTGAGCGTATCAAGAAATTTCTCCCGAAGATCTCCGAAGGTTCGTATATGGTTATTACGACATTCTCTTCTTTGTTTCATTCTGATCCTTTGCATGTTAATGCAGCCAAGTGGGATACCAGGACGAAAGTTACCGCTGAAGAACTTGTTAAGCCAAGAAGGATGGGTAAAGTCAAGAGAATCGATTCCGTGGACTACTCCAAGGAGATTTCCTCAAAGCCTTCTGCTTCCTCCAAGTCGTCAAAAGACAAGGACAAGGCTCCTTCTTCTCAGGGCGTCATTCGATCCGACGTTAATACGACGTCGACCGCCCCAGTGGTGAATCCTCCCAGTCTTCCTCCCAAAGTTCCATCAAGTAAGAGACCCGCTGATGATAAGTCGGTTCAGGATAAGCCATCTAAGTCATCCAAGACGGGTAAATCGGTCGAGGATGCTTCTGCCGAGATAGCGGCTGTCGATGAGCCTGCTAAACTAAAGGATCCATGGCAGCGCTTCTATAAGTTCAAGGGGACTGTCCCTGACTCGTCTGGCGGCTTGAAACCCTTTGAATCTAACAAGGAGCTTGTTCTGGCGCGTCCCAGGCGTGCAGTGAAGGAGGGAGAGGTGCGCCCTTCGATCCACAACTTCGCTTATCAGTATGAGAGCGAGGTTCCTTTTATCAACAATCCCCGGGCATGCTTTGATATGCTGACGTGTGTGAGGGGGAACGAGTCGGACTGGCCGGTCTTGGAGGAGTTGCCTCACTCAGATGCCATCGTCCGGTTGAAGCACGCTGAAGCTACCGTAAGTTTTAAATCCCTCTTTTTTATTAATTTTTTTTACATTGCTTGCCGAGATAACACTCCTCTTGCTATTTTTCAGATGATCGCGGCCTCTAACCGTGTTGCCTTGGAGAGTTCCTGGGCCCAAAAGAAGCTGGCTGACGCGGTCACTAAGCGGGATGATCTTCTCAAAAATATCAAAGGAGAGAAGAAAGTACTGGAGGAGAACAGGCTGGTCCTCGAGGGTAAGCTCAAGCAGGCTGAGGAGAAGTCGAAGGCCGACTTTCTCAAGTTCGTGTCGGAGAAGAGGAAGCTGCAAAAATCTTGCCTTGACCTGGTCGGCAAGGAAAGGGAAAGAGTCGAAGCCGCGGTTAGGACGAAGGCGCAGACTCATTTTGACCTCGTTCGGCGTTACATCAGGGACCAGGAGGGTGCTGTTGCTCTTCAGGTTAAGCAGACTCAGATTTCTGGGCTTAAGAAGTGTTTGATTACACTTAGCGAGCAGGGCGTGCCAATTCCTCAGGCCGTTTTGGACAAGGTCGCCGCAGACGAGATTACGGCTGACGCGGAGCTTGATGACATGAATGTCGTAACGAAGGAGGAGCTCACACTTGTTCTCTCTCCATTACGTCATCCTCTTCTCGATCGTTCCCATGACTCCCCTCCCCCTGTTCCGTCGGATGTCGACCAATTCGGAACAAACCATGGGATAATCCCAGAGGCGGTCCCTGCTGGTCTTGTCTCGTCCGTCCGTTCAGAGGTCGCGTCCTTGGCCCAGGATCAGAACGTTGAGAAGAGCGGAACCGATGAAGCTAAGAAGTCGACAGCTGAAGCTACTTGAGGAGGCCTTATTATTTTAAAGTTTATTTTTTTTTTGTTTTGCTTTTGTAAACCCTCGGTTGTATTCAAGCTCTTAACTTAATGAAATGGCTACTTTATATTTGGATCAATCTTCACCATCACGTCGCGTTTTCGCATTAAAAATATTCTGGGTAACCAAGTAGTGATTTTTGAATAATCGAACTAATCTTGGTTTGTTGTTTAGTGAGTCTAAAACTTTTGTATTTAGAAGCTCACCACCAATCATGAACTAATCTCGTACTAACGATTTAGCCACTTCATATAGTCCGACTAATCTCGTATTAAGTTTGTCGTCAAATTTTAAACGATTTAGCGACTTTAGGTAGTCGGACTAATCTCGTTTCAAGTTTGTCGTCAAATTTATAAACGATTTAGGTACTTTTGCCGTAAGGCGGTTTGCGAGACTATAAATGCTCGGCTTTGTTCTAAGGGCGGGAGAATGGGCGAGTCTTTTACGCTCGACTTATTTGTTATCTCCTTCCGCGAAGAATTTGCGGGACGGATCCCGGCTTTTCTTTACCACGATGTGCACCTCGTGTGTAAGGAAGACCACGCCTCTGGCCAGGAGGCATGATGCTAATGATGCGAGTCGTTTTGCTCGTCTTTTTGCGAGTTGATACTCGGCTTTTTGCGAGTTGATACTCGGCTTTTTGCGAGTTGATACTCGGCTTTTTGCGAGTTGATACTCGGCTTTTTGCGAGTTGATACTCGGCTTTGTTAGTATCATCAAATATTTGAATACTAAAGAGAGATTTTACCTGATTTTTGGCTTTGCCTGTATTCCAAGACGGTAAATTATCTGAAAAATAAGGATTTTATTAGATTTGTGACTGTGCCGGTAAAGGCTGCCTACGTATCTTCCGAGGAAGAATCAAGTCACTCGTAGTTCATAGTACATAATCTTTTTTTTTTTTTTTTTTTTGGGCGTCTTGCCGTCTTAGTGGTACTCCTTCAGGCTTGCCGAGTTTCAGGATCGAGGTAAAGCCTTGCCTTTCATTGACTCAAGCTCGTAGACTCCTGGTTTGACGACTTTTGTGACTTTGTAGGGTCCTTCCCATTTCGCCCCAAGTTTCCCTGCTCTCCACTCCTTGGTATTTTCGTATACTTTGCGGAGGACGAAGTCACCGACTTGAAAATGGCGTTCCTTGACTTTCTGATTGTAGTACCGAGCTGCGAGCTGTTGGTAGTTTTGAATCCTGAGTAGGGCTCGATCCCGTTCTTCCTCTAAGGTGTCGAGAGCCTGGATTAGCATCTTTTCGTTGATTTCAGTATGGTGCGGCATGAGAGAGCGGCGGAGAGTGTAAATGTTAGCTTCTGCCGGTACCATTGCTTCCACGCCAAAGGCTAAGGAAAATGGGGTGGCTCCTGTTGCACTTCGGGGTGTCGTTCTATGCGACCAAAGGACTTCGTCTAACTCATCTGCCCAAACTCCTTTTTTGCTTTCAAGGCGTCTTTTGATGCCGGCAATGATGGTTTTATTTGTAGCTTCGGCTTGGCCATTCCCCTGAGGATACCTTGGTGTCGACTTGCTAAGGCGTATATCCCACTTCTTCCAGAATCCTTCGAATACTTTCGAGATGAATTGTGACCCGTTATCTGTGACGATCTCATAAGGTAGCCCAAAACGACATATTATATATTTCCAGACGAAGTTTTGAACCTGGACATCGTGGATGGCGACGTAAGCCTTGGCCTATACCCACTTTGTGAAGTAGTCGGTCATAATGAGCAGAAAACGTCTTTGATTGGATAACGGTAATGGTCCAACGATGTCCATTGCCCATCTCATGAATGGGTAAGCCGCAGTTGACGTTGTGAGTAGCTCTGTAGGTCGATTTATGAATGGCGCATGTCGCTGACACTTTTCACACTTGTTAGAATAGGTCTCGCAGTCGGTTATCATAGTAGGCCAATAGTGACCATTCAACTTGATTTTGAGGGCGAGAGACCTGCCTCCGGAGTGGTTTCCGCATGCTCCAGAGTGCGTTTCTTCGAGAACCCGACTTACTTCATCTCCGTTTATGCATCTGAGGAGGATCTTGTTAGCTGAATACTTGTAGAGGATACCTTCATGTATAGTGTATCGCGCGCTTTTGACTTTAAGTCGTCGTGCTTCCCATTTATCTTCTGGGAGTTTCCCTTCTGCCAGGTATGCTCTTATCGGAAGTCGCCAGTCTTTATTGTCGCCGGTTAGGACAGCGATGAGGTCTATGCCCTTTGCTTGAATATTGTAGCACATGTCGTCCTCATCACTCGGGATCATTTCTTCAGTTTCTTCTTGATTGCTCTCAGGGGGCGGGATGCTTGGTTCGTGGATCGTTTCTACCGGGATCCGTCGACAGAGATTGGGATTAGATGCCAGCGACGCAAGTGCATCTGCTGGGGCATTCTCCTTTCTTGGTATCTGGACAATGTCGAAGAATTCGAAAGAACTGGTGAGTTCCAACGCCGTCTTTCGGTAAGCCTCCATTCGTTCATTTTTAGCTTCGTAGTCGCCGTTGATCTGGTTGGCTACAAGCATGGAATCACAATGGGCCAAGAGATGCCGTACTCCGATTTCCCTGGCTAGTCTGAGACCGGCTAACAAAGCTTCGTACTCGGCTGTGTTGTTAGAAGCCGTGAAACCTAGTTTGAATGACTGCTCTAATATCTCGCCGGTTGGTGATATGAGACGTATCCCTATCCCGGCTCCTTTTTTAGATGAAGCCCCGTCAACGAACAGTTTCCAATTTTTGTCTTCTGTCTCGGTACCGACATCCAATTAAGGTGATAATTCGACAAGGAAATCAGCTATTACCTGCGATTTAGCGGTTGTCCTGTTCCTGTACTCGATGTCGTACTCACTTAACTCTATTGCCCACTTGGCTAGACGACCAGACTGTCCCGGGCTATGAAGTATCGTTCGAAGAGGTTGACTGCTTAATACGGTAATCGGATGTGACTGGAAATATGGTCGCAGCTTCCGTGCCGAGATGACGACCGCGAAAGCCAGTTTTTCCATTGCAGGATACCTGGTTTCGGCTCCGTTCATTGTTTTGCTGACGTAGAAGATCGGCTTTTGTTCTCCTCGATCTTCCCGAACTAGCACGCCACTCACTGATGTCGTTGAAACGGCGATGTATGTTGGAATTGTGTCCAGTAATCTCGGTACTGTCTCTAGAAAGTAAGAGTATGTCAATGATCAGACATAAGTCATATAATACTGGGGGTCATGATGGCTTGCTAGAGTCCGCTCATGATCTATAAGTCTTGGACTTATTGCCTTTATTATATGATCCCATATGGGTCACACGCCTAAGCTAACGGGAAAATACGAAGGAACGGTTTAGCAGAAGTACGGTAAAAGTGCTAGGCATTTACTGTACTTAGAGAGACTAAAGGGCCTGATTAAATCCAAGGGATTTAATCAGAACTGAGAATTGGGCCCAAAAGCCCATGAGAACTAGAAGGGATTTTAATGACTAAAATCAGACCTAGCTCTCTAATTTTTCTTAGCACTCTGCGCCTCCCATCTCTCTCTCTGCGCCTCCTCTCTCAGCTGGTCTAGCAGCCAAATTTCCCGGTGTGCGTGTGTGAGCCTTTGGAGGATCCATCTCTTGGTGGTTCTGCTGATCTCTGACCCTTACCTCCCATTCCGCTGCAAAACAAGGTAACAGGTGAGATCTATTATGTTTCTATTCAAGAGAACCTAGATCTGCATGTTTAGTAGGATGAATCAATCTGAGAATTGAATCAGGAGACACTAAACGATCCAACAGTGGTATCAGAGCCATTGGTTCTGTGGTTTTTCTTGTTTAGAATCATGTTTAGGATTGTTTAAAGAGGTGTTTTTGAATCAATCTACTGATAAGAGAAAACACTTAAGAAACAAAGAATTAAAACCTAAACAAACATGAAATCGCATGATCCGATCTATATGAATCGGTATGCGTCGGATCGTCCGGATCGGGAAAGACGCACGAACCGATCGACGAGGATCGTGTTGCGTGGTCGCGTCCCGATCAGCGGATGGATCGCGTCCCGCTCGCGTGATTTTCTCGTCCCGATCGTGTCTTGATCACGGCTGTACCGAGCGTCCCGAGCGTGATCGAAAGTTGGTCCGATCGGCTGTGCTGATCGCATGGATCGATCGTAAGGATCGATCGCATGGATCATCGGCGATCGCGTCCCGCAAGCTCTCGACCCGACCGTCCCGTCCCGATCACTCGTCCCGATCGTCCTGTCCCGTCTGGTTTCGCGCCTCGATCATCGACCCGCTGCGGCTGTCCCGATCGTCGTGTGAAGCTAGGGTTCACGTCAATTGGTTCGGTTCGGTTTAAGGCTCGGTTTAAAATTTTAATTAAAATTAATCGTCTTGGTTTAATAAACAGACTTAATAAATTTATTAAGTTCTGGTTAAACCGGGATAAGAAATCCAAAGTCGAAAATTGGATTTTGTGCCTAAACCAGTGATTTTCTAATTTGATTTGGTTGGACCAAATAAATTGAGAAAATCCGGTTTAGTAAATAACCGGTTGACAATTGTGGTCATCGTAGTAATTAATTTTGGTTAAGACCAATTTTAATGAACCAGACCGGTTATGTCATTTAATTGGGCAATTGGGTTATGTCTTGGACATGAACCAATTCTTGGGCCTCGGGCCAAGAAGTTAAAACAATTGGGCCAATTATTTGAGTCTTTTCTTCAGAATTAATTTAAAAATTTATTTTTATAAAATTATAAAATCAATTTTAAATTAATAAGTTTCCAAAATTTTGAAATTAGAAAGTTTCTTAAATTAGAAGTTTCTAGATTTGCATGTTTTGGATTTTAGGAAATTTCCATTATTAGAAAGTTTCCAATTTTAGGAAGTTTCCAATTTTAGAAAGTTTCCAAAATTAGTAGGTTTCCCAAAAAGGAAAGTTTCCCAAAATAGTAATCTTCTATTTTGGGATGAATTTTTAATAAACCTACAAACCTCAAATAATATCAAGCGTTGGATGTCTTGTCCAGTCTATGTCAGCTGTCGAAGCCCATTCAATTGTATTCATGGCCTTACAGTGTGAGGGTGTCTACTTTTGCGTGGATAAGACGGTTTGTGATTCATAAATGTCATTGGGAGTCCCAGACATTAATGATTACATGACTGTATAGTCTGGTTTTCTTGACTGGGCCATCGGGAGTCCCGGGCCTTGAGACATCAGAGTGGATTGGGCCTCGGGCCCAGATTCACAACCAAGAGTTATATCACGGATATAATTAGCCGACATAGGGCTTACCGATATAAGCTAAGGTTGGGTGACGGCCAGTGGCCCACTTTGATCTTAGTTATATGTGGATCTTGGAATCATTATATTCTATTGAGGGTAACTTATGTTATTGAATATAATGCGTGATTAATCATATTAAGTATAATACAAGATTAATCATATTGAACATATTAACTAATAACCTTTTTATCTTATATTTCAGCTATGACTACTACAAGCACTCAAAACACATTCTCAATCCGGTCTGTTCTCGAGAAGGAGAAGCTGACTGGAACGAACTTCCTGACGTGGTCAAGGAACTTGAGGCTGGTCCTCAAGCAGGAGAAGAAGGATTATGTCCTTCGTGATCCCCTCCCCGAGAGGCCTCCTAACAATGCCGCCAGGACTCTGCATAATGCTTGGGAAAAGCATTCGTCAGATGAAAATGATGTCTATTGCCTGATGTTGGCGACAATGACTGCTGAGCTGCAAATGCAGTTCGAGAGTGTGTTGTCACCCATCGAGATAATGGCAAGCCTGAAATCGCTTTTTCAGGAGCAAGCAAGGACTGAGAGGTTTCAGACAGTTAAGAACCTCTTAGACTGTAAGTTGGCTGCAAATGCGGCAGTGAGTCCTCATGTCTTGAAGATGATGGGTTATCTCGATCATCTTCAGAAACTCGACTGCCCTATCAGCCAGGAACTTGCCTGCGACATCGTTCTGCAGTCTTTACTTGCAAGCTATGATCAGTTCATCCTGAACTTCAATATGCATGGCTTGAGTAAGACATTGCCTGAGCTTCACGGAATGCTCAAGACTGCAGAGCCCAACTTGAGGAAAACTGCCAAGGACCCTAATGTGCTTATGGTGCAAAAGGGCAAGGGCTTTAAGAAATCCTCTGCCAAGGACAAGGGAAAGGCTAAGGCTGTCCAAGTCTCGGACAAGGACACGCCAAAGCCCAAGCCCAAATCCAAGGCTGGGCCTACTGACATCTGCAGGTTCTGTAAAGAACCAGGGCATTGGAGGAGAGAATGTAAGAAATTCCAAGAAGGTCTAAAGGAATTGAAGAAGAAGACTCTCGAGACTTCTTCATCAGGTATTTTTGTTATAGAAGTTAATACAACTACTTCTGATAATACCTCATGGGTTATGGATACTGGTTGTGGGGCTCATATTTGTACTAATATGCAGGCACTCAGCAACAGTAGGAGGCTGAAGCAAGGACAAGTGGAGCTACGAGTTGGGGATGGAGCGAAAGTTCCTGCACTAGCTGTAGGCACATACTTGTTGTCTTTACCTTCGGGATTGATTTTAGAACTCAATAATTGTTATTTTGTACCTGCGATAAGCAGAAATATTATTTCAATTTCTTTGTTGGATTTGGAAGGTTATGATTTTTCAGTTAAGAATAAATTATGTTCCTTCAATCGCAACAATTTGTTCTATGGTTGTGCCCCTCTTACGAATGGGCTTTACATACTTGATCAATCCGCGCCAATTTATAACATTGATACCAAACGGTTCAAACCTAATGAGGAGAACCGAACGTTTCTATGGCATTGTCGTTTAGGGCACATCAGCGAGAAACGCATCAAGAGGCTCCATTCGAATGGACTTCTTGGCTCATTTGACTTTGAGTCATGTGAGAAATGCGAATCCTGCATGATGGGCAAAATGACACGGGCCCCCTTTAATAAACCTAACGAGAGGGCCAGTGACTTATTGGGCCTGATACACACTGATGTGTGTGGCCCAATGTCCACAAATGCAAGAGGAAACTATCAGTACTTCATTACCTTCACTGATGATTTCAGTAGGTATGGATATGTTTATTTAATGAAACATAAGTCTGAATCTTTTGAGAAGTTCAGAGAATTCCAAAATGAAGTACAGAACCAACTTGGCAAAAGCATTAAGGCTCTTCGGTCCGACCGAGGAGGAGAATACTTAAGCCAAGAATTTAGTGATCATCTAAGAGAGTGTGGGATCGTATCCCAACTCACTCCTCCCGGAACACCTCAATGGAATGGTGTGTCTGAGAGGAGAAATCGGACCTTATTGGATATGGTTCGATCTATGATGAGTCACACAGACCTTCCAATATCCCTTTGGGGACATGCCCTGCTAACAGCAGTGTTCACTCTAAATAGAGCGCCATCGAAAGCAGTAGCAAAGACACCATATGAATTATGGACTGGAGTGGCTCCAGTGCTGTCTTATCTTAGAATTTGGGGTTGTGAAGCCTATGTCAAGAGATTAATCTCAGACAAGCTTACACCAAAGTCTGATAAATGCTACTTCATTGGTTATCCGAAGGAAACCAAGGCTTATTACTTCTATCTACGTTCCGAGAACAAGATCTTTGTTGCCCGGGAATGTAACTTTTTTGAGAGGGAGTTTCTCTCTAAGAAAGACAGTGGGAGTAAGGTACTGCTTGAAGAAATTCAAGATGAACAGGATACTGCTCAACCAAATGAGGAAGAGCAGCAGGAGGACCTACAAGAAATTGTAGAGCCTGAACCTGTAGTACCTGAAGTTCGAAGATACGGGAGGATCCGTCACGAACCCGAGAGATATCAAGGATTCCTCGTGACTAACTGTCATGATCTTCTGATCATTGATGGTGATGAACCATCAAACTTCAATCAAGCCATGATGGGCCCAGATTCCTCTAAGTGGCGTAAGGCCACTGATTCCGAAATGGACTCCATGTCGATCAACCAAGTGTTTTCGTTGGTTGACTTACCCGCTGGTGTAAAAGCCATCGAGTGCAAATGGATCTTCAAGAAGAAGATTGACGTGGATGGAAATGTCCAGATTTATAAAGCCAGGTTGGTGGCAAAAGGTTTCAGACAAGTTCACGGTGTGGATTACGATGAAACCTATTCACCAGTGGCTATGATGAAATCTATTCGGATTCTACTAGCAACTGCAGCTTTTCATGATTATGAAATTTGGCAGATGGACGTGAAAACCGCCTTCCTGAATGGTATTCTGGAAGAGGATGTGTATATGACGCAACCTGACGGTTACATAGATCCAAAGAATGCTGGGAAAGTATGCAAGCTTCATAAATCCATTTATGGATTGAAGCAAGCATCGAGGAGCTGGAATCTTCGTTTTGATGAAGCGATCAAGCAATTTGACTTCATCAGAAACGAAGAAGAACAATGCGTGTATAAGAAAACTAGTGGGAGCAAGATAGTATTTCTTATTTTGTATGTCGATGACATACTGCTTCTCGGAAACGACGTTCCAATGCTGAAGTCAGTAAAGGACTGGCTTGGAAGTTGTTTTTCCATGAAAGACATGGGTGAAGCCGCATACGTTCTTGGAATCAGGATCTACCGGGATAGATCTAGAAGGCTGATAGGCTTGTGTCAAGATTCATACATTGACAAAGTCCTACAAAGATTCAGCATGAAAGATTCCAAGAAGGGCTTCACGCCAATGGTACATGGCACAACGCTAAGCAAGAAGCAGAGCCCTACGACGGCTGCTGAGCTTGAGCGCATGAAGAATATTCCTTATGCATCTGCAATAGGATCTGTCATGTATGCCATGATCTGTACTCGTCCTGATGTTGCCTATGCATTGAGCATGACGAGTAGATACCAGTCAAATCCAGGTGAAAACCATTGGATTGCCGTCAAGAATATCCTGAAGTATCTAAGACATACTAAGGATAAGTTCTTGGTATACGGTGGAAGTGATGTGCTTAAAGTCAGTGGATTCACGGACGCAAGTTTCCAAACAGACCAAGATGATTTCCGGTCACAGTCCGGTTATATCTTTTGTCTGAATGGCGGTGCAATCAGTTGGAGAAGCTCCAAGCAAGACACCGTTGCTGATTCCACTACAGAAGCTGAATATATCGCCGCTTCAGAAGCAGCGAAGGAAGCTGTTTGGATACGAAAGTTCATTATTGAACTAGGTGTGATACCAGATGCGGCTGAGCCTCTAGCACTGTTTTGTGATAACAATGGTGCTATTGCTCAAGCAAAGGAACCAAGATCACACCAGAAATCCAAGCATGTTCTAAGAAGATTTCACTTGATACGTGACATCATTAATAGAAAGGAAGTCAAGATCAGCCGAGTTCAGACAGATGATAACGTCGCTGATCCGTTGACAAAGCCACTCCCAAGACCTAAGCTCGAGTTCCTAACTGAAGCTGTAGGCATTAGAAACATTGAAATGTAATCTAAATTTGAGTGGGAGTTTGAGGGCTTTATTTAGTTATTGATATGTTCTTGTAAAACATTTTCTTATGTTTAATAAAATTATTATTTCAAGATTATTTTAACTGTGATGAAATAATGTTCCAAAATGATATGAACCATTTTATAGGTCATCGAAGTAAGTGACTTGATCTTGAGTTATCAAAGTCATTTAGCTTGATCATGAGACCATATATTTGATAAATGACTTATATCATAAAGTCCCTAGTCGAAGGTTGTTGAAATTGGAACACCAACAACCGTGTGAGACTAGATTGGTATGTGACTTATGACAAAGTCTCAGTATGTCATAGATGCGCGGCATCAAAGTCAGTACATAGGTGTATGTAGGGTACATACGACCGAACAAGACCCGATTATAAGAACTCTTCAGGATATTTATATCTGTGTCATAAGAGATTCTTACTACGACTATAGAGTATAGTCCTTAGACCTGAGTTCGCATGCATGTGACTGCACATGAACTAATACGCTTTGATCATTATCTAATGCTGTCGTTAAGCGATGGTTATAAGGACCTTGATTGGGTGTATTATGAAATGAGTAGTTTACAGTGATGGAACAAGACGGGATTTGTCCCTCCAATATAAATGGAGTGAATATCTCTAGGCCAATCGGAGATTTGAATACTGGAAAATGCATGGCCATGCTCAAACGGACTTTCCCGAGTCGTTTGGATTGTCAGTATCAAATCAGAGTCCGATGAACAAGATTAGGCTTTATAAGGATGACACTAATCTTGCCTTATGACTAATCGAGATATTGAGACAAAAGGATTATGAATACAGAGATTCCAGTACAAGTGGGAGATTGTTGGAATTGTGTCTAGTAATCTCGGTACTGTCTCTAGAAAGTAAGAGTATGTCAATGATCAGACATAAGTCATATAATACTGGGGGTCATGATGGCTTGCTAGAGTCCGCTCATGATCTATAAGTCTTGGACTTATTGCCTTTATTATATGATCCCATATGGGTCACACGCCTAAGCTAACGGGAAAATACGAAGGAACGGTTTAGCAGAAGTACGGTAAAAGTGCTAGGCATTTACTGTACTTAGAGAGACTAAAGGGCCTGATTAAATCCAAGGGATTTAATCAGAACTGAGAATTGGGCCCAAAAGCCCATGAGAACTAGAAGGGATTTTAATGACTAAAATCAGACCTAGCTCTCTAATTTTTCTTAGCACTCTGCGCCTCCCATCTCTCTCTCTGCGCCTCCTCTCTCAGCTGGTCTAGCAGCCAAATTTCCCGGTGTGCGTGTGTGAACCTTTGGAGGATCCATCTCTTGGTGGTTCTGCTGATCTCTGACCCTTACCTCCCATTCCGCTGCAAAACAAGGTAACAGGTGAGATCTATTATGTTTCTATTCAAGAGAACCTAGATCTGCATGTTTAGTAGGATGAATCAATCTGAGAATTGAATCAGGAGACACTAAACGATCCAACAATGTAAAGCAACAATGTCTCACCATTCTCGGGTTTAGACAGTATCGGCGGGTTCGATAAGTAGTCCTTGAGTTGGATGAAGGCTTCTTGACACTTCTCGTCCCACACGAATCTTTTGTTCCCTCGTAGGAGCTCGTAAAAAGGCAGACATTTATCCGTTGACCGGGATATAAATCTGTTCAAGGCGGCTATGCGGCCAGTGAGGCGTTGCACCTCTCGAGTGTTCTTGGGAGATGGTAAGTCGATTATGGCTGTGATCTGCTTTGGATTAGCTTCTATTCCTCTCTGAGTTACCACGTATCCTAGGAACTCTCCCGATGTCACCCCAAATGTACACTTAGTTGGATTAAGTTTCATGCCGTATCGGTTAAGGATGTTGAAACATTCCTTTAAATGACCAACATGCTGAGAGGCAATCAGAGACTTGACTAGCATGTCGTCGATATAAACCTCCATTGTTGCGCCAAGTTGCCCTGCGAACATCCGGTTTACCAGCCGCTGGTAGGTGACGCCGGCGTTTTTGAGGCCGAAAGGCATGACTTTGTAGCAATACGTGCCGCGTTCAGTGATGAAGGCCGTTTTTTCTCTGTCGTCTGGGTTCATGAGGATTTGGTTATACCCTGAGAACGCATCCATGAATGATAGCAGTTCGTTACCGGCCGTCGCCTCAACAAGTCGGTCGATGTGCGGCAGCGGGAAACTATCCTTGGGGCAAGCTTTGTTGAGATCCGTGAAGTCGACACATACTCTCCGCTTCCCGTTTTTCTTCTTCACGACCACTGGATTGGCCAACCAGTCAGGATATTTGACTTCTTGGATTGAACCGGCTTCGAGTAGCTTCTCTACTTCATCATTGACTGCTTTAGCTCTTTCTGGGCCGAGTTTTCGCCTCTTTTGCTTGACTGGCTTGTAAGTCGGATCGACATTCAACTCGTGAGTCGTAATGGTTGGGTTGATACCCTTCATATCCTTCATTGTCCACGCAAACGTTGTAACGTTTTGCTGTAGGAAGGTGATCAGTTCCTCTTTGATATCGTCCGGTAATCCTGCGCCAATGCCTACACACTTGCTTGCATCTGATTCGTCAATGATGACTTGCTGGATTAGTTCTTTCTCCGGTCCTTTTCTTCCGTGTTCTGTGTTGATCATGCAGGAAGGCACCCTGATCTTATGTTCTCTCGCGAAACACGACCGACTTGCGCTCTGGCATCCTTTGACTGTCTGGATTCCTTTAGGTGTCGGGAATTTCAGACATTGATGGTACGTCGAGGATACCGCCTTCATGCTATATAGCCATGGAGTTCCAAGGATCACGTTATAGATGGTTGGCTTGTCAATGACGTGAAACCTCACCAATCTGTTAATTCCTCCTGCGAAGACAGGCAACTTAATCGTTCCAATTGTGTACGTCGTCTCACTTGTGAACCCGGTGAGCGGCTTGGCCATCTGCTTGATATCCTCCTCCTTAATGTCCATCTTCTTGAGTGTATCTAGGAAAATTAAGTCTATCGAGCTCCCGGTGTCCACCAGTATTCGAGATACTTGGCAACTTTCGATCAGAAGCTCAACCACCAGCGGGTCGTTATGAGGGTAGTGAGTTCCTTAGAGGTCCTGGTCGGTAAAGATGACAGGTGGATCATCTGATAGGATTGGTTGAGGCGCCTTTTGCGCGGCCAATGCTAGGCGTTCATAGACCTTGATTGACCGGACCGAATCATTTACGGAGATTAGACCACCCATGATCATGTTGATTCTTCGGATGGTCTTGGGGGTTTCCTCTTCGTCCTCCTCCTCTTCTTCTTCACGGTTACGTTTCAAAGCTATGCTTTTGATACGCCGTGGCGGTTTATCTTGCTTGGGAGCCTGCTCGTCGGCTTTGTCTTCCTTCTTCTGTCCCGATTCTTCCTTCTTCAATCTTTCAATGGCCGCCTTGATTTCTTCACTAGAAAGTCGGGAGTAGAGTGCGTTTCTGAGATTCCGACATTCAGCCGTGTCGTGCGACGTAGCTTGATGGTATTCACAGTACTTGTCCCCTGTAGCGGAGGCTGCTTGTGCCTTCTTCGCCTCTTTCCCTCTTTTATTCCACGGCTTTGATGACCGGGACTTGTCGGCGCCGTCCACAACCATTGTTTTGGCACTTTTACCGTCGTAATGCTGCCTGGGTTCTCTTTCCTCCTTCTTATCTGTCTGTTTGCCAGAACCGAATCTCTTTGCCAATGCGACCTTCTTCTCCTCCAATTCCACGAATTTGTTTGCCCTATGGAGTGCGTCCTCGATAGTTAGTGGCGGGTTGATGACTAAATCTTGGTAAAATGGCGACTCGTGCCAGACGGCGTTTGTCAGGGCTGCGATAGTGAACTTATCTGGTGCCTCAGCTCGTGTCATCACCGCCCTGAACCTTTCTACGAAATCTTTCAAGGTTTCCTTCTTCTCTTGCGTCATCGACATCAACGCACTTAGCGAAGTGTCCTTACGAATGTAGGCAAAGTGATGCCTTACGAATGCCCATGTGAGGTCCGAGAAGCTATCGATTGACTTGGATGGAAGTCGGGAGAACCAGTTTAGCGCGTCTCCTTCCAGGGTTTCGGTGAATAGTTGGCAGAAGCCGATGTCACGCTCCTCACTTGATGAGAACCGCGCCTTTGCCGCCATGATTTTGAATGTTGTGAGATGGGTCGCTGGATCTTTTGTGCCGTCGTACATCGGTAGCCTGAGCTTCTCTCTTTGCCTGATATACATGTTCGTGATGCGCGAGGTGAAGGGAGTCCTACGAGTTTCCTCGATGATTTGGTCTATCTCGGGTGCGGACCCCTTCACGCCATGGACCTCACCTTTTAATTCTTTCAGAGTGTCTTTGAGCTCAATCAGTTGTTTTTCGACATGGTTGCGACTTGCTCCGCGAATAGACGCTCCATGAGTTTTCTCGTACGACATACCTCGCTCGCGGCGATAGTTGTCTCGTTGCGAGCCATACTCATGTCGCGAATTTCGTCAGTGATGCACGTCCCGTGTCTGGTGACTAGTATGTTCCTCCCTGTCGGGTGAATACCTCTCATCACTTCGGTCGTTATGTCTCTGACTTTCGCTCCGTTTGGGTCTTTCAGACCCATCCTTCCGCTGTGAGTTTCTCTCGCGAGTATCCTTGTTGCTTTCCTTACGCGGGTTGCTCCTGGATTCGCTGCTACGGCTCTGTTCATGGTGGCTTTCCTCAGATGTGCTATAGACCAGTCGTCTGGCGACTTTGTCTTTCACCTTTGACGGCACCTCTCTCCTGGGTTTTCTTGACCGTTGTCCCGAAAGGATCTTTGCTTGCTCTGTCTGCAGTAGGTCGATTTTCTCCGAGAACGTTTTGATCAAGTCGTTCTGTGATTCGATCTTGGCCATTAGAGTGGCTAGGACCTCGTCTTGCTTGATTTGAGCCTCTGTTTCGCTGAGTGACGGGACTTGTTTGCCGTCATCTCGAGCTTTGTTTGTTTTAGCGGCGTTTCGCGGTTGCTTGCCGCCTTTCGTCGCGTCGTCTTCGTGATCACTTTGGTTGTAATCACTTCCCTCATGGTCGCTTAGGTCAACCTTAGGGTTTTCCGAATCTGTTTCGTTACCGTTTCCCGACATCTCGTTTCAGAAATTTCTCTTAGAAGTCCCCACAGTCGGCGCCAATTGTAAGATCGTAACTCGGTCTATCCAAAGATAGCAAGAGTTTTAGGTTTGAAATTAGGGATTCTAAAAGAAGAATTAGTGAACACGATGAGAATTGGGAAATTAGGGTTTATAAGCCGGTTTTCCGAGATGGAAGCCGGTAAAAGAGAGTTCTAAAGTCGCCGGAGAGATTTTAGGTTAAATTCGCTCTAAAGTCTCTCAGGCTCAAAGATAGTCAGAAAAGCGTAGACTATTATTCATCAATGAGGTTCCTTTTATAAGGTTTACAAGTCGGTTTAAGAATAAGGAAAAAAGAAAATAAATACCGAGATTTCCTAATATCCGACTTTACCGAGATATGGAATATTTCCATATTATCGATAAGCGCCGCCTTAACCTTTCAAAACCCTAATGTAAGCCGGTTGCCCTAAATCCAGTTTAACCTAAGTTTTACCGTCTTGGGCCCTTTCACCGACTTTCCTTTCTGGGCCGACCTATAATCATGAATAGGCCTTTTTAGGAAAGTGCTAAACTTGACTCCAACACTCTGACTTTCTGAAACATAGCGATAAACTTGGATTTTCCTTCAGATATCGTAAGATCCACTTAACAGCTTCCCAATGTTCATTTCCATGATTTCTCATAAACATACTAATGACTATCACTGCATGTGCAATATCTAAACTTGTACATACCATCGCGTACATCAAACTGCCAATAGCAGAAGCATATGGAACTCCATACATGCCAACTCTTCTTCAGTCACCGGGAATTGATCTTTGGATAACCGAAAATAATTTGTCATGGGAGTATTTATTGTCTTCGCGTCATCCATATTAAACCTCTTGAGGACTTTCTTCACATACTCCTTTGTGATAACTTAAGATCCTCCTTGTTTCTACTAATTCTTGTCCCAAGAATTTATCTTGCTTCTTCTAGGTCTTTCATCTCAAACTATTATGAGAGTTTCACCTTCAAGTTTTGTAATGCCATTTTCTCCTTAGGAAAATCACCTAACTCCCATGTGTGATTGAATATCAAGGAGTCCATCTCATCGTTCATTGCATGCCCCCACTGAATCAATTCATTATTTGCATTGCCTCTTCATAACATTCATACATGCCTCTATTTGTGAGTAGAATGCAGTTGAGTGATGAAATTTTTTTTACAGGTTTCTTGATGATTCTGTTTGACCGTCGCAATTCTGTGACACTTCCAAATCATCATTCTCATATGCCTCACTATTCTCTTCTTGAGAATTTTGTTCTTATGTTCTTGTATCTTGATGCAACTCTGGTGTCAGGATATCTTCCAAATCAACAGCTCTAGACTGCTTCTTTCATGAGCACCAACTCCAACTTCTTAGTTTTGAACTCTTTTCCTCCTTTTGAGAAACAAACCCGTTTTTGCTTTCCAAAAATGTAATTTTCACGTATATGATGATCCACCATTGTAGTGTCGTGTGAAATGATGCTCATAAATCAAAAACCTAAATCTCGATCGGACTATCAACATAGAAAAACAATGCTTCGATGGTATTTACAATTATATCATAAACTTCACTTTTTTTTTTGGAGAATCAGCATATACTACACATCTTGCATGTCTGCCAAGTCTTACACACCTTACAATGCATACAGCGTGATACACATCTTACATGTCTGGCATATTCAAGAGGTATCAACAATATCACTAACGGTTTTCGAAATCTAAGTTTATTATAAGGAGGAATATTTCGATGAAGCCGAAGCCGAAGCCGAAGCCGAAGCCGAAGCCGAGCGCTACTCTACCTCCATGTCTCATAAATTACACAACCTGAGGAGTAGAGTTATCCCAAGAACCAAACAACACAAATTCTTAACATGTGATGGTTCTTCCTGACTTTTTTTTGGTGTGTTTGTGGCAATAAAAATAAAGAAAATTAAAACAAGACTTCTCGGAACAGATACATTGAATGTATATTACAACTAAACAGATACATTGCACATACATTTCAACCAATGTATAAGAGCCATATCTTGACCTCATTCTGACCGATCATTTCCTTTTCCTCTTCCTTTTTTTTTTCCTCGATTTTTTCCCCTATTCGATAGGGTTTTCTTCTCTCTCTCTTCCTCGTTTTGATCTTTGATCTTCATGTTCATCTCTTTCTTGAATACAATCGGAGCTTATTTGTTCGTTTTCTTCTTCACCGCCTTCCGATCTTTCTTTTTTGCTCTCTCCCACGGGTTTTCGCTAAGCGCTTTCGTTTGTCCGCTCAAATCATGTCTCAGATCTTTAGTTTTACTGGTAACTCTCCTTTTGTTTAATTCGATATGCATCTTTGAATTTTATTTATTAGATCTTGTGCTTGCTTCATCCTTTTTGATGTCTCGATTAGATTATAGACGTTTCCGAGTTTTTAGGTATAGGATCATGTATGTATGTGGATGAATTGAAATCTTCCTAGATGTATGATGAGTATAGAGATCTGGGTATTAATTCAGCCTTCCTGTATTCGAAGTTATCATTAATAGATCTAAAATTGAATCTGATCGTGACGAACGAATTTAAGCTCTTTCTCTGTTCAGCTCAGATCAATAATCTCTTTGGCTGATAAATATCTCTCCCTTTTTGTTATTTTCAGGTGAAAATGATTTTTACCGTCGTGGCCCAATATACCCAAATCCCAAGGATGCTAACCTTTTGCTGTCGCTTGGTAGTCTTGTGGATTGCTATTATCCTCCTTGCAAGAGGTCGCGTGTCGTTGCACCTTCGCTCTTCAGTGCTTTTGAGGAAAAGACGGTCTCTATCGATGTGCTCCCTGATGAGTGCCTCTTTGAGATCTTCAGGCGTTTACCTGGACCGCAAGAGAGGAGTGCCTGCGCTTCTGTCTCGAAACACTGGCTTACACTTGTAACTAGCATCCGACAAAACGAGCTTGATGTTGATGTCCTTTCCAACAAAACCGATGATGGGGATGATTGTGAAGGATGTTTATCTAGAAGCTTAGATGGGAAGAAGGCAACAGATGTTAGACTAGCTGCGATTGCTGTTGGAACAGCTGGACGTGGGGGACTGGGGAAACTGTTTATCCGTGGAAACGATTCTGCTAGCAAGGTTTCGGATATTGGTCTTAGGTCGATTGGTCGGAGCTGCCCTTCACTCGGGTCTCTTTCCCTGTGGAACCTTTCTACCATTACTGACAATGGTCTTTTGGAGATTGCCGAAGGTTGTCCTCAACTTGAAAAGCTTGACCTGAGCCGTTGCCCTACAATCACGGACAAGGGTTTGGTTTCGATTGCTAAGAGCTGCCCTAACTTGAGCGAGCTTACGTTGGAGGCTTGTTCAAGAATCGGAGATGAAGGCCTTCTAGCTGTTGCACGATCCTGCTCCAAGCTTAAGTCAGTCTCTATCAAGAACTGTCCTCTTGTCAGGGATCAAGGAATTGCCTCCCTACTGTCAAACACAACCTATTCCTTGGCGAAACTTAAGCTTCAGATGCTGAATGTCACTGATGTGTCTCTTGCTGTCGTGGGTCATTACGGCTTGTCGGTCACTGATCTTGTGCTCGCTGGTTTGACACACGTTACCGAGAAGGGATTCTGGGTCATGGGAAATGGTGTCGGGCTGCAAAAGTTAAATTCTCTAACCGTCACAGCTTGCCAGGGAGTGACTGACATTGGGCTTGAATCTGTGGGAAAGGGGTGCCCGAACATGAAAAGAGCATTGATCAGTAAATCCCCGTTGTTATCCGACAACGGTTTAGTCTCTTTTGCAAAAGGTGCTTTGTCATTGGAGAGTCTTCAGCTTGAAGAGTGCCACAGGGTCACCCAGTTTGGGTTTTTTGGTTCTCTTTTGAACTGTGGTGCAAAGTTGAAGGCTTTCTCTTTGGTGAACTGTTTGGGCATTAGAGATCTCACCACGGGATTGCCAGCTTCATCTCATTGCAGTGGTCTCCGCTCTCTGTCTGTTCGTAACTGTCCTGGATTTGGTGATGCAAATCTTGCTGCCCTCGGGAAGTTGTGCTCTCAGCTCGAGGATATTGAGCTGTTTGGGCTCAAGGGGGTAACAGAGTCTGGTTTTCTACATCTACTTCAGAACGCTCTTGTGAAGGTGAACTTCAGTGGCTGTTCCAGTTTGACAGACAGAGTTGTTTCTACCATCACTGCTCGTAGCGGTTGGACTCTCGAAGTCTTGAACGTAGATGGATGTACCAAGATCTCGGACGCCAGCCTAGTCTCCATTGCAGAAAACTGCCAGATTCTCAGTGATTTGGACCTTTCGAAATGCTCAGTCTCAGATTCCGGAATTCAAGCTTTGGCGTCCTCTGAAAAACTCAAACTTCAGATCCTATCCATGGCAGGTTGCTCTATGGTCACAGACAAGAGCTTACCAGCCATTGTGAAGTTGGGTTCGACTTTATTGGGATTAAACATAAAACATTGTCGATCCATATCCAGTTCCACTGTTGACTTTTTAGTCGAGCGGCTTTACAAATGCGACATCCTCTCCTGATCCACAATTCCACGTTCGACGTATCCACTTTTAATGAAGGTATCTTAGTAGCGATCCAAGTTAAGTGTCAGCTCTTTTTCAGGCTCTGTGATCTACGCGTCTCTCTCTCTCTCGCTAGGCTCGGTATATACCCGGTTTTCCTTTTTTTCCAAGTAGTTTGGCTTCCGGTTTCTTTTTCCAGTCAATTGTTGTTTTTGCAGGGTTTCCTTTTTATCAGGGAAACTCTAGCTCACCATGAAACCGGAATGTCGTGTGGTTGCTTGAGAATATTCGTACCGGGTTATACCGAGATTTTAGGGTTAATCATCTTCTGTTGTTTGGCTTGTTTAAGTTTGGTTTTCCTCAAAAGGGTCTTTGTGTGATGTGTATGTGTTCAAGATTTAGTTCAGGTGCCTTGGGGTTCTCTCTTACTGGCTTGCTCTGGCTTTTGTCGCAACAAACTCTTTAAAGAGTTTTTTTTTGTTGTTGTTGTTGTTTTTTGCCAGAGCCCTCGTTTTTTTCCCAGGCACTGGATTACAATCTGTACGAACACTGTACTAAATTATGTATTATGCCCTTTGGGATGGTTTAATGAGAGTATGGAATAAAAAATTCTCATTTCGTTGTTGTAATGCAAAGCTTTGTATTTCTTTTTTCTTTAATATCCTTTCGAGTTTTGAGAAATTATTAGACATTAAAAACTATAAATGGGAAAGAATCAGATAGTATGTGAAAATCTGACTTGACCTCTATTTTACGTTTGTTCGTCTCCAATGAAATGTGGTGTTCAGTGAATGTGATCGAGAAGTATCTGGCCAACGATTAGATTTGTGTGGATACGATATGATCCGAGTGGGATTAAAATAAAGTGGAAAAGGTGTCATTATTAAGAGTATTCGTTGTCCCCATTATTGTCATTTCTGAACTAATCTTAATAATTAATTAAGATGGGCCAGGGTTCCCAAATTATGAGTACAAGGAATCATATGAATCATTGCGAGTTGCGCGTCTTTGTTCACACTATCTTGACCGTATCTCGCAACTCGTATGTGTTGGAGCCCCAAGAAATGGTTGAATAAAATGAAATTTTTTATCAACTAAAATATTTATTTATATTTATTTTTTTGTGAACCGAGGTAACTAAAATATTACATGAAATTTGATAAATGTATATAAATGTATAAGGTTTATAAAGGGTCTCTATATAGGTAGAAAGTCAGATCTATCCTCGAAACTCTTTAAATCCATTTTTAAGTCTATTAAAAACTAATAAAATAATAAATAATAATTTAAATATAATTCTTTTTCACAAAAGCTCAGAGAGATTTTGAAAGGTTTTCATTTGAGAGATTCTTTTACTTTTAAGAGAAAGTCATTATTTATATGTTATTATTTATTTATGCTAGTATCTAGCGCACTTGTATATTCTTTCTTTTATTAATATATTATGTTAGTTGTGTTCCATCAAAATTTAAAATAAATCATACATATATTATAAAAGCATTTCTAATGGGAGGTTCTCATAAGAACTCTTATTTATTGAAAAATAATAAAACAAGATATAATAGTATTTTAATAAGTGGATTTTTCATAATTCTTTTAAATTCCACCATAATATTAAAAGAATTATGAGTTTAGAAAACTGATTTGAAAAACTCACTTATTATGAATTATGAGTTATGAGTTCAAAGAATTATAAAAACCTCACTTATTAAATACTATTATATTTTGTTTAATTATTATTTTTAAATAAATGAGATGTTCTTATGAGAATTTCCCATTAGAAATGTTCTAAGACAATGTGTAAGGGTTTTGACAAAAAAAGACAGTGCACAGGGGAAAAAAGTTTATTGAATGGATCTAACCTTTTCACACAACTTTTTATGTAGCTCCAATTGTTGGTTATCGGTGTGTGGCTGCTAATTTCAAAATGCTTAATTATTTTAAATTACATTAGTTTATTCAGTAAGTTATACTTATATTTTTAAAATAATGTTTTAGCTTCTTTTCTCATTTCATAAAAATGATTTTTTCTATATATTTTTAATAACTTCTTATGTTGATAAATTCTAAATTTTAGAAACATTAATCGAAGATATTTATATTTGTCCAAAAAAGGAAGAAATGAAGTGCTGCATTTTTAAGATTTTTTTTTTGTCACATAGAATAGTAATGTTTTTTTTTTTTGAAAGAGAGAAATAGTAATGTCATGCACAATAGTTTTACTTGTTTAAAAAACTGGTTTGTCTGAACACATTTTAAACACTGCTTTTACTCCACATGATTCGTGGTCAAGTGTTATCGTTCCGAAAGTTGTTTTTTTTTGTTAAGATGAAAATTTGATATAATGGAAACACTGACCATAGCAATTCTTT
Organism: Orychophragmus violaceus; assembly: GCA_030180135.1. Classification (NCBI taxonomy): domain Eukaryota; kingdom Viridiplantae; phylum Streptophyta; class Magnoliopsida; order Brassicales; family Brassicaceae; genus Orychophragmus; species Orychophragmus violaceus. The sequence continues at coordinate 23,122,298 of CM058235.1, forward strand.
TTTTTTTTGTCAACAGAACACCATAAATTAAATCAATGTTGTTCGGTTCGAGTTATTACTCTGAAGAGTAACTCGATCCCATTCATCATGACTTACATAAAAAAAATAATGCATTTTACTTTCGCCTCTTTTACAAAGGAATCGGCACGTACATTTACTTTCCTGGAGATTAAACTTATGGCAAAAGACACAAAATAAGATCTAAGGGAGATGTGAAGAACTCTAGCTCCGTCTTGAAACCTAACATTTCTTGCAGATCCTCTGTAATGGCTATCAGATCTGAACAGTCCTGTTTGGATGACACCGAGTATATGCCCTCTTTCAAGATGCATGATATTTAAAAGTGATCCTTAAAGAGAAGAGATCCTTAAAAGTGATAGCATAATATTTATATATGTTATTATTTATTTGTACTAGTATTTAGCGCACTTGTATATTCTTTCTTTTTAGTAATATATTATGTTAGTTGGGTTCCATCAAAATTTAAAATAAATCTATACATAAATCATAAAAGCATTTCTAACTGGAGGTTCTCAAAAGAACCCTTATGTATTAAAAATAATAAAATAAGATATAATATTATTTCAATAAGTGGATTTTTCATAATTTCTTAAACTTCCATCCATAATATTAAAAGAATTATGAGTTTAGAAAACTGATTTGAAAAACTCACTTATTATGAGTTATGAGTTCAAAGAATTATGAAAAACTCACTTATTAAATTACTATTATTTTTGTTTTATTTTTTTAAATGAATAAGATGTTCTTATGAGAATCTCTTATTAGAGATGTTCTAAGATAATGTATAAGGGTTTTGACAAAAAAAAAAGACAGTGCATAGGGGAAAAAAGTTTATTGAATGGATTTAACCTTTTTACACAACTTCTTATATAGCTACAATTGATGTTTATCGGTGTGTGGCCGCTAATTTCAAAATGCTTAGTCATTTTAAATTACATTATTTTATTCAATAAGTTATACTCATATTTTAAAATAATGTTTTAGCTTCTTTTCTCATTCCATAAAAATGATTCCACTGAGTCAAATCGTCGGCGGTTCAGTCAACTCTGTTTGACCGGTTTGATTTGATTCGATTTCAAATTTTTGGTTTAATTCAATTTTAATCGATTTAGTTCAATTTAAATCAGTTTAACTGGTTTGAGCTGGTTATTTCAATTGAGTCCGAGTTGACTTTGACCGAGTTGACATGAATCGTTGACTTTGAGTCATTATTTTTAGTTGATCATAACTAGCTCGTTCCTTATCGGATTTGAGCAAAACAAAAGTCTATCTCAAGATTTTCCGTCCCATTGCCAGATGTGAAGTCTGTTTGGACGATAGGAGTTCCTAATTTACGCTTTTTCCCTTCTTTGGCTATGGTGAGGATTATTTGTGATCTCTCTCTCTCTCTCTCTCTCTCTCTCTCTCTCTCTCTCTCTCTCTCTCTCTCTCTCTCATTCATCATTGTTCTGGGCTATGTGTATCTATATGACTATGCATAGCTGAGTGCGATGTGTAAACACAATCTGACGCTAATGTCATGACCCTATCCCAGCACTATTATTAAGCCAAGAACAAAAACAATTCAAAATCAACCCCACATCTATTTTAAATCAAAAAGAAAAACAAAAGACATGATCATGGCATTCTTTTTGCCTTTCACATTCATTTGTCTCTTCAATAATTCACAAAGCCAACTTCATTCTCTTCTTATCACGTCTCACTATCTAAACACAACTCACATCTAACTTCTGAGAGCAAAATCATCATTTTTGAGCTCTGCAAAAGTCAGTTTCGAGTTACCATTTTGGAGGCTATTTTCCCGTCGACTCAGGCGGAATCAGATAACAAGTCTTATACCTCTGGAAAGCTCACGTTCTCTAGTTTCTGTAGCTTCTTTACGATCTCAATTCCGAGGTATATTCTGCTCACAATCGTTCTTTGAATATTGAAGAAAATCATTGTTTCTAAAACCGAAACTTCAAATTCAGAAACGTTCATCTGACTTTCGAGCTGATTTCCCGTTGAACTACAAGGACCCAGACGACTATCTTCATATCAATGGAAAGCCCTGAATCTTATCTTTCCTTAGCCGTTGGTTTTGGGTTGATAGGAGGTCTGTGTAGAAAGTTATCGCCGTTTTCGTGAGACTGGTACGAATTCTGATACGTCAAATTTAACTGCAGATTGACAACTGATCCGTATGACACAGATCACGATTCTGGTACCATTGGAAAGATCTGTCTCTCATCTTTCTGTAGACACCGGTCTTGCTTCGTTTGGAGGTATGGTTCGAGAGTTATGGTCATTTGAATAAGAGCGGTCGAAACTGTTTTAAAACAGTTTTGTAGCTAATCTCGAATTCATGTTCGGATAGTGACCTTGTAGGACCGAGCCTGATCGCATCTGATCGAACTAGGTGACGTTCTGAATATGCTTGGATAGATCTTGCTGCAAGGAATCTACAGCAAGTTGCGGATCATCATTCGGAGGTATGATGCTCCCGAAATCTGATCTCAAAGTTGAGAGAAAATCATGTTTGTCAAAACGCCCGAAACGCTATTTTTGTTAATCGCAGATTTCAAACGCCTTTTATTAAACCGCCTAATTCTAATCGTTTAAAAACTAACTTCAGGTCACTAAAAATAGTGTTTCCGCCGCAACCGCTTTAAACGCTTTTTTCCAACCGCTTCAACCGCTATTTTTCGATCATCGAAAAATGCTAAGGTGAGGGTGGGATTTACGTTATTTTGGTATTAGTTAGCAATATGTATTTTTACATGCTAAGTCTTGAAATAGAATTTGTTTGATTGTGTGTATGATGCTAAGTAGAAAAATTATGGTAAAAGTTAATGATATTAAACTATGATAAAAGTAAATGATGGTAAAGTATGGTAAAAGTGAATGATGGTAAAAGTTAATGATGGTAAAGGATGATAAAAGTTAATGATAGTTCTGCGGACGATCGCGTACGTTAGCCCGTTGCAGAACTTTGTTTGTTGGACTACGGACGATCGCGTATGTAAGCCCGTTGTAGTCCATGCCGTGATGTTAGCTCTGCGGACGATCGCATCCGTTAGCCCGTTGCAGAGCTTGTTTTATTGGACTGCGGACGATCGCGTACGTAAGCCCGTTGCAGTCTAATATGGCCGAAAATGGGCCGATGACGGGGAGGTTCCATACCCAAAACGCGTGAAAGGGGTTGGCTCCGCCGTCAGTAAAGTATATTAAAATAAAGTAAAGAAGAAAAAAGTAAAGTAAAGAAGTGAAATGTTAAGTTAATAATGTGAAAGGTGTAAAGTATGAATAAGTGATTGTGTGGTGAAATGTGTAAAGTATGAATTAGTGATTGCGTGGTGAAATGTGTAAAGTATGAATAAGTGATTGTGTGGTGAAATGTTAAGTATAATTAATTTGAGTGAAATATGATCTATTTCTTAGTTTAATGTGTACAAATGCCTATTGTTTCCGAGTATTGAAGTTTCGTTGGTAACATCCTCACTGGGTAACTTGTTGGTTGTTGCTCACCCCCTCTTCTTAAACCTTTTCAGGCGATATTCAGTTTGCATAATAGCGGTTCAAGGCGGTATTTGTCCGGATGCTGGTTTTACTGGGAATAGTATTTTGTATTTACTTAATAAGTATTTTTTTGTATTTTATATATAATTCGAATATTTATATTTTTATATATAAAACAATGTTATATTTTTAGGTGACTTGCCGTCTCCGCCAAGTAAGCGGGACGGGCGTTACAAGTGGTATCAGAGCCTAGGTTAAAGGCCATTCCGATTCCAACTTGGAGGGTCACCTTAAGTATTTGAATTTTTTTTTTTTGGGAAAAGGGGTTTTTATGAAAGTAAAACAGCAATGGGAGTACCGCACTTGAGCAGTAAGTTTATGAAATTGTGTTTCTTGTGTGATATGTTAACAGTAGTTTGTCTTACTATAATTACTTTATCCCAGCGGCAGTAGAATATGTATCCATATTTAAACCGCTTAAAAAGACCGCCATCAATCCGGGGAGACGCATTTACCACAAAGTTAGGATTATTAAAAGCTTTAGAAAAAAAAAACAGAGGATTTTAGTATCAAAGGGTCTATTAGACCTAGTAGCTCGTCATCGAGAGCATCAATGTTGTCTGTCAAAGAGAAGGACTTCTCACGCATCCCCGTGTTAGACCGAAATGGGGGAGATACACAACAGGGACCAACGCATGTCGATTCCAGCAAAACCACTAAAACTTTTTTTTGACTCCTAGCAAGCTCATGAGAATGGTTGAAATATTTGAAGACTTAAGTAACTTGAGAATCAGGAGAGGGGTAAATTCAGACCATCGGCTCCAGCACAATTCGAGGACGAATTGATTCAAAGTGGGGGAGAATTGTCATGACCCTATCCCAGCACTATTATTAAGCCAAGAACAAAAACAATTCAAAATCAACCCCACATCTATTTTAAATCAAAAAGAAAAACAAAAGACATGATCATGGCATTCTTTTTGCCTTTCACATTCATTTGTCTCTTCAATAATTCACAAAGCCAACTTCATTCTCTTCTTATCACGTCTCACTATCTAAACACAACTCACATCTAACTTCTGAGAGCAAAATCATCATTTTTGAGCTCTGCAAAAGTCAGTTTCGAGTTACCATCTTGGAGGCTATTTTCCCGTCGACTCAGGCGGAATCAGATAACAAGTCTTATATCTCTGGAAAGCTCACGTTCTCTAGTTTCTGTAGCTTCTTTCCGATCTCAATTCCGAGGTATATTCTGCTCACAATCGTTCTTTGAATATTGAAGAAAATCATTGTTTCTAAAACCGAAACTTCAAATTCAGAAACGTTCATCTGACTTTCGAGCTGATTTTCCGTTGAACTACAAGGACCCAGACGACTATCTGCATATCAATGGAAAGCCCTGAATCTTATCTTTCCTTAGCCGTTGGTTTTGGGTTGATAGGAGGTCTGTGTAGAAAGTTATCGCCGTTTTCGTGAGACTGGTACGAATTCTGATACGTCAAATTTAACTGCAGATTGACAACTGATCCGTATGACACAGATCACGATTCTGGTACCATTGGAAAGATCTGTCTCTCATCTTTCTGTAGACACCGGTCTTGCTTCGTTTGGAGGTATGGTTCGAGAGTTATGGTCATTTGAATAAGAGCGGTCGAAACTGTTTTAAAACAGTTTTGTAGCTAATCTCGAATTCATGTTCGGATAGTGACCTTGTAGGACCGAGCCTGATCGCATCTGATCGAACTAGGTGACGTTCTGCATATGCCTGGATAGATCTTGCTGCAAGGAATCTACAGCAAGTTGCGGATCATCATTCGGAGGTATGATGCTCCCGAAATCTGATCTCAAAGTTGAGAGAAAATCATGTTTGTCAAAACGCCCGAAACGCTATTTTTGTTAATCGCAGATTTCAAACGCCTTTTATTAAACCGCCTAATTCTAATCGTTTAAAAACTAACTTCAGGTCACTAAAAATAGTGTTTCCGCCGCAACCGCTTTAAACGCTTTTTTCCAACCGCTTCAACCGCTATTTTTCGATCATCGAAAAATGCTAAAGTGAGGGTGGGATTTACGTTATTTTGGTATTAGTTAGCAATATGTATTTTTACATGCTAAGTCTTGAAATAGAATTTGTTTGATTGTGTGTATGATGCTAAGTAGAAAAATTATAGTAAAAGTTAATGATATTAAACTATGATAAAAGTAAATGATGGTAAAGTATGGTAAAAGTGAATGATGGTAAAAGTTAATGATGGTAAAGGATGATAAAAGTTAATGATAGTTCTGCGGACGATCGCGTACGTTAGCCCGTTGCAGAACTTTGTTTGTTGGACTACGAACGATCGCGTATGTAAGCCCGTTGTAGTCCATGCCGTGATGTTAGCTCTGCGGACGATCGCATCCGTTAGCCCGTTGCAGAGCTTGTTTTATTGGACTGCGGACGATCGCGTACGTAAGCCCGTTGCAGTCTAATATGGCCGAAAATGGGCCGATGACGGGGAGGTTCCATACCCAAAACGCGTGAAAGGGGTTGGCTCCGCCGTCAGTAAAGTATATTAAAATAAAGTAAAGAAGAAAAAAGTAAAGTAAAGAAGTGAAATGTTAAGTTAATAATGTGAAAGGTGTAAAGTATGAATAAGTGATTGTGTGGTGAAATGTGTAAAGTATGAATTAGTGATTGCGTGGTGAAATGTGTAAAGTATGAATAAGTGATTGTGTGGTGAAATGTTAAGTATAATTAATTTGAGTGAAATATGATCTATTTCTTAGTTTAATGTGTACAAATGCCTATTGTTTCCGAGTATTGAAGTTTCGTTGGTAACATTCTCACTGGGTAACTTGTTGATTGTTGCTCACCCCCTCTTTTTAAACCTTTTCAGGCGATAATCAGTTTGCAGAATACCGGCTCAAGATGGTATTTGTCCGGATGCTGGTTTTACTGGGATATGTATATTTTATTTACTTAATAAGTATTTTTTTTTTTGTATTTTATATAATTCGAATATTTATATTTTTATTAAAGATATTGTGAATTTTTTTTTGATTTAAAATAGATGTGGAGTTGATTTTGAATTGTTTTTGTTCTTGGCTTAATAATAGTGCTGGGATAGGGTCATGACAGCTAATCTATTATATATCTATATCTATATGTATATCGTTATTGTTGTTGGTTTATGTTGATGTGATAGACGAACATATATATATATATATATATATAAGAATTCTAAACTGAATACAATGATTGCTACGTGTGTGCATTATGTGAGAAAATATATCAAATATGGACTATGAGATATGAATGTGGAATGTGGAAATTGTAATAAAGATCTAGGAGATACAATAATGGAATATGAGGTGACTGGCTGATTTCGTGGTGGATTTTGGTCAGATTTTGTGCCGATGCTTTTTTTTTGCGTGGTCGTAGATCTGCATTTTCTCTCTTACCGTTGCCGGCTGTTGTGTATATTGGTGTGGTATCATGTTTTGACACAGATCCATCAGTGGGGTTGGTTTCTTCAGAGCTTTTCGGTTTGTCGTGGCTTTCCTGGATTGGAATTTTTCTTGTCCTTACGCTTGTGTTGTCACTGTCCCTCTTTAGCGTTGTCAGCTCTGGTCTCTGTATTTTGTTGGCCATCGTCATCTTACGATTTTTTGGCGTTAGCTTGTGGTGGATGGAGGTGTAGGTCTCGGGTTCGTTTCCCTTCGTCTTCAGATTTCCTTGTGTCGGTGTTTGGTCCTCTCCTCAACGGTGAAGATTCAGCTCATGTTCATGTGTGGCCAGGCCTGGATTGTGCATATTTTTTGGTTTGCAGAGTTATGGTTTGTGTTGTCCGGTTCGGCCGATGGTGGTTTTATTGTCGGAGACTCTTTGATTCTTGTAGCTGAGTTTTCAGTCTCTCAGTGTTTCCGTGGAGATCTTTCTCTGCCTTTGGGGTTTGCATTAGTGAGTCACTTTCTTTAATCCATGGGTGTTGGATTTTTAGTTTATGATTTGCTCATCTCATTTGCTCTAGTTCATCGGTGTTGCTTTCATAGATGAGGTTTTGGTGGTCTTAATCTTGTGTCGGGCTTCGGATTTTCTTCCATTAGAATCCTCTTTTAATTTGTTGGGTCTAGTTCCTAAGTCTCTTTCTACCGCTTTTAGTTTAGCCGAATAATTAGTCTTTCTTTTAATCATTTCGTTTATCTGTTTTGTAAGACTAACCCTTTGTGGGAATGCTTAGTTATAATTTTGACTTTTTAGGATTAAGATTAGGTTTGAAGAAGTTAGATTCACGAGTCGGTTTCTATTGTTGTCTAGTCTTAGTATTTGGATTAGTGTTTTGCAGGTTGCCTTGGTCTAGGAAGAGTTAGTAGCTCCACATCTGCTTCTTTGTTCTGCTTTTCTTCTTTATCTAGTGATTTTACACCGATATTTCTCATTTGAAAAGGGTTGCTTCCGCGAAATTTTTCTAGCAGTGGTTTTTCTCAAAACATTAAGGCTTCGGTTTCCCTTATAACATTAAAGTTTTGTTTTCCCTTTTGGAGCTTAGTTTTAATTTCATGGTTCATGTATCATGTCGATATCTGTCCTGGTTGTTCCTATAATCCTTTGGGCTTTTATACCGATTTATCCGATTCGGTTGTATGTTTCGGTATCCACGTTTATGTTAATATAAGTAATCTTTAGATGAAAAGAGATTATTGCTAAAGACTAATAAGGATGTTTTAACTTTTTTTTTTTTAAATTTTATTTCATGACTATTGATGTATTTTTGGAATGTGTGTCGGTCAAAATGCTGAAAACAAATATATGTATAATTTCTAGACAAAAATGTTTCATTCCTCGTTCTGGAGAGGATCAGTTCCTGTTCGCTTCGTGTCCTGGCTAAAGTCATAACTCATCTTCTTCATAGATTTGTCTTTAGAGCTAGATGAATATATCTTCAGTAAATAGAATGCATCTCTACAATCATGTATTCAAATGACATTATTTCACGTGCATACATATGAAAACTAATTCCAAGGCTTATATCTATACCAAAAACTATCCAAATAAAACTTCTGAAAAGGATATAAGAGATTATATCTCTGGTTTAGTTAGGTTAATTATCTTGGTTTATTTTACTTATATATAAGTTTGATTTGTATCTCTTTACACTTGAATCAAGATATTTTACAATTTTGTTTCTCTCTCAATCTCAACCTTGAGAGAATCTGAAAAAGGACTTCTTATGAGATCGTAATTTTGGTACATGAGATCTGTTATGTTTAAGATTTTTATTTAATTTATTTGACAAACTGAAATGCATATAAATGAACCATACTTAAGAAAGACGTAAAACGTCAAAGATATGAATTCTATTGATAATTAAATATATCTTGTTGGTAAGAGATAAACAAATAAATGTATAGTTTTCGTTAACAATAAAAAAGTAACTCATAATAACAAAAATGAACTGTTTATCTCAGTATATATACTGATACACCAATCCTCATTAGTGCCATAAAACAAAAGAAACAAATTACAAAGAGCTTAAACCAACTAAAAATGGTGAATAAAACCATGGCAATGGCATTTTTCGCAATCATGATCTTGCTATCGTTTGATAACCCAACTTTGGCCATAGAAGACGATGATCATGACAAGCCATTACTCAAATTGGACGAGGAGTTTAATGCGGTGATTGCATTTTCACCGAGTTCGCGTGATTATAATCGTGACATGATCGAAAGCCAATCACAAAAATATCTCAATTATCTTGAAGATTGCTCAGTAACAATGGGACCAGAATCAGTTAAATGTAACATTGAAGTGAGAGCCGAGATTCTTCGGAACAAAGATGCTTCGAGGGATTGTTGTCGGATGATAGTGAAAGCTGGCAAAGAATGTCACATGCAGTGGATGAAGTTATTTTTTCAGACATATCAACTCAAACGCTTTAGCTCCAAAAGAATTTTAAAAAGTAACGACATATGGAGCAGATGTTCTAGTGTAATCGGTTCTGTTTCACCATTTTCTGGTTAAAAAGTAAATTTAATTACTATTAAATAATGGTTTATAACTATTTTAACAATGTTATATCTGATTTAAAGTGATTGTGTTGTACTAACGGCTTCTGCTTCAATCATATGCTCAAAGTTTGAACTCGTCTGAAAGGTTGAGTGCTGTAACTTTGTGCTCAGCACACAACTCAGTCACAATCTCCTCAATAACTCACCTCTTAAGCTCTGCTTCTTGGGGTTTCCTGCAAGTAAACCAGAGGATTTTTACACAAGAACACTAAGCACCTAGACATTTTAAAACGAACAAGAGGGCATAAAATACAACATTGGACTTGGATTGTACTGTACTCTTTTCCTCTTCTTTCGCATGGATCTTTTCTTCAAGATTTGAGTAGAACTGCAGGCACATGACAGCGAAACTGTGGTATTTGTTTATTGTGAGGATAAACGTATTAAGTTCTATGTGTTTTTAACCTAACACCAATTGGTTATAAGTGCAGTTGCCCATATCCCATATTACTACCGATGTGGGATATTATGTCTTAGTACGCCCCTTCGCGATAATGATTCTTTTTAACTATTAATCTCGAAATGTTCGGGCTTGGATCGACAACACCAATTTTGGGCATGGATTGTCGATGGTTAGACCAACTTTGGGTTGGATCGGGTTAGACTGCATGGATCGGGCTCTGATACCATATTAAGTTTTATGTGCTTCCAACCTAACACCAATTGGTTATAAGTGGAATGACCCATATTCCTTATATATTATGAGATCCCTTCCAACTACCGATGTGGGACATTATGTCCTAATAAAACATACAGTGAAGCAAATGAAACATTTCTTCTTCTTTCAGCTCGTTCATCACATCTGAATCTGAATCCATAATTTGGAAGGGCAATCCTCTGTTTTTGGACTACTAAAACATAATTAAGTTTCAATTAACAAAAAATGCTAAGGAAATGAATAAAGAGGAATAAAAGAAAAGCTCTAATGTCAGATAAGACAATAAGTATAACTGTATAAGGGTGAAAGAAATACTTGGAAGATTGAGCATCATCTTCATATGTCTCATTGACTTGTTTCCTAGATGCCGTAAGTTTTGGCTTGTCCCTGTATATGAAAAGAGAAATTCAAAGACAAAAAATAATACAAAAATTAGAAGCTTTTGAGCGTTAAAACCGATGCGTAAGCTTAAGTGTTGAAGACAAATGTTTTAAGAAGTACCCAGTCTCTTCAGCTGGTGTAGAGTCATCTTTTTTTTACCCGGTCTCTTCAGCTGGTGTAGAGTCATCTTTTTTTTTTTTTTTTGAATGAATGCAAAATTTATTCAATCAAATCATTTTTATATCAAATGCTCATTGTTTTGACATAGCTCTATAAAGAATGAGAATCCTACCCTTAAACAACCAAATAATGAATGAATAAGGAAAAAATCAAAAGTGTGATCATGGAGGGTTCCTTGATCCAAACCAAACTTGAAGTCCATTGTCTAGGCACGGTCCGCAGTGGCTTTTACTGATGAAATCCTATTTCTTACTACTTTGTCAATAAATCTGAGGAGTTGTTGATGAGTTTGAGGTGCATTGTCATGTCTTTTTGAGTTTTTTTTTCGCCATATATTTGATAGAATTTAAGAGTATTAAGAGATTAGAGAGAAAGAGATTAGAGAGATTGAGAGAATATGGAGAAAGAAGTCTCCAAAAGTATGTATTTGATATTAGTGAATATAGACTCTTTTATAGAGTTACAAGGAGAAGTAATTAAGTTTAGAAGTTGAAAAATAGCCGTTGGAGAAAATGTGGCCGTTAGAGAGGAGAGAGAGAGTCTGATTAAGTTAACTTCAGACTTCAGACTTCTACTCTAGACTTCACACGTCCACTAATAGACTTCAGCCTTCCACTCCAGACTTCAGCCTTCCACTCCAGACTTCACTTCTTTTAGATAAACTTGATCAATACTCCCCCTCAAGCTTAGCCGTAGAGACAATAAGAAGGCTCAGCTTAGAAACTCAAAAAGCATCACTTCATTAAAAACCTTAACATAGAAAACCACTTGGGACAAAACTATGTTAAGGGAAAAAAAGTGTGAAGCCCTTGGATTAGGGAACATGAGATCAAGGGTGTGTAAGATCCACAAGTCCAAGTTTGCCATATATGTTGCTGCAAAATTTTAGGCTTGCGGCCTTTGTGAAAATATCCTCCAATTGGTCTTCACTCTTTGTGTAACATGGCAAGATAACTCCTTCTTCAATCTTCTCACGAACCTTGTGGCAATCAATCTCAATATGCTTGGTTCTTTCATGGAACACCGAGTTAATGGCAATGTGGATCGCGGCTTGGTTATCACAATGCATGGTGATTGGTCCTTCTTGCTCAATACCAAAATCTTTAAGAAGAGCTTTGAGCCAAGTCAATTTATTTGTTAGCTTCCTCATAGCTATATATTCCGCTTCCGCACTTGAGCAAGATACAACCTTTTGCTTCTTTGTCTTCCAAGTCACCAAATTTCCTCCAACAAAGGTGCAATAACCGGTTGTAGACTTTCGATCTATTCTGTCACCTGCCCAATCTGCATCACAGTACCCAACAATCTCAGCGTTACCATTCTTTCCCATCCATATACCTTGGCCTGGGCTCCCTTTGAGATATCTAAGTATCCTTTCCACCATCGACCAATGATAAACCGTGGGTTCTTGCATGTGTTGACTCACTTGCTTGACTGCAAAACATAGGTCCGGCCTTGTAAGGGTGAGATATATCAATTTTCCAACAAGTCTTCTATATTGAGAGACATTCTTGAACTTCTCATCTGATTTCTCCCCCTTTCTATTGACCTTGTAGCCATCTTCAAGTGGTGTCTTGGCTGGTTTTGAGCCAAGTTTTCCAGTTTCACTCAAGAGATCAAGTGTGTACTTTACTTGATATCAAATGTGGTGTTGAGGAAGGCCTTTGTGAATTGGATACCTTCTTTATTATCACCCATGATGATTAGGTCATCCACATATACAAGAACCACGACAAGGCCTTTGTCACTTTTTAGAGTGAATAAGGTGTGATCCGAATGAGATTTCCTAAAGCCATGATTAGTGAGTGTAGAGCTAAGCTTGTGGTACCATGCCCATGGCGATTGCTTCAATCCATATATAGCCTTCCTTAATCTCAATACTTGGCCGGGTGCACAAAGGTCTTTAAGACCGGGTGGAGGTGTCATGTAGACTTCTTCTTCAAGTTCACCTTGAAGAAATGCATTCTTGACATCCATTTGCCAAAGATCCCAAGAAAAGTTGGTAGCCAAGGATAGAGCTACTTTCACAGTGTGTAGCTTGGCCACTGGAGCAAAAGTGTCTGTGTAATCTTCTCCATATGTTTGGGTGAAACCTCTAGACACCAAACGTGCCTTGTACCTCTCTATATCGCCATTACCTTTGTATTTGATGGTGAATACCCACTTGGAACTAACCGCCTTCTTTCCTTTTGGAAGATCTTCTACATCCCAAGTGTGGTTCCTCTCCATAGCTCCCCTTTCATCTCCAATTGCATCAACCCAAACCTTCTCATCTTTAGCCTCTTCATATGTCTTGAGAATTCGATTTTGCTCAATCTTTCCAAGGAAGGCTTGATGATCATGTGGCAAAAGGGCAATAGAACAAGTAGCTTGAATTGGGTGAGCTACAACTTGGTGATTGTAGTATATGCGATTATCCACCCATTTGGAGGGAAACTTGGTCCTGGTGCTTTGTCTAAGAGGTTGAACCTCTTCCTCTACAATGGCTTCAACATCTTCTTGTGAAGTAGGCACATCTTCTTCCATGCTCAGATCCTCTTGCTCTTGAGCTTGGTTTTGAGACGGCTCCCCCTCTTGATTATACTCATGATCTTGAGCTTGGTTTTGAGACAGCTCCCACTCTTGATTATACTCATGATCTTGGAAAACGGTTGGGATATTCTCTTCCTCGTCTGAGTTACCATTAGGTTCATTCCTATTTTCATTTCCTTGCCTTGGTGCTTCATCATTTCCCAAATGATCAAGTAAGAACCTCAAACTTGTAGCTATATCCGATGGTGACCTTGAGAGATCCTGTAGACCTTCACAATCCTTCTTATCATAATAGCCTTGTCTCTCAATGAATTTGACATCTCTAGATACAAGGAATCGACTGTTGATCGGATCAAAGCACTTGTAACCCTTTTGAGTGGTTGAATATCCAAGGAAGATGCATTTGGTACTCTTGGCATCTAACTTGTTTCTTTGTTCACCTGGTATATAAACAAAGCACACACAACAAAAGACATGTAAGTGTTCAATAGATGGCTTAGAGTTGTTAAGTACCTCAAATGGTGATATGTCCTTTAGGATTTTTGTTGGAATTCGATTGATAAGGTAGCATGAAGCTAGAACCGCATCTCCCCAAAAATTCTTTGGCACATTGGTGTGGAACATCATTGATCTAGCCACTTCCATAAGGTGCCTATTCTTCCTCTCCGCCACTCCATTTTGTTGTGGTGTGTGAGGGAAACTTGTTTGGTGTAATATGCCATGCTTAGCTAGGTGCTCCTTGAATCTAGTACTTGTGTATTCTCCTCAATTGTCGGACCTAAACACTTTTATCTTGGCATTGTATTGGTTAGTCACATAAGTTTGAAAGTTGATGAAAGCCTCAAACACTCTATCCTTAGATGGTAGTAGTGTGACCCAAGTATACTTTGATTTCTCATCTATAAAAGTCACAAAGTACTTGTTCCTATGCCTAGACATGCAAGGAGAAGTACACACATCCGAATGCACCAAATCAAAACAATGCTCATAGATAGTAGAAGATTTAGGAAAGACAACTTTGCAATGTTTGCCAAGAATACATGCTTTACAACTAGTGTGATCAAAAGATACATTAGGCAACATTAACTCAAGTGCTCTTCCATGAGGATGGCCTAATCTAGCATGCCACATAACATCTATATTTGCTAAATAACAAGAATTAAAAGATAAAACATCCGAATTTTGTGGTAGCTCTTATAGAATATAAAGCTCATCTTTGGATCCACCTTTCCCAAGTAACTTCCCACTTTCAATATCCTGAAAATGAACATCATTAGGACCAAAAATAGCATAGCAATTAAGGTCTTTAGTAGTTCTCTTAACAAATATTAAGTTGGATTTGAACTTAGGAACATAAAATGCTTCACTTTTCTTGTTAAATAGTTTTAAAGTTCCTTTTCTTTCTATTGGAATTCCATCACCATTAGGAATCTATACTCTACCCATAGCCGGTTCAATCTTGTCTAGAAACTTAGGATTACTAATCATATGATGAGAAGCACCCGAATCTATAACAAGTCTACTACTAGGTTTATGAGAATAGAGAGTGATACCGGAGTTGTGTGAGGCAAAGACTTTGATTAGGGCATCCAAGTCACTTTTCTTCACATAATCAACAGAGGCTGTCATAGCTACTTCTCCTTGAGAAGTGGATGCATTTACTTGTCTAGACTCATCACCATGAGAAACATTGGCTCTTGGTATTCTTGAGTTTAAAAACTCGGGCTTGAGATGAGGGTGAAGGTGCCAACACTTGTCCTTTGAGTGACCATCCTTATTGCAATGATCACACACCTTTGGGCCCTTCTTGTCTTGCTTGTATACACCTTTATGGGCTGTTACAAGCTCGGATTTGCCACCAAAGAGACCTATAGAGCCTTGCTCCTTTTGGATTTTAGAACACACCTCTTCAAGGTTTGGTAGCTTGTCATCTCTAAGGATATGCTTAATGAGGTCATTATAACCCGGATTCAACGTGAGGAGAAGGCTAAACACACGATCTTGCTCACGCCTTTCAATGAGCACCTTTGGATCCACACTCATTGGCCTAAGCATTTCAAGTTCAGACCATAGAGTTTGGTACTTTCAAAAGTGCTTGGTGAACTCCAAATCATCTTGGTGGAGTTCATTGATAGCCTTCTTGATTTCAAAGATTCGACTTAGATTGGATGTGTTCCCATACACACCTTTGAGAGTTTCCCATAGATCCTTTGGATTCTCACAATATGAGCAGGCTTCCAAGATGGCCGGATCTAGAGATGATCGGAGAAGACTAAGAACTGCTTGTTGATCTTCTTCCCATTTCTCCTCTTCTTCTTTGAGTGCTTCTTCTTTCTCCTCCTCGGTTAGAGCCTCTTGGTCTTTGCCTTTGCTCTTGAGGGATTTTTTTGGGCACTCCTTTGAGATGATATGCTTCCAAAGTCTTCTTCCGCTTATAGCGGTTTTAGTGGTTCTAGACCACACAAGATAGTTGTTTCCTTTGAGAATGGTAGGAACAACTAAAGATTTTGAGCCTTCGGTGGTAATAACAGAAGAACTCATAGCTTTTAGCTTGAAATTTTGTTTAGGAATTTTGTCGAACACTTGGTGGGCGTTTTTAAGAAATTGAGAGTTTTGAAGAATTTTGAAAGATGAACAAGAGAGAATCAAAGAGAGTAGTAGAATAAGAATCTTTGCTCTGATACCATGATAGAATTTAAGAGTATTAAGAGATTAGAGAGAAAGAGATTAGAGAGATTGAGAGAATATGGAGAGAAAAGTCTCCAAAAGTGTGTATTTGATATTAGTGAATATAGACTCTTTTATAGAGTTACAAGGAGAAGTAATTAAGTCTAGAAGTTGAAAAATAGCCGTTGGAGAAAATGTGGCCGTTAGAGAGGAGAGAGAGAGTCTGACTAAGTTAACTCCAGACTTCAGACTTCTACTCCAGACTTCACACGTCCACTAATAGACTTCAGCCTTCCACTCCAAACTTCAGCCTTCCACTCCAGACTTCACTTCTTTTATATAAACTTGATCAATAATATTGTGGAGAGCTGATTGGAAAGCATATCTGACCAAGAATAAGCTTGTTTTCTGCAAATTGTTTCCTGAGATTAGCTGGATGATTGACTGCCAATCCAAGGTAAAAGCATGCTTCAGAATTCCTTTGACTAACGATGTCCATATCGCAGCCGTATATCCACATTCAAAAAAATATGGTTACGGATTTCTTGGTGTGTTGAGCAAAGGATGCAAGTTGCATCTATATTAGAATTCCAGTGTAGCATTTTGTCTCATGTAGACAGACTGTCCCATATAGAAATCCAGGCCATGAAAGAGTATCTAGGTGTTTGGTATTTGAACCACACTCCTCTATACCAATCTTGATGGTCATTCCTTTCACGAGTCTGTAACCAAGTTTCCTTGGCAGAGAACTGGTGCTTGAACCTGTCTTCTCCCCATTTAAACATAGATACATCATCCTCAGACTCAGTTTATCCATTACGCACATTATCAATTTCATCCTTAGTTTCATTCAGTAATTGACTTCTATGCCTTCTTCTTCTACGGTTGTGAATTGCTTCCCATACCGTTGCTTTATTATTCCCAGGTCGATAATTCCTCTGTCACCTAGCAGCTCTTTGAGTCTACCAAATTTCGTTCATGAATCATACCATAACGCAGTTGTAAGACCATTTTTTTACCTCCATCCGATGGAAATCTTTAGCTCTGTCTCTCATCTTTAAGATATTACGCCCAACACGAGACAGTCGTGTGTTTGTTGCTTAAAGACCACAACAATCCCTTCCTAATAAAGTAAACCTTAATCCAACGCACCCATAAAGACTGAGATGAAGCCAGTCTCCAGATTAGTTTTAGGCCAGTAACCGTACTAACCTCTTTAAGTGGTCGTAGTCCCAAACCTCCTTCAGATTTTGATTTGCATATATCCTTCCAGCTGACTTTTGCTTTCTTAGAACTTAGGTCTGGTCCAGACCACCAGAAAGAGGAGCATAACTTTTCTCTTTCTTTTATACAGCTTCCTGGGAGCCTGAATCATGTAAGCTAGAAATTCGTCAAATCAAATATAACCAAACTAATAAGCTGCAATCTGCCTGCTCTTGACAGAAATCTTCATGTCCAGCTGCTCAAGCGTGTTCTGATTTTTTTCTATAAGAGGCTGATAATCATTCACTGTCATTCTCTTGGTAAGCAAGGGCAGTCCCATGTATCTGATAACAGGATTTTTACAATCCTTTGAGGTATCAATTCCTCAAGCTTATCGTTTAGCTTTGAGGTATCAAACATTTTTGGGACGGATAGAGCCAATAAGAATACACAAAACCAATTTAGACAAGTCACAATTCAAATTGGAATTCTTAACAGCCTAGAGAACCACATTCAAATAACAAAACAAGCAAATAAGAAGATTTAAAACTAGGAATCAATATTAGAAAACAAGGCTGTGGGCTAAGGTCAATGACTAGAGCTAATTAGAGCTAACAAGGACACTAATTCAATCAACAAGATGCTAATCTCAAGCAAGGAACACTAAACAATTGACTAATCCAATATCTTGGCACTAATCACTTTCCTTAATCCTAATTCAAGATCAAATTCTCATTTGTGAAATAACACAAGGCAAGCATTAAGATCAAGTTCCATTAAGCTAATAATCATTCTAAACATTCATTCTCATGAGTTAGAATATGAAAATCCCCTTAAAGACTCTATCAAGCATTTCATCGAACACATGGTGGGCAATAAAAACCAAAGCATCTAGATTAACTTGATCATGGTAAACCTAGCATTAAGAACATCTAAAAGGGTGAGATCAATCATAAATAAGCCCTAAGCATCCTTGATTCACTCTAATCAGCCCTAATCTACCTAACCCACAAACCTTGATGAAGACTACTCACTAATCATCATATGATCAACAAAACCCATGAAGATAGTGTTAATCATGAAGATTAGAGAAAGGTAGAAAGATTAAGAGAAGAAATCACAAAGAAAGATACTTAGATTAAACAATGATTCAAACTTGTTCTTACAAAAGGGTTTAGAAACAAAAACAAGCTTAACCACCATAAAAAATAGGTTTTTGGCTTTATATAGTGAGTATAGGGCGAACCGGGTCAACCCGGAACAAACCGGGTGTTGACCCGGTCGAATTGGATCCAAGTGAGAATTCTGGGAAACGTATCGGCCCACCTGACCGATATGGTGGCCGATACAGTTTCTCGGTTTTTCTTCTTTGTTCTGCGTCAAGGGAGCATATTGGTCTTGCCAACCGATATGCCAACCGATATGGATTCTCTGTTTTTCTGGGCAAGGGATGTATCGGTTGGTCCAACCGATATGCCCACCGATACATCTTGTCTGTTTTCTTCGTGGCTCCTGAGCAATATGTATCGGCCACCTCAACCGATATGGTGGCCGATATCAGCTTCCTGTTGGGTCTCTCTTCATCCTTTGAGCTCCAATCTCCATTCCTTAACTCACCAACACTCCTTGCACCTGTAACATGCCAAAAACACTCCAAATGCAAGCCTATAATGCCTAATCCTAGTTCTAGATGATCATATACTCTAAATGTAACAAAGAGCAAAGAAATGAAATGAAAGGAAGCTAAGTGGAAGCAAAAAATGATCTAATCAACAACCTAAATGCATGAAAACACAAGTATATCAGTATCTCACAGGGAGATGCTAAGAATCAAAAGGGAAACTGGATAGAATTGCTTGTTGCTACATATTTGTGATACCCGCCATAAATACCTTAGACTTTTCAAGACTGATTGCCAACCCAGATATATGTGCAAATTCATCAAAACTTGTAATACACTTTCAATAGATCTTTTGTTCCCATCATTAAACACCATTATGTCATCAACAAAGCACAAGTGAGTTAGTGCTATGTTTTGACATCTAGGATGATAGCCAATTATCCTCCGCACAGCAGCTCTATCTAGCATCTTTGATAGAACATTGATGCATATAACAAACATGTATGGAGATAACTCACATCCTTGCCTTATACCTCTTTTACTTCTGAAAAATCCAGCTAGTTCCTCATTGACTTGAACTGAAAAAGAAGTTGTAGAGATACACAGCCCAATCCATTTTATGTAAGGTTCTGGAAAATCGAGAGCAGAGAGCACATTTAGGAGAAAATCCCACTGAACTGAATCAAATGCCTTAGATATACTTATTTGCATTGCACAACGCAATGAGATAGACTCTTTATGATAATCCTTGACTAGTTTCATAGCCAACAAGACATTCTCAACCAATAATCGATCTTTAACGAAGGCATATTGATTCCAAGAGATGAATTTAGGGAGAATACCTTTAAGCCTATTAGCAAGAATTTTTGATATCACCTTAAAGATAACGTTGCAGCATGATATAGAACGGTAATCCTTCATCTCTTATGCGTTATCCTTCTTTGGTATGAGAGCGAGAATAGTGGTGTTGATACCTTTGGGCAGAAATCCCTTCAAAAAGAAAGACTGAATAGCAATAGTGAAGTCTTTACCAATTGCTGGCCAGGAGGATTTAAAAAACTCACAGCTGTAGCCATCTGGACCCGACGCCTTATTACTTGGCATCTTAAATAGAACTTCCCTTACTTCTTGTTCAGAGACCTGATTCTGCAACATGTTGTTATCTTCATCACTACATCTGAAGTCTACAGATTCTGCAACTCCTGGACTGAGATACTCTTGTACTCAATGGGCGTGTGGGTAAGAAACTCATGGAAGAATCTCTCCGCTTCAACTTTGATTTCTTCCTGAGTATTAACCACTTCCCCGGATGCACATTTGATTTCTCTTATTGCGTTTTTAACTTTCCTGATTTTTGCTGCATTGTGAAAGACTTTGTTGTTTCCATCCCCAACTTTCAACCAATGCATCTTAGATTTATGCTTCAGAAAACTTTCTTCCAAATCAGAAACTCGTTGCCATCTGTTAAGTGCGTCAACTTCTGCTTGAATATTTACCAGTGATGGATCTTGAAGCGTGGCTTCTTGTTTGTCACATAAATCTTGATGTGCTTTCTTTGATAGATTCCCCAGTTTCTGCTTGCTTAATGCCTGAATATGAGGTTTCAAGCTTTTAAGCTTTTTTGAAAATCGGAAGAGGGCTGATGTTGAATGAAACAGTACCTCTATCTCTTTCCAGTACTCATCTACCATTGGCAAAAACTATGGCATTGTAGCTACAACATTCGTGAACTTAAACGGTCTTTTACCATGATGCTCCTCTGCTTCCATATAGAATCTACACCTCAGGTGGTCTGAACATCCACCAAATTCTAAGATACTATATGATTTTGCATATTGATTCAGCCAGACCTCATTTATGAGTACACGATCTAATATCTTAAAGATCAACCCTTTTACTCGCTTGTTACACCAAGTAAAGCGTGGACCATTGAAGCTCATGTCTGTAAGTCTTCAATAACTAACCAGATCATCAATTTCTCTCATACCCGTCAACACAAAGGATCTGCTGCTATTGCCAAAACCCGAGTGTTCATCCACCTTCAAAATCTCAGTAAAATCTTCCTTAATTTCCCAAGGTTTATCCTTAAACATAGGATAATTGTGATGAGTCTTTAGATCACTCCAAAGACTCCTCCTCTCTTCCATTGTATTCTCTGCATACACAAAAGAGTAGAGAAACTCCTCTATATGTCCTTCCAACAATACTGAAACAGTAATGATTTGGTCAGACTTTAATACCAGACTTATTCTGACATTTGGACACCCCAAACTCCTATCTTTCCTGCTCGAATCATAATTCTCCAACAACGACCATCCCTTGAACACTTCTGAAACAATTCGACTTTCTTTTTTTTCTTTTACTCTGGTTTCTATGATGCAACCAAAATATAAACCCTTATTGTGAATCCAACTTCGAACCACATAATGCTTATTTGACTTATTGAAACCGCGAATGTTCCAGAAGAACTCTGTCATTGGGATGGTTTTCTGGTGCTCTTCCTACTTGTATTACCAACCATCTGTTTTGTATTAAGCACTACTCATTCAGCCAATACTTTATGGTTTGTCTTTGAGCTTTGAGGAAGAGTCAGCCTCGTACCGACAATCATTTCTGTGTCATCTTTATTAACCCCATCCTCGTTCAGCTTCTTTAGAGGAGATGATGATGTCTCATTCCTTATTTGATCATCTTCCTTCACTTGCTCCAAATGATGCTCAACTGATATGTTAACATTCTCATCTATATCATTTAAAGCAGAAAACCTTGTTGGGGATATTATTGTTTCCTCACCATATTTCAGGTTAGGTTATGTGTTATGGCTCCTTACTGTTTTACCAGGAGACACTGTAAGCCACTTTTCATCTATATACCCTCTTCAAGATCCTCATATTTTTGTTCTACACCAGCTTCTTCACTTTCCTGATTAACCGCCTCAATCTCATCTACATTTTCCACGTTATGCTCCTCTGTTACAGTAATGACTTCGCTGAGCTTGTCCTCACTGCCTTCTTCTGTATTGGTACCTTCTCTTGTCTCATTCAGACTTTCAGACAGATTAACCCTGATTTCCTCCACATCCGGGATGGTAGTAGAGGCTTTTATTAGGTTTTTGTTTTGATTTGCGATACATTTTGCTTCTAGATGCCCGCACTTCCCACAAGTTTTACATCTCTGTGGCAGCCAAGGATAAACAAACTCAACCAAACTTGATTTACCATGCTTGGAGCAGTTCACTTTCTTTTGTAGTTCTTTAGATAGATCAGCGTTGACAAAAACTTTTGCTTTGTCTAAGTCCACACAAGCTTCAGTATCCGGTTGGAGCCTCACATGAGCTCCTATAACACTCGCAATGAAGCTGAGACCTTCCTCCGAGTACATGTTGGGAGATACATTTTCGAGGTGTACCCAAAGTGGGATCGACTTAATATATGGTTCTTCTCCCATCTCTGCTGCGGGATTCCATTTTGATATGACCATAGGGACTCCTTCTAGGTTCCACATCCCACGTCTGAGAACTCTTTCTCTCATTTGAGTATCATTGATCCGAAATTTCATTGTTTTAGAATCTACATCATAGACATCAATTCTCTGCGATTTATCACCTTGGGTCCATATCTTCTTCACTATAGTGTGTACTTTCGCTATGTGAGGTTCTGAAGAGAGGTATCTACCAATCAAGAAATCCTTCCATAGAGGACTAGCATTCTGAATAATCTCCTCTGGTATCTTAATAGATCCCTGCCCATCCTTAATAGCTAAGTCAAACTCATATCTTTTAAAACTCTGTGATTTCTAAACCACATCTGCCCAAGACCGGCCTCCTACTACCTTTGTCGGACTTCCTCGCTCCTGGTCTCCCTTCGCCACCGCCGGAGATGTAGGAGGCAACGCCATGGAGAGAGGGTTTGACAGAGTAGACCTAATCGCCTTAGTTAGCAAAACAGTTTTTTTTTGAATAAATGATAAATTTATTCAATCAAATCATTTTTACATCAAGCACTCATTGTTTCATACTGATATGGATAAACACGAAAAGATCAGAGACATGTTTCAACCAAAAGGAAACAATGGCTAATCACTAAAGAAATAAGATTATTAGAGAATTTGCATCAAAAGAGAAAACAGAGAAATTAGTAACCTTTGCGGAATGAGGCTCTCTACTATTGAGCGATTTTCTCTTAGAAGACTTTACAGACTGTGCTTTCGGAGAAACCAGATAATTTTATGCTACCGCTAGGATAAACTCCATTGATCACATTATAACCTTTATTTTGACTATGTTTTCGAGTATTTTTGGAGTATTTTAGTCTTTATCGAGTTATTCCAGGTGAAAGATGCTTTGGGATGAACGTTGGAGCTATTGTAGCAAAAATAAGCAAAGGATCTTAAATGGTGTAAGACCGCCCGATCCGGATGAGGAGCGCCCTCTCCCAGAGAACTTCATGCAGATCGATTGATCCAGAGAGAGATCGATCGATCACACAAGCCAAGAGGGAGTCGTGAGTTTCTTGATCAGCCGATCCCCATCATCCAGTCCCCTCCAGCATGCAGACTGGCCACTCCACGAGAAAAAGGAAGGGAATATTGAGTTTGCCCTAATTCACCAAGAATATCTCCAAATCTTATCCCAACCGTTTTTGTGGCCTATATATATTTAGTTTAGTCTCCTCCTTCATATCCCATGGGGGAAGATTTTGTTGGGTCGCCTAGGATCTAGGGTTCGTTATATTGAATCTCTTACCGATCTGTTTACCTTGATATGGCAGCGGAATGATTGATGAGATAAACGAGATCTCTAGAGCGCCTCAGATGCTGCGCCTCTACTGCAATCCACACGCACACAAACTGGAATCCACCGGGATGCTAGTGCCGGGAATCAGATCTCCTAGGGATTTCTGCGTTTCGAGAAGTGGCCGCAACTGTTCTGTCAAGAACTCCGTTAGTGAAACTCGAGCCTCATAATAGAATATATAGGCTTAGGGTCGACCTAATTACCCAGTAATTAAACCGGGCGAATTTAAGTCATGATCCGAAACATCAGTTTTGGAATCGACCCTGTGTCGATCGATGCACCTAGTGTGTCGATCGACACACTTCTCAAAACTTGAATTCAATGTGTATCCAATACACATTGACCAAACCATTTACCAATGATCAATCCCATACAAAGTATATCCAGCTTGCTTAGGTGTGTGACCCTGTAGGTCCATATAATACCAGCAATGAGTTACCACTCATAAGTCATAAGCAGTTTCTAGCAAAACATTATGATTACCTAGTATTACTTGGATTGTCCGATCTCGACAATACAACTATCTTTAGAGTAAGTACAATCTGATTTCAGGACATAATCCCAACAATCTCCCACTTGTACTGGAATCAACTGTTCCTTTAATCCCTTTGTCTCTATATCTCGAAATGGCATAAGGCAAGAGACTGTGTCATCCTTAATATAGCCAATTTCATATTCATCGAACTCCTGATCTATACTGATAAAACAAACGACTGACAATCACCTCGTTTGAGCACGGCCATGCATTTTCTCAGTATCAAATCTTCGATGGGCCCTGAGATATTTATCTCCTGTTATATAGGAGGGACAAATCCCATCTTGTTCCATCCCTGTTTCTACACACACTTCATGATACGCCTAAGCAATGCCTTTATAGCCGCCAGTTACGGAACGACGTTTGACAAGGTCAAAGCGCATCAATTCATATGCTAGAAAGCATGATGAACTCAGGTTTAAGGACTATACTCTATAGTCGTAATGAGAACCTCTCATGACACATATATAACTATCCTGTAGAGTTCTCATTAGTGGGTCATGTCCGATCATATGTTCACCAACATATATCTATGTGATTGACTGCGATAATCATATCATTGACTCCATGAAACTTAGTCCAACAGTCACCTCAAATGCTAGTCTCGTGCGGTTGTTAGTGTCCCATTTTAACAACCTCGACTAGGGACAATCATAATTTTATGTCATTTTTCACTTATAGGGTTTCATGATCAAGTCCTCAACTTGATGACCTATAAAATGAAGATAAAATACTTTGGGACCATAATTTAATTAACCAATAAGCAAATAATGTCGATGTCAGTTTTTCATAAACATTACCATAGCATGTCTATGTGAACATCATAACTAACATAACTCCAACTAGAATCAAGACCACGTCTTCAGATATCTAATACCTACAACAGCAGAATAAATCTCGTGCTTAGGTTGTGGGAGAGACTGCGGTGTTCTTGCTTGGAACCATTCCAACAAACTAGACCGCCATTCATTAATAAGCACTATTCAACGGTCCTCTGCTTGGAGCCCTTCCAACAGATATCACCGCTACACAGAAAAAGAGACATAACCAGGTGGGAACCGGAAAACGATTTTGTCTGTCTAACTACTCACAACAGATTCGTTATTTTCTCAGTTGTACAAGTGATAACAGGATTTTAGCAATCCTCGAGGTATCAATTCCTCTTACTTATCGTGTAGTAAGAGATATCGAACCAATTGGGATGGATAAAAACCAATCAAGAATGTACCTAATCCTTAAAAGCCAAGCAATCCAAGTTCAAATTGAGATTCTAGTAGTTCTAAGTTCAATTAACAATGACAAAGTGAAACAAATAAAGCTAGAGATTACTAATCAAGATAAAAGACAAGGCTTATAGGCTAAGGTCATTGATTAGAACCATCTAGAGCTTACAAGGATGTCTAAACAATCAACAAAGAAGCAAGTCTCAAGCAAGGAACATTAGCAATTGACTAATCCAATTTCTTGGCACTAATCACTTTTCCTAATCATACTTCAAGATCAAATTATCATTTGTGAAATAAGATAAGGCAAGCATTAACAATCAAGTTCCATAAGCTAATAATCACTCTAAACATTCATTCTCATGAGTTAGAATGTGAAAATCCTCAAAAAGACATTAGCTTGCATTTCATCAAACACTTGGTGTGCAACAAAAGCCAAAGGATCTAGATTAACTTGATCAATGATAAACTAGCATTAAGAACATCTAGAAGGGTGAGACCAATCATAAATAAGCTTAAGACATCCTTGATTCACTCTAAATAGCCCTAATCTACCTAACCCATAATCCTTGAAGATGACTACTCACAAATCATGCTTAGCCCAACAAAATCCATAAGAAAGATGTTAAGCATGATGATTTGTGAAGGATTAAAGAAAAGAGATGAAGAATCAAAGCAAAACAACTCTTAGATTAAGAAAAGATTCAAATTTTGTCTTACAAGTACTTAGAACAAAAACAAAGCTTAAGATCCCCAAAATGAGAGTTTTTAGCTTATAAATGAACAGTGTTTCGAAACCGGGTCAACCCGGAACAAACCGGGTGTTGACCCGGATCCAATGGGTTAAAACTGGTCAAAGCTCAGAGGTCAACATAAATCAGGAGGGCTCGCGGTTTGCGTCGAACCGCGAGCCATTACGGTCTGAAATCGGCATCGACTCGCGGTTCGGCTCCCGACCGCTACTTCAACCGCAGCGTCATGGTCGAGAGATGGCATAGGCTCGCGGTTTACGTCGTGACCGCTGGCCAAACCGCGAGCCATTACGGTCTGAAATCATGGGCTGCTCGCGGTTTCTCCCGGTTGCTCCAAACCGCTGGGCTGACCGCTGGCTACTCACCTTCGACCACAACTTGTGCTTCTCTACTCCCATTATCTCCATAAGCTCACAAGTGCTCCAAATAGTCATCCAGCACCTATAAGAAACCAACACCAATGCAAAATGCTCCTATATGCGTCTAAACTATAACTCTAGATGCAACTAACTAAAAAAGCAACAAAGAACAAAGAAGAGAAGAGAAAGCATTCTAAATGAAGTCAAAAATGCTCTAATCAACACACTAAAAGCATGAAAATCCAAGTATATATCAACTCCCCCAAACTTGAATCTTGCTTGACCTCAAGCAAGCATAAGGCAATCAAAACGAGTTGGGGAAGAGGTTAGAAGGTGAGAGCTCATATCCAAAGGTTCAATCAAGTTTTCGAACTTCATTTCAAGTCTATACAACTAAGGTGCAACTGAGAAAAGCTTACTCCAAGGATATAGCCATACTCAGCAAGACAAAACTGTTGGGAATGTCCTGAAATCTATTGTACTTACTCTGAGTGTAAGTCGTATTGTCGAGATGAGACAATCATATGACACTAGGCAGTCATAACGCTTTGCTAGAAGCCACTTATGATCAATGGGTTGAGAACTCATTGCTAGTGTTATATGATCCTACAAGGTCACACACCTAAGCAAACTGGACATTGTATGTGAGGTTGATCATTAATGTAATGATCGGGTGAATGCATATTTGATATGCATTCAATACCAAGTTTCTGGGCAGTGTCGATCGACGCACTAAGTGTGTCGGTCGACTCAGATCGGCAGTGTCGATCGACACAAAGAGTATGTCGGTCGACACAACTCGCGGATTACCAAATTAATTCGGTTTAATCGTTGGTTAATTCCGTTGTGGTTTAAGTCGACATATATAAGATATATGGTCGACCTAAACTCGAGTTTAACCTAATTCACAGCCACCAGAACTAGAATAGAAACCTCTCAGGAGATTTGATCTCCATAGGCACTATCATCCCTCCTGTTCACTTTGTGTGCGTGTGGATACCAGTAGAGGCACAGCGTTTGAGGTGCTTCGTGATCTCGACTACTTGCAAAACTTCCGCTGCAAATCACCAGATAATCTCGAGATCTGGTAGATTCAATTATATGAACTTTAGATCCTAGGCTTGGAATTCATACTAGGGTTGCTAATCCTGATTAGAACTGCTAGAAATTCCTTCAGTGGTATCAGAGCCTTAGGGTTCCATTGAATCTGTAGAATGTTGATTAGATTGGTTGAATCTGGATCTCTGTATAGTTGATACAAACATGCTAAAATTCGTTTTCATGAAAATCTAGTTTTAGGTTTTTGGCTTGAAAAACGATTAGGGTTTATCGCCCTGTGTCGATCGACACCAATCCGGTATCGGTCGACACAGAAGGATAACCCGAATAAAATTTGTTTCGCCTAGTGTCGATCGACACAAACCTCGCGAGATTGATGAATCGGTTCAATTGGATTGGACCGGTTATCGAGCTTGGTTTATAATGGTTGAACACTGTGAATGGTTTAATTGCGATTGGTTTGATTAGGTTGGTATCG
The DNA here is from genome assembly GCA_030180135.1 of Orychophragmus violaceus. Lineage (NCBI taxonomy): Eukaryota > Viridiplantae > Streptophyta > Magnoliopsida > Brassicales > Brassicaceae > Orychophragmus > Orychophragmus violaceus. Next base: position 23,150,314 of record CM058235.1, read on the forward strand.
ACCGATGCTAGTGTAGAATCGATCGACACTGACCGGTATTCAAAACCGGATCAATTGGATTGATCGGTTATCACGGATTGTTTTGGTTATTCTGCATCGATCGACACTAAAGTAGTGTCGGTCGACATCAGATTCGATGGTTTGGATTATGGAACCTGAAATCACAGAACCAAAGCAAGATAAATCAATTAATTAGAAGAATTAAAACATAATAAAACTGAACGTTTTAAATGGTTTTGTTCCTCAACCAAATATCAAGTGATACTTGATGTCTTTCCAATCTTGTCAACTGTCAAGACTCATTTCATTGTGCGATAGACTTGCAGTGCGAGATGTCCACAATTACATGAGTAAGACAGAGGTAATCGTGTTGAAGGATTTGCAGTGCAAGACATCGACAATTACATGACTTAAGAGATTGGTTTACTTGACTGGGCCATCAAAATCGTTTTGGGCTCAGAGACATCAGGTGGATTGGACATAAGATGTCAATCCACAACCAAGAGTTATATTGGATATAACTAGCAAAGTTGTTGCTTACCTAGATAGCTAAATTTTGGGTGATAGCCAGTGGCTCACTCAAGTTTAGTGAAATATGGGTCTTGGATCATTATATTCATCTGAGGAAACATTGTTTGAATATAATGCGAGTTTTCTTAATAGTTAAGACTTCTCATATCTTGAACATCATAACTAAACCTTTTTCCTTCTTTGTTCTCAGCTATGACTAACACTCATAACAACTCTTTCTCCTTGCGATCCGTCCTTGAGAAGGACAAGTTAAATGGATCGAATTTTCTCGAATGGTATCGGAACTTGAGAATTGTTCTCAAGCAGGAGAAAAGGGACTATGTCCTGGAAACTATTCTCCCTGAAAAACCGAGAGCCAATGCTCCACATGCAGAAAGGAGTGCTTGGGATAAGCACTCTAATGATGTGGTCGATGTGAATTGTCTCATGTTGGCTACCATGAACTCGGATTTGCAAAAGCAATACGAGAACGTGGAGTCACCAGTGGAGATGATCACTAGCCTGAAAAGTATGTTTCAGGAGCAAGCACGAACTGAGAGATACCAGACGGTTAAATCTCTCATTGAATGCAAGCTACCAAAGGACGGTCCAGTCAGTCCTCATGTCATTAAGATGATGAGTTATATTGATAACCTGGGAAAGCTGGATTGTCCCATTAGCCAAGAGATGGCTACTGACATCATTCTGCAGTCACTGCCGTCAAGTTATGATCAGTTTGTTATGAACTATAACATGAACAACTTGACGAAGACGTTGACTGAACTGCATGGCATGCTCAAAACAGCTGAGCCTAATATCAAGAAGGGCACTCCAAATGTACTTATGGTACAAGGAGGTAAGAAGTTTAAGAAACTTGGCAAAGGTAAGGGAAAGGGCAAGGCAGTCCAGGTTGAGAACCAGGACGCGCCTGCGCCAGCCCCTAAGCCCAAGCCTAGCCCATCTGTGACTGATAAGTGCCATTACTGTAAAGAGCCTGGACATTGGAAGAGAAACTGCAACAAATTCTTGGAAGAGAAGAAGAAGAAGAAGACTTTCGAGACTTCATCTTCAGGTATTTATGTTATAGAAGTAAATGTTACTACTTCTGGTTCTACTTCTTGGGTATTGGATACCGGCTGTGGTGCTCATATTTGTACAAATATGCAGGGCCTAAGCAATAGTAGGACGTTGGAAAAGGGACAAGTGGACCTACGCGTGGGGAATGGAGCAAGAGTTGCTGCATTAGCCGTAGGAACATTTAACTTGTCTTTACCTTCTGGTTTGGTTTTAAAGCTTAATAATTTCTACTATGTACCTGCTATAAGCAGAAATATTATTTCTATTCCTGTTTTGGATGTGGAAGGATATCAGTTTTCAATTAAGAATAAATGTTGTTCTTTTGATTACAATGATATATTTTATGGTAGCAGCCCATTAGAGAATGGGCTTTATGTTTTAAACCAAAGCACACCAATCTATAACATTAACACCAAGAGATTCAGATCAAATGACACGAATCAGACTTTTCTTTGGCATTGTCGTTTGGGCCACATAAACGAGAAACGGATCCAAAAGCTCCATAGTGATAGGCTTCTGGGCTCATTTGATTATGAATCATGTGAAAAATGTGAATCTTGTTTACTGGGCAAAATGACCAAGGCCCCTTTCAACAAACAAAATGAAAGGGCCAGTGACCTATTGGGCCTTATACATACTGATGTGTGCGGCCCAATGAGCACAAGTGCCAGAGGAAATTTTCGATACTTCATTACCTTCACTGATGATTTCAGCAGGTATGGCTATGTCTATTTAATGAGACACAAGTCCGAATCCTTTGAAAGGTTCAAAGAATTCCAAAATGAAGTACAAAATCAACTTGGCAAAAGTATTAAGGCTCTTCGATCAGATCGTGGAGGAGAATACTTAAGCCAAGAATTCAGTGATCATTTGAGAGATTGTGGAATTGTTTCGCAACTCACTCCTCCTGGAACACCACAATGGAATGGGGTGTCCGAGAGGAGGAATCGAACTTTATTAGATATGGTTCGATCAATGATGAGTCTCTCAACTCTTCCATTATCCTTTTGAGGATACGCTCTAGAAACGTCTGCGTTTACACTTAATAGGGTTCCGTCAAAATCAGTTGCAAAGACACCACATGAGATGTGGACTGGAAATGTTCCGAGTTTGTCTTTCCTAAAGATTTGGGGTTGTGAAGCTTATGTTAAGCGATTAATTACAGATAAGCTCGAACCCAAATCTGATACATGCTACTTCGTTGGTTATCCTAAGGAAACCAAGGCATACTACTTTTACAACCAATCCGAGAACAAAGTGTTTGTTGCTCGGAACTGCGTCTTTCTTGAGAGAGAGTTTCTTTCCAAGAGAAACAGTGGGAGTAAAGTACAACTCGAAGAAGTTCGAGAACCGCAGGAAAGTGCTCAACCCGTTGAGGAAGAGCAACAGTTGGATCTACAAAGAGTTGTAGAAACCACGCCTTTGGAGCCTGAAATTCGCAGATCCGAAAGGATCCGTCACGAACCCGAGAGATATGGATTTCTCGTAACCAATTGTCATGATTTATTGATCATTGACAGTGACGAGCCCGCGAATTTTGAAGAAGCAATGATGAGCCCTGACTCCGAAAAGTGGCTAAAAGCCGCTGAATCCGAGATGGGATCCATGTCACAGAACCAAGTATGGACTTTGGTTGATTTACCCGATGGTGCAAGACCCATTGAGTGTAAATGGATTTTCAAGAAGAAAATTGATGTGGATGGAAATATTCAGATATATAAAGCAAGGCTGGTGGCAAAAGGTTTCAAACAAATTCATGGTATTGACTATGAAGAAACCTATTCCCCTGTCGCCATGCTTAAATCCATTCGGATTCTCCTAGCAACAGCCGCTCATTATGATTATGAGATCTGGCAGATGGACGTGAAAACAGCTTTCCTTAATGGAATTCTGGAAGAGGATGTGTACATGACACAACCCGAAGGTTTCATCGATCCTAATGCTGCTAGGAAAGTATGCAAGCTTCATCGATCCATTTATGGATTGAAGCAAGCATCTCAGAGTTGGAATCTTTGTTTTGATGAAGCAGTCAAAAAGTTTGACTTCATCAGAAACGAAGAGGAACCATGTGTTTACAAGAAGACTAGTGGGAGCGCAATTGCATTTCTCGTATTGTATGTAGATGACATACTTCTTCTCGGAAATGACGTTCCGTTGTTACAGTCTGTTAAGGCTTGGCTCGGAAGTTGTTTTTCAATGAAAGACATGGGAGAAGCTGCGTATATTCTTGGAATAAGAATCTATAGAGATAGATTAAACAAGTTGATTGGACTGTGTCAAGACACTTATATCAATAAAGTCTTACACAGGTTCAGAATGCAAGATTCCAAGAAGGGCTTCATACCAATGTCTTATGACATAAGTCTCAGCAAGAAGCAGTGTCCTAAGACACCTGCTGAGCGAGAACGCATGAGTCGGATCCCTTATGCCTCGTCATTGGGATCCATCATGTATGCCATGCTCTGTACTCGTCCAGATGTTGCTTGTGCTTTAAGCATGACGAGTAGATACCAATATGATCCAGGTGAAAGTCACTGGACAGCCGTCAAGTATATTCTGAAGTATTTGAGAAATACTAAGGATAAATTCTTGGTGTATGGAGGAAGTGATGAGCTGGTAGTAAGTGGTTACACAGACGCAAGTTTTCAGACAGACAAAGATGATTTCCGATCGCAATCTGGTTACATCTTCTGCCTGAATGGCGGTGCAGTCAGCTGGAAGAGTTCCAAGCAGGACACTGTAGCAGATTCCACGACTGAAGCTGAGTACCTCGCTGCTTCTGAAGCGGCAAAGGAGGCTGTTTGGATCAAGAAGTTCATCACTGAACTTGGTGTGATTCCTAGTATTTCTGAGCCAGTGGCTTTGTATTATGACAACAATGGAGCCATTTCGCAAGCAAAGGAACCTAGATCACACCAGAAATCCAAACACATAGAAAGGAGATATCACCTTATCCGTGATATTGTGAATAGAGGAGATGTGAAGATCAGCAGAGTCCCGACGAATGCGAATGTTGCTGATCCACTGACCAAGCCCCTCCCAAGGCCTAAGCATGAGATTCATACTGCTGCTGTAGGCATTAGATTTCTTAAGATATGATCTTGTTTTCAGTGGAAGTTATATTTGGTTTTAGTTATGACATGATGTTCGTAAAAAACATAATTTGGTTATTTTATTTTAATGAAATTGTTTCAGCATTATTTAATTGTGTTATTAAATAATTGTCCCAAAGTAATTTATGACATTTTATAGGTCATCAAGTATGTGACTTGATCATGAAACCCTATAAGCAAGAAATGACATAAATTAAAATGGTCCCTGGTCGAGGTTGTTAAAGTGGGACATTAACAACCACGTGAGACTAGTATGTGAGGTGACTGATGACTATGTTTCATGGAGTCATAAATAAGAGTATTAAAGTCAATCACATAGATATGTGTTGGAGAACACATGATCGGACTTGACCCGTTAATGAGAACTCTACAAGATGTTATATGAGTGTCATAAGAGCTTCTCATTACGACTAAAGAGTATAGTCCTTAGACCTGAGTTCATCATGTTTTATTACATATGGATTGGTCCGTCTTGACTTTGTCAAACGTCAACCGTAACTGGTGATTATAAAGACACTGATTAGGCGTATCATGAAATATGAAAGGGACATGGATGGAACAAGATGGGATTTGTACCTCCTATATAACAGGAGTTAAATATATCTGGGCCTATCGAAGATTTGATACTGGAAATGCGTGGCCGCGCTCAAACGAGGTGATTGTCAGTCGTTTGTTTTATCAGTACAAATCGGGATTCGATAAACGTGATCTAGCTTAATAAGGATGACACAGTTCTTGCCTTATGCTAGCTTGAGATATAGCTACAAAGGGATTAAAGGAATAGATGATTCCAGTACAAGTGGGAGATTGTTGGGAATGTCCTGAAATCTATTGTACTTACTCTGAGTGTAAGTCGTATTGTCGAGATGAGACAATCATATGACACTAGGCAGTCATAACGCTTTGCTAGAAGCCACTTATGATCAATGGGTTGAGAACTCATTGCTAGTGTTATATGATCCTACAGGGTCACACACCTAAGCAAACTGGACATTGTATGTGAGTTTGATCATTAATGTAATGATCGGGTGAATGCATATTTGATATGCATTCAATACCAAGTTTCTGGGCAGTGTCGATCGACGCACTAAGTGTGTCGGTCGACACAGATCGGCAATGTCGATCGACACAAAGAGTATGTCGGTCGACACAACTCGCGGATTACCAAATTAATTCGGTTTAATCGTTGGTTAATTCCGTTGTGGTTTAAGTCGACATATATAAGATATATGGTCGACCTAAACTCGAGTTTAACCTAAGTCACAGCCACCAGAACTAGAATAGAAACCTCTCATGAGATTTGATCTCCATAGGCACTAGCATCCCTCCTGTTCAGTTTGTGTGCGTGTGGATACCAGTAGAGGCACAGCGTTTGAGGTGCTTCGTGATCTCGACTACTTGCAAAACTTCCGCTGCAAATCACCAGGTAATCTTGAGATCTTGTAAATTCAATTATATGAACCTTAGATCCTAGGCTTGGAATTCATACTAGGGTTGCTAATCCTGATTAGAACTGCTAGAAATTCCTTCAAAAACTTCTAGCTTAACCCTCAACCTACACAAGCATTCAAATCCACTAGCTCCTTAACATTCATTAGATTTTCAAGTGAATCCTATTCAAAGCAATGTGATCAAACTCATTTGGTTTAAGGGACAAGGTCTTGAGACAAAAATGGTCTCAAATGAAGGAAAGGCTTCTCCACAATCATTTAGGTTCTCTCGGAAGAAGTTTGAACAAGCTATAGTAAAATGCTAAGAGTTAGAGGCAATTGGTGAATACTAGGATATATTTCCATCTACCCAAACCCCAAGAGCATCATCTCCTAGTCTAGCCCACCTAAATGATTACTACCCTTTTACCAAGGCTATTCTTGCCTTATTCATCTTTCACAATCCAAACCTTCCCAAGGAACCCCCAAGGATCATTCAAAATACTTTGAAAACATTGGTAACTTTACTCTTTTCAACTTAGCTCAAAACTTTTCTTTTCTTTGGTCTCTTTTTCACAAACTTTGTTTCTTTTTGGTGAGCCATTTGGCTTCTTTTTCACTTCAAAACATTGAGACCCTTTTTCTTTTTCAAAACACTTAAGAGCTTTCATTTTCTTTAACACTTTTACCAATCAAATTTGATCCCATTCAAACTTCTTTCTTTTCTTTACCCTCTTTTTTTTTCTTTCCCAAATCCCCCAAACTTAGATCAAAACCTATTGCAAAGCTTAAGATGTTGAGCTTGCATCTACAATGGAAATTTCTCATAGTCGCCTCATACTCAACACTTTTTACCGAGCTTGTTCCAAATAGGCCTACCACTCAAGATAGTGTTTGGGTTTTGAAATAAGGGTGGTGAAAGGCGTGGAAGTCTATTTGAGCGAGTTGAGAAGGGTAGAAAGGATAAGAACGCTCAAATATTTTGGGGTACCCATGAGTTTATCACACAAAGCATGAACAAGGATAATTAGATGATTCAATTAAAGTTCTCACTTAGATGGAGCTAGCTTCAAATCACAACAAGTTTCAGCATCAAATCAAGGTTCAAAGCAAGCTATCCAAGTAGGGTTCGTTCTAGCTTTCAATGCGATTCTCGAGTTACAACCTTAGTGTGATCTATCTAGCATTAAGCTAGCGTATGAAACAAGTTTTACCCAATTGACCTTACGAGGAAGTTTAATCATTGCTCTCTATGCATGCGTCCTATATGATGCAACTAGACTCGATCTTACTATGCTATTGCAACTAAATGTTTTCTTTTTGAAAATTTTTGAAATTTTTCGATTTTTTTGGTTTTTTTCTATGCCATAAGTGAAATGCATGCGACTCAAGATACAAAACGAAAAATAAGAGCAAAGCAAACAAGATTAGCAACTAGTCTCTCCCCCAAACTTACTTCACACCATCTCGGTGTGAAAGCAAACTTGAGAAAGAGACTCAAAAGAAGGGAAAAGAAAATCTAAAATGCAAGTATTTACAAGATGGTGTTGGATTGGTACCTCAGAATTGTGGAGACTCGGGAGATGGTTCCCGAGTTGGCGGTGTAGAGAGCGATGGAGATTCGTTGCTGGATGTTGGTTCAGGCGGCTCGGGTGAGTAGCGAGCACTGTATCTCGGGCCGCTGATGGAAGCTCGGCGTCGCTGAGCGGGTGCTGAACTCGATGCTCCGTCTCCGTGATGGGAGTGTCTCCTCTCTACTGGAGGCTCGTCAAAGTCGAACATCGGCATTGACATGGGCATTGGTTGGCCCGCCGAGGCGTCTGTCGCTGAGGAAGATGCACAACCGAACTTATCTGTGAGGTACTTCAACTGCCTCTGCATCTCCTTGCATCCTTGCTTCATCCCATCATAGCCCCGTTTGAGCTCTTCGTACCCTTTCTTCAAATCCCTGTATCCCTTTATCACCTTCAGGTTCACTCTATCCTGAAACTTGCTCCAACGTTGGAGCACTCCGATGTGTGTGTGGGCATCAGAGATTGGACCAGGCGGGAGAGCATCTTGGTAGGGTTGGAAATGATACCTCGCACTCCCGTATAGGTGCTCGGGAGACACTTCTTCCTCAAGCTCCTCAAGCTCATCAAGCATCTCTTCATCTACCTCTGCTTGAGAAGGATCTCCCCTTCTCCTCTTGGAAGCGCGAATGTGTTCCATCATTTCATCGGTCTCAGTGATGTGCAGTGACAGATCCAACTCAAACCGGAGATTACCCGGGTTAGAGAGCGACGTGATAGAAGCATTCGGGAGGAAAACCTTTGCTTTCTCTGAGAGGCTCACGTAGTAGATGTAAGCAAGTCGCGTTGTCAGCTTAGAGTACAGGAAACGAGCCTTCTTCAGGTGAGGTATGTCCAGCAATTCATATCCACAAGTCACTGGGCCCAAGTCTATTCCCTTCTGCATCAGAATGGGTGTGATGAGGCCACCAATGCGCATCTGAGGATCTTTATCCGTAGTGGTCCAATCCCATTGCTTGTAGTGTAACAAGCGGTTGGCGAACAGTCCGGCAGTTCCAAAGTCTACGAAGTCTGCTAGTGCACCTTCCTGCACAATCTGCAACGGGAGGTACTGATGTATCATCCATGCCATTAACCCCATCTCGTCATCCACAGGTCCTCCAAAGTCATGTCTGGCGTACAATGTATGAGCTAAAACCTGATGTACATAGCGGATCCCGGTGTGGCCGATATGGGTGCTTTTGCTGCGACCCGGCCGCCAAATCCCTCCACCAATCACTTCCCTTGCTACTGCCGATAACCCTTGTACCGTAGGGACTTGGGAGATCCGCTCATCTTTAAACCCAAAGATCTCAACCAACTCGTAAAATGAGGTCTCATAATCATGCCCGTTGACCCTATAAAAAAGGGAACCAAATCCGTCCATGGGATCATCTTCGATATATTCCCATTGTACTTCGAGGGAGGCTAGAAATTGGCTTGCCACATCCCGATGAGTGGGGTAAGACATGCGGATGAAATAGTCCAATTTGAGGATGCGAAGAAGGTTTCGCACATCCTCGAGGAGTCCGAGCTTCGCAAGTGCCTATGAATCTCCAAATTTGGTTGGGACCCATGTCATTCCATTGAGGTGGTTGTACAACCTTTTGTAGGATGGGAGCTTTGATTTTTCCCTTGGTAAGGTGGCTTTCTTCTTCGTCCCGGAACTTTCACCCGTTTTCTTTTTACTCGGTGGCTGAACCGGTGCCTCGGATACTTTTCCCTTGCCTTTGTCTTGCGGTGCACCAGCTTGTTGTCGTGTGATAGGTCAAGAATTAATCCCTATTCTAAACTGCAAGTGAACAGCAATGTCAAAGTAGTATATAGGGTTATCGAATCCACAGGGACACTTGGTCTCAATAGATCATAACAGTAGAGACTAATACTAGAAATAAGCAATATGATTGAATTGAAAGCGGTGCGAGAAAGTAAATCAGTAGCAGAGATTAACGGTTGTGAAAGCAAGTAATTAAAAGCGTCAAGCCTAGGGTATTCTCAGGAAATCAGACAAGCAGACAGTTCATTCAGCAAGGATCTAATTAAGCACAGTTCTAGAACTCAAAACACAGATATAGAATTAACCAAATTCCTTTGCGATAATTCTCTAAGCCTAAGTGCAGCAAACCAAACTTTCGTTTGCGAGAACTAACAGATTAAACTAGCATTAATCCCAAGTTTGATATGTTCACAATTATCCTAAACCAAACTTCCGTGTGCGCAAAGTTTAATTGCCCAATTTAATTAGTTCAGATTCCTAAACCCCACTTCCGTGACGTATTTAGCAACCTAAGATCTATATTCTAATTGATCAGGTTAGAACTAGCTTTAAGCACAATTAAATTGAAGAACAGATATAGTTTGAATCCTTAACTGAATTTGAACAAGTCTAGCAAGTCATGAAATCCTATGTGAGAAACCCTAAACCTAACTAGGAATCTACTCAGACATAGATAATGAAAACATGATCATATGATGAATAAATTGCATAAAAGAATAAGAGTAAAAGGGGTTCGAAATCTTCTCCAAATACAGATGAAGTAATAGGTTCAGATCAGCCCCAAAAGCTCTAAAAATCCTCTGCTCTTAATTATGAAAGTGTAAGTAAAATAAACACCAAAATCCTCTATATATAGGCCTAATCTCGGCTGGGGCTTCTGTGTAAATACTGGAACTATCTTGGGCTTCTTTGCAATTCTTCATAACTTCATTAAACCGACGCGTACGGCCCATCTCGCTAGTGTGTCGACCGATGCACAAGGTGTGTCGGTCGATGCATGATCAATAAATCGGACAGTGAGTTAAGCTCTCGGCCAAAACGTCCCAAAAGTCCCAAAATGCTCCAAATATCTCCAATTAGCTCCAAACCTGATTAAACCTGTAAAAGACTCTAAACAAAGACAAAAGACACTAAAAACACATCTATATCATGGTCTAAAATGGGTAAAAACCATGATATATCAACTCCCCCACACTTAGCCTTTGCTTGCCCTCAAGCAAAACATAGAACTAAAACATGGTGAAGAGGTTTGAAAACTCTTCAGAAACTCATTTCATCCTAGAAGCTACAATACTCAGATTCCCCTTAGTAAACCACTGAAAGAATCAATCACAGGATATCAAGACCAACATGTACTTCCCCCACACTTAGCAACTGTCCTAGGTAAACTCCACAATCACATTCAAGCATTCAAATTCTCCCTACTGACTTCTGCAAGTATTTAAGTGCGGTCTCACCTAAGGAGTATCGATCAAAGGGCACATGGATTCTTACCTTATCAGCTCTAGACCACCATACTATCTTTCTCTAGTCCCTTTCTTCTCTTTCCCTTCTTTAACAACTGATTTTTCCCACTGGGTATCATTTTATTTATTTTTATCAGTGTTCTTCCCGTTATGGGGTGTACTTTGGACACATTCCATGGATCACATGAGAGATAATAGTGTTTGCTACTATTCCCATGACCACTTCGGAGTTACTAACTCATCCTCAGTTTATTATCTGTTTTTTTAACTTTATAGAAGGGGAGAAGGGAACTAAATAGGATAGGTTGACAGGCTGTGTCAGAACTAACAAGGGAATCCGACACAAAGTATACCAAGCCCTTAGGTGAGAAATCTAAGTCAGTATTAAGGTTGAAGTCAGTAAAGGATTCTCTGATACCTGAAGTGATGTGGGTGTTCCCAGTAGGTTGATCTGTGATGGGGTTTTCTAATAGTCAGAGATAGATCCTGCAACTTCATCCCAATGGTTACTTAAGTTCCTGCAAGTCTTGTAAATCTTCTCAGAAAATCATAGTTTCTTACTTAAACAATTTTGACTCAATAAAACAAATTTTTTTTTGAAAAACGGACTGACTCTTAAGAAAACAGAAAACAAAAGTCAGTAGCACCTCCCCCACACTTAAGACACACTGTCCCCAGTAGTGTCCAGTGAAGGATCGGTAAAAAGAAAAAAAAAATTGAAAAGGTGAAATTATGTCTGTCGGGTTACCTCTGTCGCTCAGGCATCGATCGTTGCACTAAGTGCATCGACCGTTACTTGGCGATTTTCGTGTATAGTCGATCGTTGCTCAGGACCGCAACGATCGCTGCAATGCGATTCCTTTCGTGTTGTGACGATCGACACAGAAGTGCGTCGATCGTTGCACTGCGATTTATCCGAGACCTGCAAACATAAACTCACCAAAAACAAAAACAAACGTAAAATCCTAACAAAAACACCAAAAATTAAGTAGAAAAACACCAGTACCTAATGGTGGGTTGCCTCCCACCCAGCGCTTGTTTAAGGTCAATAGCTTGACCGGACGGGTGGGAATTTTCAAGTACCAGGAGGTCCTGACAGAGACTTTTTCTGTCTCTGTTCAAGTCTCCTCATCCAAGGTGGTGAGTAGGCTGTTGCGGAATGCTCATGTCCAAGAAAAGATGGAGTGAAATGTGCTCCAGGATCTATAACCATAGTATGATCAGGCTGCTCAAAATCTGCGTCCCTTATGGTGAATGTCTGCCCATCTATCAGTGGCTTTCGCAGCTTATCCATCTCATAGTGCAGTGGTTTATCTCCCAGATGGAGGTCTATCAAGCTGTTCCTAACATCAATCAACGCTCCTGCTGTAGCCAAAAAGGGTCTCCCAAGCAATAATGCTTCATCCGGATCACAGTCATATCTCAGCACGAGGAAGTCCGTTGGAACTAAGTAGTTTCCAACTCTCACCGGAATGTCCATAAGGAGTCCTTCAGGGACTCGTATGGACTGATCAGCTAGGACTAGAGAAGTCCTAGTAGGAGTAAAATCCAACATACCCAGCTTCTCTGCCACAGAGTAAGGCATCAAACTTCCAGCAGCTCCTAAATCACACAGAGAACGTCTAAAACTATCCTCAAAGATAGAACAATCCAGCACAAAGACTCCAGGATCAGGCAGCTTCTTCGGGACCTTAGTTAGCAGAACATCACTAATATGCTGAGGAACTATTATCACCCAGTCTTTCAGATCATCATCCAGGGGCAACATCTTGTTCAGGTACCTTTGCACACAAGGATGATAAGGTGGATCATCAAAAGTTGGAATTTCTTCCAATTCTTCACCAATCCCTTCTAATTTCTTCAGCTCTTCAATCTGTTGCCTAATCACTTCAGACACTGAGGAGTGTTGTCTAAAAATCTGTTCGTAGATCTCCTGTTGATTAATCTCAGAGGCTCCATTGAATAGGCGATCAAGCTCCAAGTCAGCATCTATGCCATTATCATCCGACAGTTCTGTCTGTTCACGCCCTGCAACGACCGACACTAAGGGTGTGTCGATCGTTGCCATCCCGACTGGTGTATCGATCGGCACAGATGTTGCATCGATCGACGCACTGCAGCAGATTTCACCCGAGAGTTTTTCACAAATATCCGAAAATTCTTGTTCTGTCACCTACTCAGCTGTACTTATCTCAAATCTTTCACCTAGGTGAGATCCATCATTAATGTACACAGACCAGGCCTTAACATGAGTGTCTGCCACTCCTTTTCCCTTCAGTGAGCTGGACATCTGGTTCACCTGAGTGTCCAACTGCTTCATGTGAGTGCTCAGAGACTCAAATTTCCCATTGAGGTCTTCATAGACAGCGTCCAACTTCTTGTTGCAGTCCACATAAATTTTGGTCTGACTCTCAATCAGTTGTTCCATCATAGCCTCCATTTTGCTCTCATGGGCTGTAGGTGCAGGAGGAGTCTGATAGGATGTAGATCCATAGGTTCTCTGAGTACCTTGTCCATAGGTCTTCTGAAAACCACCAGTTTGTCCTCCATTGGAGAATCTGTTCCCCTGTTGATTACTGAATCTATTACCTTGGAAACCAGAACCTCCTATGAAATTCACATCTTCTTCCTGAGTTTCCTCCTCAGTCTGAATCACCTCTACATCTTGGGCAAAGTGGACAGCTTTCTTACTTGTCAGGAGATTGTAGACTGTGTCCAATCTGGATCTTATATTAGCTATATCAGAATTCTCTACAGTTCCACCAGATTTCTTCCTCCTTTCATCCATCGTCTTGCAACTGTTGCTGCCAATCAGGTTCTCAATCAACTGCTTAGCTTGTGTAGGAGTCCTGGTGTTGAAATTAGCATTACTGGAATTATCCAGCGCAGTCTGATAAGGGAGATCTATGCCTCTGAAGAAAATACCAATCAGCTGTACTTCTGTGAATCCATGGTGTGGACAGTCACGCTGATACTGCTTAAATCTCATCCAGGCAGTCTTCAAGGGCTCCACAGCTCCTTGGGAAAAAGTGAGTATGTCCTGTCTGGACTGATCCGAGCGAGCATCATCATAAAAGTGACGCAGGAACTCACTCTTTAAGGCTGCCCAAGTAGTATACTGACCAGGTGCCAGTTGTCTCAGCCATGCACTAGCGTCTCCAGCAAGACTGTGCGGAAATAGCTTAAGGAACAGATAGTCCGGGCATACTCCTTCATACTTCATGCCAGTGACTATGTCCTCAAACTTGTCAATGTGATCCATAGGCTGCTCTGCTTGAAGACCATGAAAAGCAATCTGTCTCATCAGCTGGTAGTAGATGGTCTTTACCTCAAAATCATTCCTCTCAAAAGCAGGAAGCACCAAAGCTGCTCGGTTTGCATGAAACTCATCAGGTCTGTTGTAGTCAGCTAGTGTCCTTTCATGAACCACCATCTCTCTACCTTGGGCCTGTCCTTGACCCTGGTTTCGGTTCAGCTCCTGTTGCTGTTGCTCAGGAGGATCAGGGATGACATTCCCTTCAGCATCAACCCGATGCCCAGCAGCATTGTACGGGTTGTTATCTTGGTCCCTCAGGGTACCTTCAGCATCTGGTATCAAGATCAGACGTTCTCGTACCATTCTCTCTCTCTTTTCTCTTCTGATAGTCCTTTCTAGACGTCCAAGTTCCTCTAGTCCGAGATTAAGCAAGCTCGAGTTCGGATTACTTCGAGTTTTCTGCGTTGGCATAAACTGTCTGTAATCGTCCAGCAACGATCGATGCTATCAGTGCAACGATCGATTCAATCTCAGAATCGCCTAGTGACGATCGACGCAAGGGATGCAACGATCGACGCAAGGCGAAATTCGTACCTGCGACAGAAAGAAACAGAGAAAAAGTTAGTAGATTATAAAAACAAAACGAAAAAAGCAAAAACAAAAAGAAAAATTTCTAGTAAAAACCCTAAGTTCGGTCCTATCGAAGACTCTAAGAGTCCCCGACAACGGCGCCAAAAACTTGATAGGTCAAGAATTAATCCCTATTCTAAACTGCAAGTGAACAGCAATGTCAAAGTAGTATATAGGGTTATCGAATCCACATGGACACTTGGTCTCAATAGATCAGAACAGTAGAGACTAATACTAGAAATAAGCAATGTGATTATATTAAAAGCGGTGCGAGAAAGTAAATCAGTAGCAGAGATTAACGGTTGTGGAAGCAAGTAATTAAAAGCGTCAAGCCTAGGGTATTCTCAGGAAATCAGACAAGCAGACAGTTTATTCAGCAAGGATCTAATTAAGCACAGTTCTAGAACTCAAAACACAGATGTAGAATTAACCAAATTCCTTTGCGATAATTCTCTAAGTCTAAGTGCAGCAAACCAAACTTTCGTTTGCGAGAACTAACAAATTAAACTAGCATTAATCCCAAGTTTGATATGTTCACAATTATCCTAAACCAAACTTCCGTTTGCGCAAAGTTTAATTGCCCAATTTAATTAGTTCAGATCCCTAAACCCCACTTCCGTGGCGTATTTAGCAACCTAAGATCTAGATTCTAATTGATCAGGTTAGAACTAGCTTTAAGCACAATTAAATTGAAGAACAGATATAGTTTGAATCCTTAACTGAATTTGAACAAGTCTAGCAAGTCATGAAATCCTATGTGAGAAACCCTAAACCTAACTAGGAATCTACTCAGACATAGATAATGAAAACATGATCATATGATGAATAAATTGCATAAAAGAATAAGAGTAAAAGGGGTTCGAAATCTTATCCAAATACAGATGAAGTAATAGGTTCAGATCAGCCCCAAAAGCTCTAAAAATCCTCTGCTCTTAATTATGAAATTGTAAGTAAAATAAACACCAAAATCCTCTATATATAGGCCTAATCTCGGCTGGGGCTTCCGTGTAAATACTGGAACTATCTTGGGCTTCTTTGCAATTCTTCATAACTTCATTAAACCGACGCGTACGGCCCATCTCGCTAGTGTGTCGACCGATGCACAAGGTGTGTCGGTCGATGCATGATCAATAAATCGGACAGTGAGTTAAGCTCTCGGCCAAAACGTCCCAAAAGTCCCAAAATGCTCCAAATATCTCCAATTAGCTCCAAACCTGATTAAACCTGTAAAAGACTCTAAACAAAGACAAAAGACACTAAAAACACATCTATATCATGGTCTAAAATGGGTAAAAACCATGATATATCATCGTGTTTTAACCATAATAAACCTACAAAACAACAAAGCTCGGAAATGTCTTAGTTTATCGTTCAACTTGATAGCACATATATTTCTCAAGCAATGTATTAAAACAATGAAAACACAAGGCCATGATAGTATCAAGAGACACACATACACACCACAAGACACTTCATTCATCTCCAAGATTGATCACATTGAAAACTAGCTAAAAAAAGAAATTTTTGCAATTTGAACAATCACACAAGTTGTCAAGCTTCATATAAACTTCTCACAAGCATTCAAGTACACAGTCAATCACTCATTTAACTTCAAAACATCACCAAACTCATTTTCACTTTGTAAAAGACTCCTAACAAGCAATTTTCGAAAATTTTGTGAAACGAAGTTTAACCAAATCAAGTAGTCTTACTTCTATGAGCTAGAAACTATCAATTGCACCTTTAGAAACCATCAATTCGAGTTTACCCCAAAATTTCCAAAAACCAAAATTTTTCAATAACCCTAATTTCCAAAAATCAAATTCAAGCAATCCTAGGGCGAAATTGAGTTGGGTAATCATCTAGAAATAGTCTAGCAAGGGTTTCTAACCATATTCATCAAACAAACACCATAATTTCGAGCTTCTAAAATTCTGAAAATTTTGAGAAATTTCGAAATTGAAAGAGAGGAAGTTATACCTTGGTTTGTTGATGAGAGATGATGGTAGAGAGTGATTGCAAGTGATGGAGCTAAGAAAACCTTGAATTTAGAGCTAGAAATCTCGAATTTTAGTTGAGAATTGAGTGAAAATAGTGAGTTTGAAATTTGAGAGAAAAACTGTTTTTTTCTTGTTCAAAATCGTAGAGGAGGCAGGGAAGAGAGAAGGAGTCACGCGCAGTGGAGAAAACAAGGTGGAAAGGTGGGATCCGCTTGGTCAAAATCGATTTTTTTGTTCGTGGAGACTTACCTGGGTTGTCTCGCGGTTTTTGCTTTCCCGCGAGCTTAACCGCGGGACATCACTGTTGGTTTCAGAACGAAGCTCGCGGTTTCCTCATAGACCGCGAGGTTAACCGCGACTTTATCTCGCGGTTCGTGCTTTGTCCGCTACCCCGACCGCTGGCCACCACGCATGAAAATGCTTAGGTCCCAGCGGTTTCGTTCTTACCCGCTGGGCAAACCGCTGGGACTTAAATACGATGGGGTATCTTCCAAATGCGCCCATAACCTGTCCTTGACCAATTTAAACACCTTAAAACATTAAGAACTAAAGCATAACTTCAACAAAGACAAATAAAAGAATATTTACAAAGATAAACATGGGAATGTCTCCCAAGTGCGCTTTTGTTTAAAGTCGGTAAGCTCGACTTTGCAAACCGTGGTTTTAGGCTTGGGGTGGGCTAGAGAGAGGGATTGAGATTCCTTCTTCAGTAGCTTCGGAGGCTGAATAGTGCTTGAGTCGTTGTCCGTTCACAGTGAACTCTTCTTTGGACTTTCTCAAGAGTACTACCGCCCCATACGGTCTCACTTCCTTCACTCTAAATGGACCGGACCACCTAGACGTGAGTTTCCCGAGAAAGAGCTTCAACCGGGAGTTAAATAACAAGACAAGGTCTCCTCCTTTGAATTCCTTCTTCAGGATCAGCTTATCATGGAAGAGTCTTGTCCGTTCCTTGTAGATCTTCGAGCTTTCGAATGCCTCAAGTCTAATCTCGTCGAGTTCATTGAGTTGAATCAGCCGCCTCTCAGTTGCGGTCTTGATATCGAAGTTTAACAACTTCACAGCCCACAAAGCCTTGTACTCAACTTCTACCGGTAAGTGGCATGACTTCCCATATAGCATGGTGAAAGGAGTAGTACCAAGAGGAGTCTTAAAAGCTGTTCTATAAGCCCATAACGCATCATCGAGCTTTTTAGACCAATCCTTTCTAGAAGCTCCCACAGTCTTTTCCAAGATGGCCTTGATTTGCCGGTTTGACACTTCCACTTGCCCGCTTGTTTGAGGGTGATATGGGGTTGCCACCTTGTGCTTAACTCCATACTTCTTCAAGAGGCTTTCAAGGAGCTTGTTGATGAAATGGGAGCCACCATCACTAATCACCATTCTTGGGACTCCAAATCTTGGGAATATGATACTCTTGAAGAGCTTGATAACAACTTTAGCATCATTTGTAGGACTGGCTATAGCTTCAACCCATTTGGATACATAATCCACAGCCACTAAGATGTAGTTGTTTCCATAAGAAGATGGGAAAGGTCCCTTGAAGTCTATTCCCCAAACATCGGACACTTCTACTTCTAGAATTGGGTTTTGAGGCATCTCGTTCCTCTTGCTTATGTTCCCCTTTCTTTGACAGGGATCACACTTAGATATGAATTCTTGGGCGTCCTTGAACATTGTAGGCCACCAAAATCCAGCTTGTAGAACTTTCTGAACCGTCTTGAATGTGGCGAAGTGATCTCCATATGCTGATCCGTGACAGTGAAAAGGATGCCTCCTATCTCTTTATCCGCTACACATCTCCTGTAGAGTTGATCCTTACATAAAGTATAGAGATATGGCTCATCCCAATAGTACCTATTGACATCCCGAAAGAACTTCTTCCTTTGGTAGGTGTCTAGACTTGGAGGTTCTTTCCCACAAGCTAAGTAGTTCACAAGATCAGCGTACCATGGCTCCTTATCATCAAGAGAATTAACCTCTTCCAACTTCTGCTTCGTATCATGAGCTTCTCTCACAGTCTTAACAGCCATTAGCTGCTCTTCCGGAAGTGAGTCATCAATGGGAACACTATCTTTGATTCGCAGCCTAGACAAATGATCCGCTACTCCATTCTCAATCCCTTTCTTATCCTTGATTTCGAGATCAAATTCTTGAAGTAGTAAGATCCACCTTAGGAGTCTTGGTTTCACATCCTTCTTAGCCAAGAGGTACCTCAAAGCCACATGATCGGTATAGACTATCACTTTAGAACCCACTAAGTAAGATCTGAACTTCTCAAAGGCAAAGACCACAGCTAGAAGTTCTTTCTCGGTTGTTGCATACTTCACCTATGCATCATATAATGTCCGACTAGCGTAGTAGATAATATGCAGCTTCTTGTCTTTCCTCTGTCCCAAAACTGCTCCAACTGCGTAGTCACTAGCATCACACATAATCTCGAAGGGTAACTCCCAGTCCGGAGATTGGATGATCGGGGCGCTAATCAAGGCTTCCTTAATCTGATGAAATGCAGTCAAACACTCCTCATCAAACACAAAATCGGTTTCCTTACACAGTAGACGAGTGAGTGGTCTAGCGATCTTAGAGAAGTCCTTGATAAACCGTCTATAGAACCCGGCATGACCCAAGAAGCTTCGGATCCCTCTAACTGAGTTCGGCGGCTGAAGACTCGTCATCACCTCTATCTTAGCCTTATCCACTTCAATACCGTTCTCTGAAATCTTGTGACCCAACACAATTCCTTCCGTTACCATGAAATGGCATTTTCCCAATTGAGCACGAGGTTCGTCTCTTCACATCTCCTTAAGACCCTGCACAAATTCAACAAACAAGAAGAGAAGGAAGAGCCATATACAGAGAAATCATCCATGAAAACTTCTACGATATCCTCGATAAGATCCGAGAAAATGTACATCATGCACCGCTGAAAGGTAGCCGGTGCATTACACAAGCCAAATGGCATCCTTCGATATGCGAAGGTACCATAAGGACAAGTGAACGTCGTTTTCTCCTGATCGTTCAGATGTATCGGGATCTGAAAGAACCCACTGTATCCATCGAGAAAGCAGTAAAAAGGATGGTTTGCAAGACGCTCAAGCATTTGATCAATGAACGGAAGTGGAAAATGATCTTTCCTAGATGCGGCATTTAGCTTTCTATAATCGATACACATTCTATGCCCGGTGATAGTCCTAGTAGGAATCAATTCATTGTTGTCATTTCTAACTACCGTAATCCCCCCTTTCTTCGGGACACAGTGCACGGGAGAAACCCAAGTGCTGTCCGAGATAGGGTAGATTATCCCTGCATCAAGCAATTTAAGAATCTCTTTCTTGACTACTTCCTTAAGATTAGGATTCAATCTTCTTTGATGTTCAATTGATGACATAGATTCGTTTTCAAGATGAATCCTATGAGTACATAAACTAGGTGACAACCCTTTAAAATCATCAAGTGAATAGCCTATTGCTTTCCTAAACTTTTTCAATTCAGTAGTTAAAGCAATCAACTCATCATCACTCAGCATTTCATTCACAATGACATGATAAGTAGAGTTAGGACCGAGAAACGCATACCGAAGCCCCCGCGGAAGGGGCTTTAACTCAACCTTTGGTGCTTTGAGCTCATTCCAGTCATTAACTACAATCTGCTCCATGCACAGCTCACCTTCTTTGGCACCATCAGCTCCATAACCCGCGGCAAAGACCTCTCTCTCTTCATCCACAGAATCTGACCCCAACTCAATGTACTCAACCTCTCCTTGCAAAGGCTTGTGTGAATCAAGAGCCCTCATATATGCCCAGATCTCCTCGTTAAGATATCCATGTTCTCCGCATTCCTTTGTCAACGCCACTTGGAGAGGATCCTCCATGTTCAACTCTTCTAAGAGCTCATCAGCTAGTTCCTCCATAGTCTCAATGTAGAACATTTGTCCATGTATGGTTGGCTTCTTCATAACCTTGTTGATGTCAAAGTTGAGCACTATGTCTTTACCAAGGTTGAGATCTATCTTTCCTCTCTTGACATCTATGATCGCACCAGCTGTGGAAAGGAATGGCCTCCCAAGGATTAGAGGATCCTTTGGTTCTTCATCCATTTCCAACACAATAAAATCTGTCGGTACTTCAAATCCTCCCACTTTCACCGGAAGATCTTCTAAGAGCCCAATTGGGTATCGCACCGATCTATCTGCTAGAACCAAGGAAATCCTACAAGTCTTGTAGGTAGAGAAGCCTAGCCTTTTAGCTACCGAGAAAGGCATCAAACTTGCGCTTGCTCCAAGATCACATAAGCAACCCTCAAATCTAAAAGGACCGATAGCACATGGTAGAGTAAAACTGCCCGGATCTTCAAGCTTCCTAGGTATAATACTCCTTTGGATGAATGCACTACACTCATGGGAGAGCATAACCATTCCTTGCACCTCTTTAGTCCTTTCCTTAATAGCATCCTTTAAGAACTTGTTGAATTGAGGAACAAGTAGGAATTCATCTATCAAAGGCATTGTGAGCTCAACATTCTTCATTTGCTTTTCGAAAAGAGCTTTATACTTTTCCAAGAGTTGCTTCTTGAATCTGCCCGGAAAAGGGAGTTTGGGCTTATATGGTGGTAGAACAAACTCATCCTTCTTCTTCTTAGGTGCATCCTCAACCCTTTCATCAGCTATGGCTTTACCCTTTCTCAATGCAACCTCACTTTCATCCTCTTTGGCAAAAACAGACTTTTCCAAAGTTTCCTCCCCACCTTGTTTCTCAATGTCCTCATTGAGATTAGAAGACACTATGGGTGTGGGAATTGTCTTTGGCTGAAGCTCTTTACCACTCCTCAATGTTATAGCATTGATATACTCCTTGGGGTTTTGTTCAGATTTTCCGGCTAGAGTTCCATGTGGCCTAGAGCTTGAAGTGTTCTTATTCTCCATGTTGGTTACCCTTGATGTCAAATGCTTCAACTCAGTCTTCAAATCCCTTACTTCCATAGCACCGGAGGCTTTTCATTGTAGAAGTTGCTGCATCATACTCTTGAGTTCATTATCCAATCCGGAGGAAGAAGAAGCTTGTGGCTCTTGTTGCCCAAAACCGGGTGGGTATTCTTTGTTGACCTTGAAACTGTGGCTTGTTGACAAACCCTTGTTGATTATTGTAGGGTACAAAAGGATTTTGTTGTGGAGCTTGGCCTTGATGTTGTGCTTGGGGATAAACTTGATCTTGTGGGTTCGCCACATTGGGATTTCGATAAGAGAAGTTAGGATGGTTCCGGTAGTTTGGGTTGAAACCCTTGTTGAAACCTCCTTGTCCCGCGATGAAGTTTATCTCTTCTTGGGTCATATCTCCTTCAACACTAAAGAGGACGGGTTGGGAGTCATCATAGTTGCCTACAAAGCTGATTTGCTTTTGGCTTGATGAGATCATCTTGTCTATCTTATCATTTAGAGATTTGATTTCCTTCTCGTACTTCTCATCAGATGATCCTCTATTGTTCCTCTCATAATCCTCATTGTAGTTCCCATCGCTTGTTGCAAGGTTTTCAAGCAACTGCATAGCCGCCTCTACTCCCTTGCCTAGGAAGTGGCCATTACTACAAGAGTCTAGCATCGCTCTCATTCTAGGAAGCACTCTGCGATAGAGGTTGCTAAGTAGTGTCTCCTTAGTGAAACCGTGGTGAGGGCATTGAGTAGTGAGCTTGTTGAACCTTTCCCAAGCTTTGGCAAAGGTCTCGTTGTTACGTTGCACAAACCCGGATATCTCACTTCGAAAACGGGCAGTCCTAGTAGCGGAGAAGAACTTCTTCAAGAAAGCCTTCTTGAGTTCTCCCCATGTGGTGATGGATCCGGGAGGGATGATGCTTTCCCAATCTTTGGCTCTATCCGCCAAAGAGAAGACGAAGAGACGCATCTTGAGACCATCATCAGTCACACCGTTGAGCCTTGTAGTAGCACAGATTTTGTCGAATGTATCCAAGTGCTGTAAGGGATCTTCGGATGCGAGTCCATGAAACTGGTTGTTTTGCACCATATTCATCACCATAGCCCGGATCTCAAAGTTGTTATTGTTGACCGGTGGTGGCATGATCCCGCACCGGTTGACATTCGTATCCGGTGCATCTCCATCACCAATGGCCCTAGGTGGCCTTTGTTGCTCTTGCTGCTGTTGGTCTTGATTATTATCCATAACCGGTTGCTCAACTTCTTCAAACTGCGGCTGAACCTCTGCAATCGGTTCCAACCCAAGTCTTTCTAAGTGAACAGGCCGCTCTAACGCTCGTCGCTCTCTTGCTAACTGTCTTTCAAGTGCTTTGATGTCTGAAACCCGTGCAACTAAGTCCGTTGGTCCTCTGCTGCGTAGGTCATGAACCTGTCATCAAAGCAAGACGAAGAAACAAGATTAGTAACCAAAACTTGATCTAAATAGGAAAGGAAATCTAATTGATCTATCCAAGTTCCCAAAATGGCTACAGCGCCAAATTGATAACATGATTTTAGCAATCCTCGAGGTATCAATTCCTCTTACTTATCGTGTAGTAAGAGGTATCGAACCAATTGGGATGGATAAAAACCAATCAAGAATGTACCTAATCCTTAAAAGCCAAGCAATCCAAGTTCAAATTGAGATTCTAGTAGTTCTAAGTTCAATTAACAATGACAAAGTGAAACAAATAAAGCTAGAGATTACTAATCAAGATAAAAGACAAGGCTTATAGGCTAAGGTCATTGATTAGAATCATCTAGAGCTTACAAGGATGTCTAAACAATCAACAAAGAAGCAAGTCTCAAGCAAGGAACATTAGCAATTGACTAATCCAATTTCTTGGCACTAATCACTTTCCCTAATCATACTTCAAGATCAAATTGTCATTTGTGAAATAAGATAAGGCAAGCATTAACAATCAAGTTCCATAAGCTAATAATCACTCTAAACATTCATTCTCATGAGTTAGAATGTGAAAACCCCAAAAAGACATTAGCTTGCATTTCATCAAACACTTGGTGTGCAACAAAAGCCAAAGGATCTAGATTAACTTGATCAATGATAACCTAGCATTAAGAACATCTAGAAGGGTGAGACCAATCATAAATAAGCTTAAGACATCCTTGATTCACTCTAAATAGCCCTAATCTACCTAACCAATAATCCTTGAAGATGACTACTCACAAATCATGCTTAGCCCAACAAAATCCATAAGAAAGATGTTAAGCATGATGATTTGTGAAGGATTAAAGAAAAGAGATGAAGAATCAAAGCAAAACAACTCTTAGATTAAGAAAAGATTCAAATTTTGGCTTACAAGTACTTAGAACAAAAACAAAGCTTAAGATCCCCAAAATGAGGGTTTTTAGCTTATAAATGAACAGTGTTTCGAAACCGAGTCAACCCGGAACAAACCGGGTGTTGACCCGGATCCAATGGGTTAAAACTGGTCAAAGCTCGGAGGTCAACAGAAATCAGGAGGGCTCACGGTTTGCGTCGAACCGCTGGGCCAACCGCGAGCCATTACGGTCTGAAATCGGCATCGACTCGCGGTTCGGCTCCCGACCGCTACTTCAACCGCAGCATCATGGTCGAGAGATGGCATAGACTCGTGGTTTGCGTCGTGACCGCTGGCCAAACCGCGAGCCATTACGGTCTGAAATCATGGGCTGCTCGCGGTTTCTCCCGGTTGCTCCAAACCGCTGGGCTGACCGCTGGCTACTCACCTTCGACCACAACTTGTGCTTCTCTACTCCCATCATCTCCATAAGCTCACAAGTGCTCCAAATAGTCACCCAGCACCTATAAGAAACCAACACCAATGCAAAATGCTCCTATATGCGTCTAAACTATAACTCTAGATGCAACTAACTAAAAACGCAACAAAGAACAAAGAAGAGAAGAGAAAACATTCTAAATGAAGTCAAAACATGCTCTAATCAACACACTAAAAGCATGAAAATCCAAGTATATCAAGAAGAACACATCCTTAGTGTTTCTCAAACACTTGGGGATATTCCTTACAACTGTCCAGTTACTTAATACCGGAACAAATTGGTATCTTCTCGTCATGCTTTATGCATAAGCTGCATTTAGACGAGCGCTAAATATGGCATTCATGATAGATTCTATTGCTGAAGCATAAGGAATCACACTCATAGATACTAGCTCAGCCAGTGTCCAAGACACTTCATCTTGCTAAGATTGATATTAGCTCAGCCAGTGTCCAAGACACTTCATCTTGCTAAGATTATTGCCATAAGACCTTTGGTGTGAAGCCATTCTTGGAATCATGCATATTGGAACTGTCCAATACCTTATCAACATAAGGATTCTGACACGATCCAATCAGCCTTTCAAATCCATTTCAATGGATCCTTATTCCAAGAACTTTCGCGGCTTCTCCCATGTCCATTGTTAAATTTGACTTCCGACCCAAATCTTGACAAGACTTTAGCGTCGGAGCGTTGTTTATGAGATTAAGTATGTTATAAAAATACGGTGTGAGAATTGCAACTACGCTCCCATTAGTTTACTTGTAAACGCACGGTTTCTATACGTTCCTGATCAAGTCAAAACCTTTGACCGTTTTAATAGAACATAGATTCCGACTTCAAGTTGTTTGCTTCAATCCAGAAATGGATCGGTGAAGCTAACATACATTCCTAGTTAATTTTCGGAGTTGGGGCTCACCATCGCTTCTTTGAATTTCGCAGGCTCGTCACTTTTCAATGATCAGCAGATCACAGCAATCGGTCATGAGGAATCACCCTCGGTTTAGTGACGGATCCATTAGGATCAGCGAACTTCAGGCTCCACAGGTGTAGATCCTACAGCACTCTGTAGATCCAACCGCTGCTCTCCCTCAACAGGTTGAACAGCCTCCTGTGTTTCTCGAATTTCTTCGAGCTGTACTTTTACTTCCACTGTTCTTCTTGAAAAACAGAGTTCCGAACAACAAAACTTTGTTCTCGGATTGGTTGCAAAAGTACTAAGCCTCGGTTTCCCTAGGACAACCGACGAAGCAGCCCTTATCAGATTTGGGTTCAAGTTTGTTTGTTGACAACTGCCTTACACAAACCTTGCAATCCCAATTAATCAGAAAAACATACTTGGAAATCACCCAGTCCACATACAATGTGGTGTCTTTCAACTGATTCTGATGGAAAACTATTTGGCGTAAACATATTCATTTTAGAGCGTATTTTAAAAGGATAATGGAAGATTCCTGTGACTCATCATTAATCGGAGCATATCTAATAAGGTCCGATTCGTTCTCTCAGAAACACCATTTAGGTTTTCCAGGAGAAAAGAGCTGTGGTATTACTTCACACTCACTTAGATGATCACCCAATTCTTGACTCAAGTATTTTCCTCCGCGATCTAATCGAGGATCTCAATACTTCTGTCAAATCGGTTCTATACTTCATTTTGGAACTCCTCAAAGGATTCCTACTCGTGTCTCATCAAAAGAACACAGCCATACTTACTGAAGTCATTAATAAGTTAATGAAGTACTGAAGATTTCCTTTCGCATTAATGCTTATCGGGCCACATACATCAGTGCATATAAGGTCCAACAAGCCTTAGGCCCTTTTCTTTAGCTCTGCTAAAGAAGCCTTAGTCATTTGGCCCAGCAAGCAGAATTCATATCTCAAATGATTTATCATCAAATGAGCTTAAAGCCCATAACCATGGAACTTCTGTATCCGCTTCACTTTATTTGGTCAAAACGACTATGCTAAGAAAAAAAATCAAGTTCAAGTCATCAGACTTAAACCGTTTGGTATTTATGTTATATACTAGCGTATATTGGTTTTAAGACATAAAACCCATTATCAAAAGGGGTGCTACCATATAATATTTCATTAAGATCAAAAGAGCAAAACTTGTCTTTTATCAGAATGAAAAACATCCAAATTCTTACAAGAAATTGAAAGACATCTCTGCATAAAGCAGGTACATAGTAGCAATTACTTAATTCAAAAACCAAGCTTGAAAGGCTCCTACAAGTGGAGAATCTCTACGGCTTATGTAGCAACCATTGCTCCATACCACTCACGCAGTTCCACTTGTCCTTTCCTCAACGTTCTACTGTTGCTTAGGCCCTGCATATTTCCAAAATATCAGTACCACAACTAGTATCCAATACATACGTAGAACTTGAAGTAATAACACAATACCTGAAGAAGAAGTACCATACATCTCCTTCATCTCTTGTGAATCTTCCAAGAATTTAATGCAATCTCTCTTCCAATGCCCTGATTTATCACAGTAGAAGCACTTTCTAACACCAGATGGGCCGAACTTGGGCTTATAAGATGACACATGCTTATCCTGATTCCAAATCTAGACGGCCCTGCCTCCACCCTTGTCAATACAAGATTTCTCAAATCTTTTACCCTTTATGATGTCTTGCTCTGCTGTTTTGAGCATGCCATGCAGCTCAGTCAACGTCTTCGTCAAGTTATTCTTGATATAGCTTTTGATAAACTTATCATAACTAGACGACAATGACTGCAGAATGATGTCAGTAGCCAACTCTAAGCTGACAGGACATTCCAGTTTCCCCAGGTTATCAATGTAACCCATCATTTTAATGACATGAGGACTCACTGGAGCATCCTCTGGTAGCTTGCACCCAGTGAGAGACTTCACCATCTGGAATCTCTCAACTCGTGCCAGATCCTGAAACTTCAGTTTCAGGCTGGTGATCATCTCTATTGGCGACTCCATGTTCTCGTATTGACTCTTTAAGTCTGATACCATGGTAGCCAACATCATACCACGCACATCTACCACATCAATATAATGTTTATTCCAAGCATCATATACTGCATTCGAGCGATTGGTCCCAAGCCTTTCTGGAAGAGCTTTCTCAAGGAAATAGTCCTTACTCTCCTGCTTGAGGATTAATCTCAAATTGCGATACTAATCCAGAAAATTTGATCCATTTAACTTGTCCTTCTCAAGGACGGATCGTAACGAGAAAGTAGTTTTAGACATAGGCTGAAATTTTAATAAAAGAAAATTTTAGTTATGAAGCTCAGGAAATGAGAAATCTTATCTAATAAGAAAACTCGCATTATATTCAAACAATGTTTCCTCTATGAATATAATGATCCAAGACCCATACATCACTAAAATCTGAGTGGACGACTCGTCATCACCCAGAGTTTAGTTATCTAGGTAAGCAAACCATTGCTAATTGTACCCAGTACAATTCTTGGTCGCAGATAAGATAATCCATGTCCTATCCACTCTGATGTCTCTGGGCCCAAAACTTCTGATAGCCCAGTCAAGTAAACCAATCTCTTCAGTCTTGTGATCATTGACAGTGGCACTGCAAGTCTATCAATGATCACCTGCCTTACTCATGTAGTTGTGGATACCAAGGACTCCAAGACTATCCAACAACGAAATGAGTCTTGACAGTAGACAAGATTGGGCAAGACATCAAGGTCACTTGATGTTTAGTTGAGGAAACGGAACATTTAAAAGGTTAGTAAATCAATCTCTTGGGTCATGTAATTGTTGATGTCAAGCACTGCAAGACCATCAACACTACTACCTGCCTTACTCATGTAATTGTGGATACCAAGCTCTTGGCAAGACTATCACAAAAACGAAATGAGTCTTGACAGTTGACCATATTGAAAACTAAACTTTGATATAATACACATCCAATGTGTATTCGATGGGTTTAGAACACATTTACTTCTAATTTTAATTAAGTTTTAATTGTTCTAATTCAAGTGGGTTAGGTCATTTGGTTCGGTTTCTTAATCATTTGGTTCAAAACAAGGCGATTACGGTT
The DNA here is from genome assembly GCA_030180135.1 of Orychophragmus violaceus. Classification (NCBI taxonomy): domain Eukaryota; kingdom Viridiplantae; phylum Streptophyta; class Magnoliopsida; order Brassicales; family Brassicaceae; genus Orychophragmus; species Orychophragmus violaceus. Next base: position 23,178,910 of record CM058235.1, read on the forward strand.
CGCATCCAACCTTAACAAACCCGATAACCGGTCAATCCAATTGAGCCGGTAAATGACCAACTGAACCGGTTTTAGACTAATTTAGATACCGGTCAAATCCAATTCAACCGGTCCAACCAATTGAACTGATTCTATCATTTTTGAATAATCACGATAACCGGTCCAATCCAATTGAACCGACTTATCCAATCAAACTGATCTTAACCAATCAAATCGGTTTATACTAATCGAGATAACCAATTCAATCCAATTGAATCAATTCATCCAATTTAAACCGATCTGATCTACCTTAACCAAGCATGATAACCAGTTCAATCCTATTGAACCGATCAACCAATCGCAAGGCCTGTGTCGACCGACACTTAACCTGTGTCGATCGACACAGAGGGGTATCAGGAAATTTAACCATGCTAGATAACCGGTTCAATCCAATTGAACCGATCTATCCCGTTGCACAGCCTGTGTCGATCGATGCACCCAGTGTGTCGATCGACACAGTGCGATCTCTAAGATCGATACCCAAATTTCAACAGGCGAATTCGCGATGCATCGACCGACACAAGCTTAGTGTCGATCGTCACTGTGCGAAAACCCTAAAATTATTTTATGCGTTTTCGCGATGCATCGACCGACACAAACTTGTGTCGATCGACACAGTGCGAAAAACACAGTATCATCGTTTTTCAACAGAGAAATAATCCGAGATTCAATTCTCCAAAACACAATTTTCAAAGCATTAATCTATTCAAATACATCAGTTTTCGAATTAAATGCTTCAGATTCAATAGACTAAACCCAACCTGGCTCTGATACCACTGTTGGGTCGCCTAGAATCTAGGGTTCATTATATTGAATCTCTTACCGATCTGTTTACCTTGATATGGCAGCGGAATGATTGATGAGATAAACGAGATCTCTAGAGCGCCTCAGATGCTGCGCCTCTACTGCAGTCCACACGCACACAAACTAGAATCCACCGGGATGCTAGTGCCGGGAATCGGATCTCCTAGGGATTTTTGCGTTTCGAGAAGTGGCCGCAACTGTTCTGTCAAGAACTCCGTTAGTGAAACTCGAGCCTCATAATAGAATATATATGCTTAGGGTCGACCTAATTACCCAGTAATTAAACCGGGCAAATTTAAGTCATGATCCGAAACATCAGTTTTGGAATCGACCCTGTGTCGATCGATGCACCTAGTGTGTCGATCGACACACTTCTCAAAACTTGAATTCAATGTGTATCCAATACACATTGACCAGACCATTTACCAATGATCAATCCCATACAAAGTATATCCAGCTTGCTTAGGTGTGTGACCCTGTAGGTCCATATAATACCAGCAATGAGTTACCACTCATAAGTCATAAGCGGTTTCTAGCAAAACATTATGATTACCTAGTATTACTTGGATTGTCCGATCTCGACAATACAAGTATCTTTAGAGTAAGTACAATCTGATTTCAGGACATAATCCCAACAGATTTCAAATCCTCATGTGACAGAATTGGAGAAGATTTCTGAACCCCTTTTCTTCCATTGTTTATATCATTATTTCGTATTATACATTCATGATTTATTTGTGTGAGTAGATCTTAATTATTTTTAGGGTTTTCAAGAGGATTTTCAAGGCTTGATTTATTTAGATAATGTTTATGAATTTTATCTATTGATTCTTCATCTATGGTTGTGTGCATTGCTTAGACTGAAATTGATCAATTTAGTCTATGATCAAGGATATTTGGCATTGGTTAGATACCAGAACAAACTTAAATGAGGAAACTTTTCTTAACCCGCGAAAGTTGATGTTATTGTGATTTGTGAACATATCAAACCCATGCACGAACTAATGCTTGTTTATTACACTAGCGGAAATTAGGTTGATAGACAAAATAGACTGCATGACGACAATTGGTAGACTATAAATTTATGTTTGAGTTCGAGAATGGTGCCCAATACTTCCCTTGTTTTATATATTTTTCATGCTTGAAACCCTGCGAATTCCCTAATGCCCAATGCTTCTTATACATTAATTTCCCGCATAATTACTTTATTTTCTTAGCTTTAGGAACCAAACAAACCCCACTTTTTGTCTTAGCTTAACTCGACACTCAAGACTTGAAGTGTAACCTTGGTCTTTGTGGATTCAACCCCTTCTATGCTACTGTGATTTGTTGTGCACTTGCAGTAACTTATTTAAGGGTTTAAAACTTGTACATTAAATTTTTGGCGCTGTTTCCGGAGGCCTATTGTGTTACCTACGAATTTAGGTCTAGAATTTATTCTAAGACACTAATTTTTTTGTTCTTTATAGTGATTTATGGCCATGGATTGCAATGACTGGCCAGAAAAAGAGGAGGGCACATTTCAAGATTACATTCAAGACGAGAAAAAATTGAAGTCACCATTCGAATGAAACTTAAATAACACCGGTACAAAAAAGCGAAGCTGAATGAGTTGGATGATCTTTACAAAGAAAACCCGTAGCTGACAAGGTATGACCTAGCAATCATGATCCGGTTAAACCTAATGTCACATTGGGCAGCTCTTGAAGGAAGAGAGCTCACATTCCTTGAGGTAATGATGGCTCACACAGCTGAAAAGGTAGTATATTGGGTTCCACCATGTCCAATAGAAGGTACATATGACTTAACTTTTGAATATTTTGATTTTGAGTTAGTCATATACCTTGTTTTGATGATGCTGCCTCTAATTTGCTTTCTTACACTCTCATTGATGAATGTCGTTATCTAATATGTGAGACTCAAAGACTAGATATCTTAAGAGCATAAAAGTTGCTAGAGATTATTATAAAATAATCTTTGAAATTGATTATCTCTGTGGTTCAGAAGATCTCGAGTTTGACTTTTTAATGCTTGAAAAATCTAGATCTCTTCTTGAAGAAATTTACCTAGGGGATGAGCTTGATGTAGACAAAATATTGAATGAGGTAGAGAATCGTAGGGTTGAGATTGATAATGTTGTGTTTTACGTGATTGATGGAGATAAGTTTGACTATTTTGTGACAAAGACGTTTGAAACTAAAGTTGATTTTATCTTTCCACCGAATACATTTGATTCTCATGAACATCTAAACATCAAAGAGAACTTAATAATTTATGCTACACGTATAGTTGATTTCCCTCATGTGAAACCTGTCTATTCCACATGGATAGTTGTGTGTTTCTTTGCTATTTTGTTTCTTATCCTAGTAGGAGAAAGACAAAAGGTGCACTGGCCCAACCTTTCGATTTCTACGACTAGCACATGTGCTCACAAGTCAAGCTAAAAACTTAAAATAAACGTTGGTGGGAGGCAACCCACTGCTAAGTGTACATAATTTTCTTAGTTTGACTTGCGTCGGTCCTCGCCGTCTTCGCTTTGTGAGTCTCAAACCAGTCTTTGTAGAGATTTACCTGGCGGAAGTTTTGTAGTAAAATAAATTTTTGTTTTATTTAAGCTTTTATTTGGACAGGAATCAACAACACATATGCTTACAGGAACATGGTAGATTCAAGCTTTGGTTTGGATAGAAATATCCAAGAAATGAGCCGAAAAGATCTCAAGACAAGATATTTTTGGCTGAATCGATGAAAGCATCGACAATGCGGAGCCATGCTCGATGCCAAGGACAATCAAAGCACATAAGTACAACAATGCCTATCAATGCAGTCACATAAACTGAAGCACTGCTATAATAAAAGACCAACCTATCAAAAGCAGCTTCATTTTCTTCTTCTCCTCCGCCACTATCTGCTTCCTCTGAGCTTTTCTTAGCCTCGCAACTTATATGGGTCGGTGGTCCACAAAGAAAATGATTGCCTAAGTAGCTGCTCTCGTTGAAGGTGTTAAACTGCTTTCCTTGGGGAATGATTCCTGATAAATTGTTGTGAGACACGTCGAATACTGAAAGAAATGTAAGGCTGGTTAGCTGGTAAGGAATGCTTCCATGCAACTTGTTGTAAGAAAGATCAAGGCTCTCAATAGCCTTCAGATTGGAGAAGCTGAGTGGTATAGAACTAGACAAGAAATTGTGAGATAGATTCATGACGTTTAGTTTCGGGAGATCTCCAAGCTCTGCTGGGATGATACCACTTAATTCATTGTTGGACAGATCCATCCCATACATATAATCAAGTATTCCTTCTGTGAACCTTCTTCCTGATCCACTATAAGATTCATACCTTCGCTTCGCATCAAAATTTATTTCAATTGCTTTAGGAATACGTTCTTGTAGCACGAGCTCCTCTACCACAAACGTGAATTTGTAAAATTCCAACTTAAAGCGCTCTAGAGAAATAGATGACGTATATTGCCATACTTTATGCGCCTCTCCTGTCACTCCAAATGATAAATTAGAGAGGCATGAAGGTATGAAGCCATTGAGCTTATTATTTGAAAGATCTAAAACTTCGATGTTGCTCAATTCACACAGCTCCCTTGGAATATATCCTGTCAGATTGTTCCCCCTCAACAAAAGAATGCTTATGTCCTGGGAATTGACAAATTGCGGGATACTCCCAGAGAGTTTATTGTTCCACAGAGAGAGTACACGACCATCCAGAAATGAAGAAATGGGCCCTGTGAAGCTGTTGTTGTGGAGGAATAAATATTCCACTGCCATACGGTACAGGGGCAGATCTAGAAATTTATTTAGCATAATAAATTAATTTATAAAATATGGCAACCAAAAAATCCATAAGAATAAAAAAAAAAAGTTATAACCAAAAAAACCTTTAAAAAAATTCCTACAAAATTACTCTTCGGTCTTTCATATTTTAGAACTTTTTTATCACTATTTCGGTTACCTTATCAAAATGTTCTTTCTCGATTAGTCAAACTAGACAATTGTTTAAAAACTAGTCACTCATTCGATTACTACGTAAGATAGTCTTCACAATTTTGATCGGAGAAAAGCATATTCTAAGAAAGACCTTAGAGGTAGAAGTTTCTTTTGGAATATCCGCGGTCTGAACAAGTCAACAAAACATACAGTGGTCCGCAATTGGATTAAAAATGAGTCTATGCAATTTGGTTGTATATTGGAAACTAGAGTCAAAGAAAAAAAGGCAGAGCGTATTGTCTCTTCAATTTTTCGAGACTGGTCTCTACTCTCTAACTATGAGCACAGCAGAAGGGGTCGGATATGGGTTGTCTGGAGCTCTAAGGTGAGGATCACTCCTTGCTTTAAATGCAGTCAGATGATAACTTGCTCCGTAATGATGGAAGGAATGGAGGAGGAATTTTTTTGTTCATTTGTGTATGCTGCTAACACTATAGAGGAAAGGAAGGATCTGTGGACTGAGCTGAAAAATCACCAAGACTCCTCTCTTCTCAGGAATAAACCATGGCTTGTAATTGGTGATTTCAATGAAATCCTCGAGGCCGACGAACACTCAAGCTATGGTTTATCACATGTCTCCTATCCAGGTATGGCTGATTTCCAGAATGTGGCTCGCTACTGCTCCTTTTTGGACATGTCAGCGCAGGGTCCAAAGCTCACATGGTGTAATAAAAGGGATGATGGACTGATTTGTAAGAAACTTGATCGAACTTTGATCAATGATGCTTGGATAAGAACATATCCTCAAGCTTACTGCGTTTTTGAGCCAGGTGGATGCTCCGATCATCTCCGGTGTCGAATCAATATTCTAGCTGCTCCGCTTAAGCCAAAGAGGCCGTTTAAGTTTATTAATGCTCTTGTGGATAATCCGAGCTTTTTGCCACTGGTTAAACAGCATTGGGATGAAACAGAGGACATATACACTTCAACTTCTGCTTTGTTCAGACTTTCTAAGAAGCTTAAGACTCTGAAACCAGTGATAAGAAAACTGTAAAGAGCATATAGGTGATATAAAGAGGCGAACTAAAGAAGCATTTGATAAGCTCTGCGAATGTCAATCGCACACGCTTTCCCACCCATCCCAAACGGCCATAGATGAAGAGAAAGTCGCTTACTCTAGATGGAGCCTTCTGTCTGGAATAGAAGAAAAAGTGGTAAGCCAGCAAGCTAAAATACATTGGCTAAAGGTGGGAGATGGTAACAACAAGCACTTTTACCAAATGGCTACGGTCCGGAAAATAAAAAATGCGATCAAAGAAATCCAGAAGGAAGATGGTTCTATTGCAAATAGTCAAGAGGATATAAAAAAGGAAGCAGTGGATTATTTCGAGAACTTCATGACATACAAGGATCCGGACATTCAAGAGACCACAGTTGATGAACTTCATGATATATTGGGTTTTGAGTGTGAGGAAGCTGATAAAGCGCTGCTGGAAAGCGAAGTGACTGAGGAAGAGATTAAACGGGTGCTTTTTGCTATGCCAACAAATAAATCACCGGGCCCGGATGGCTATTCTAGTGAGTTCTATAAAGCGGCATGGCCAATTATTGGAAAAGACTTTGTGGTGGGAGTAAAGTCTTTTTTCATTAATGGGTTTCTGCCTACCGGATTAAACTCTACCATCCTAGCTTTGATTCCGAAGAAAGAAGAAGCCACGCACATGAAGGATTATCGCCCAATTGCATGTTGTAATGTAATCTATAAGGTAATCTCCAAGCTATTGGCAAATAGACTGAAAAGGATGCTTTCGAAGTTCATCTCCCCTACACAATCTGCTTTTGTAAAAGGTCGTTTGCTAATGGAGAATGTTCTTTTGGCGTCGGAATTGGTGAAAGGATACCATAAGAGCAATGTGACCCCTCGATGTGCAGTAAAAATAGATATATCAAAGGCTTTCGATTCTATACACTGGCCTTTCTTACTATCTGTTCTATCAGCTCTACGGTTCCCGGGAAAATTTATTAATTGGATTCAGCGTTGCATCAGTCTTGCTTCCTTCTCGGTACAAGTCAATGGAGAGCTCGCTGGGTATTTTAAGAGCAAACGAGGACTACGGCAAGGATGTGCGCTTTCGCCATACCTTTTTGTCATTTGTATGCAAGTGCTATCGAAACTCCTTGACAAATCAGCCATGGATAAAACGATAGGACACCACCCGTATTGCAAAGGTATTAACCTTACCCACTTATGCTTCGCGGATGATTTGTTGGTTTTTTCAGATGGACAGAAAAGTTCGATTGAAGGAATTCTTATGGTATTCAAAACCTTTGAGAGAATGTCTGGCCTCCGTATTAGCTTGGAGAAATCTACCTTGTATTTGGCTGGGGTACAAGAAGTAGACCAAGCAGAGATATTGGAACACTTCCCATTTGATTCCGGGTTGTTACCAGTAAGGTACCTAGGGCTGCCCCTAATGACGAAACGAATGTCCGTACACGACTATAGCCCGCTAATAGAGAAGGTCAAGTCACGTATCAGCAGCTGGACTGCTCGATATCTCTCATTTGCTGGACGCCTACAGTTAATCAGTTCAGTCATACACAGTTTGACGAATTTTTGGTTGTCTGCTTTCCGTTTACCTAAGAGCTGTCTCAATGAGATTGACAAACTATGCTCAGCTTTCTTGTGGTCTGGACCAGATTTAAATCCAAGGAAGGCAAAGATATCGTGGAAGGACGTTTGTAGACCAAGGGCAGAAGGTGGATTGGGACTACGCTCATTGTCTGATGTCAATACAGTCAATGGGCTGAAGCTATTTTGGAGAGTGGTTTCCTGTGATTCTTCTCTTTGGGTCCAGTGGCTACGACGGTACCTAATGAGGAAAGGTTCGATCTGGTTGGTTAACAACAAGAGCTCGCTAGGGAGCTGGATGTGGAGGAAAATATTAAAAACAAGAGACTTGGCTGCGGAGTTCATAAAAGTTGAGGTGCAGAGTGGTGCTGGTGTATCCTTCTGGTATGATCGATGGACTTCTATGGGTAGACTTATTGATCTCACTGGCACAAGAGGATGTATCGATCTTGGCATTAAGCTAAATGCAACAGTGGAGCATGTAGTGAATGGCCGGAGACGAAGACGAAACCACCGGGTTTCGCTGCTGAATGATATCGAAGACGAACTGCAACAGATAAGGGAAATAGGCTTAAATAACGCGCCTGATACTTGGTTATGGAAGGGTCATAACGACACATTCAAACCGAGCTTCAATTCGAAAGAGACCTGGTCTCAAATTCGACAAACGCACTCTTTGATAAGCTGGCACAAGGCAATCTGGTTTGCAGGATCAACACCTAAATTTTCTCTGCTGGCTTGGTTGGCTGCACACGATCGACTGTCCACAGGTGATAGGTCGAGTTTTAATCCCTATTCTAAACTGCAAGTGCACAGTATAGTCAATGTAGTATATAGGGTTATCGAATCCACAGGGACACTTGGTCTCAAGAGAATCAAACCGTAGGAATTAATACTAGAAATAAGCAAGTAGTGATTGTAATGAATTGCGGTGCAAGAAAGTAAACAGTAGCAGGAAATCGGTTTGTAAGCAATAAACTAAAAGCGTCAAGCCTAGGGTATTCTCAGGAAATCAGACAAGCAGACAAGTTAATCAGTCATGATCAAATTAAACTCAGTTCTAGAACTCAAATCACGAAAATAGAATTAACCAAATCTCTTTGCGAAAACTCTCTAAGTCTAAGTGCAGTAATCCAAATCTCTTTGCAATTACTAACAAATTAAACTAGCATTAAGTTCAAGTTCGATATGTTCACAATTAAACTAAACCAAATCTCTTTGCGAATAATTCAATTGCTCAACCTAAATAGTTCAGATTCCTAAACCCCACTCTCGTGACGTATTTAGTAACCTAGGATCTAGATTCTAATTGATCAGGTTAGAACTAGCTTTAAGCACAATTTAGTTTGAAGAACATTCTAATCATATGAATCCTAACTGAATTAAAGAAGTCTAGCAAGTCATCAAACCCTAATGAGAAACCCTAAACTCAACTATGGATCTACTCAGACATGATTGATGAAAACATAATCATAGAATAAATAGATTGCATATAAGAAATTAAAATATCAAAGGGGTTCAAAATCTTCTCCAAAATAAATCAATACAAGGAAAATAGATCAGCCCCAAAAGCTCTAAAAATCTCTTAGCTCTAAGTATCAAAGCGTATCCAAATTAAACACCAAAAACTAGTATATATAGGCATAATCTCGGCTGGGGCTTCTGTGTAAATACTGAAAGTATCTTGGGCTTCTTTGCAAATCTTCAATACTTGTTACGCCGACGCGTACGGCCCATCTCGCGACTGCATCGACCGATGCACAATGCGTGTCGATCGATGCAACATCAAATAATCGAACAGTGAATAAAGCTCTCGGCCAAAACGTCCCAAAATGCCCAAAATGCTCCATATATCTCCAATTAGCTCCAAACCTGATTTAACCTGTAAAAGACTCTAAACTAATACAAAAGACTCTAAAAACACAACTATATCATGGTATAAAGTGGGTAAAAACCATGATATATCAACTCCCCCACACTTAGCCTTTGCTTGCCCTCAAGCAAAACAGAGAACTAAAATGCAGTGAAGAGGTTTGAAAACTCTTCAGAAACTCATTTTGTCATAGAAGCAGCAGCATTCAGATTCCCCTTAGTAATCCACATGAAAGAATCAATCTACAGACATCAAGACCAACATGTACTTCCCCCACACTTAGCAACTGTCCCAAGTAAACGCCACAATCACATTCAAGCATTCAAATTCACCCTACTGACTTCTGCAAGTATTTAAGTGCGGTCTCACCTAAGGAGTATCGATCTAAAGGCACATGGATTCTTACCTTGCCAGCTCTAGACCACCATACTATCTTTCTCTAGTCCCTTTCTTCTCTTTCCCTTCTTTAACAACTGATTTTTCCCCACTGGGTATCATTTTTTTTTTTTATCAGTGTTCTTCCCGTTATGGGGTGTACTTTGGACACATTCCATGGATCACATGAGAGATAATAGTGTTTGCTACTATTCCCATGACCACTTCGGAGTTACTAACTCATCCGCAGTTTATTTATTTATTTATTATTATTTTTTTTTTTTACTTTACAGAAGGGGAGAAGGGGACTAAATAGGACAGGTTTACAGGCTGTGTCAGAACTAACAGGGAATCCGACATAAAGCATACCAAGCCCTTAGGTGAGAAAAATTAAAGTCAGTATTAAGGTGAAGTCAGTAAAGGATCCTCTGATACCTGAAGTGATATGGGTGTCCTCAGTAGGCTGATCTGTGATGGGGTTTTCTAATAGTCATAGATAGATCTGCAGCTTCATCCCAATGGTCACTTAAGTTCCTGCAAATGCTGCTAATCTCCTCCAAAAATCATTGTTTCCTACTTAAACCAATTTTGACTCAAAAAACAAATTTTGAAAAATTTAACTGACTCTAAGAAAACAAAAGAAACTAATTAGTAGAACCTCCCCCACACTTAAGACACACTGTCCCCAGTAGTGTCAAGCAAGGGATTGGTTAAAGAAAAGAAAAATTAAAATAGTTGAATGGTTAGTTCTCTCGGGTTTTACCTCTGTCGCAGTCAGGCATCGATCGTTGCACTAGGTGCACCGACCGTTGCTGTGCGATTTCTGTTGTAACGATCGACACAAATGTGTGTCGATCGACGCAATGCGATTTTCACGAACAGTCAGCGAGTTAGCAGGTTAATTCGGCGGTTTTTGTCAATTTCGATCCCTGCAAGCTGAAAACACTAGAAACAGAGTAAAACTGAAACAACAAATGTATCAAGTCATGCACAACCATCAGACATAATAAATCCTAAGAAAAATAAAAATAAAAGTGCAAGAAAAGTCAGAAATACAGAACCGATAAACTGATAATGGAGACTACGCTCACTCGCTCTCATCATCTATACCGGCATAAGGATCAGCACCGGTGTCCTCTGGAGATCGCTGTCGACGACGTGTATCAGGTACGGGCTGATGGATCTGTGGTGGCCTCTTGCAGCTGCAAGTACGCATGAAGTTCCAGAAAACTCGGAACAGACCATCTGATCTCTCTCTCCACTCTGCATCAGAATAGTCACCGTAGGCCATCGCAAGCTCTGGAAATGGACCCACATCGTCGATCGGGGCAGGGGCAGGCGCAGGAGCAGGGGCAGTGGAAGTCGAAGCTCGAGAGGAAGGCTCTCCCAGCGGATGAGCCATAGAAGGAATCCCACGCTGCGCAGACTCAGGAGGCTGAAATCTCAGAGCCTCTAATGTGTCAATCTGTGTCCATCCGGCAGCAGGAAGCTCTATACCAGTCCTCCCAGTAGTCGGGTCAGTGTAAATCCAAATCTTCCCCTCCTTGAGCCAAGTGGCGCTCTGCAAATGGCTGAGATCTAGGAGATCCCGGGCTGTAACACACTCCGTGCCATGAAGAGGAATCCCGCAATACTCAAAAATGGGAGTAAGCAAACTCCCAACCGTCTCAGTACCAGCTCCATCGAAAGGCTTCGTCTGTAGATCAACCAAATGCTGAGCAAAAATAGCTCCCAAGTTGAGACCCGAAGTAGGATCTCTCACTCCAGAACTTCTGAACTGATCTCTCAGGCCCATGAACAACAGCTCCATCTCATATTTGCGCATCTTGTTGGACTCAAACTTGCAAAGCAAGCTCCAGCACAAGATACGCGAGACATATCGCAGCACCGGATGTCTCATCTGCACAACTGGTGTGGTCCTAGAGTTGTATTGACCACTGCCAATAGTCCTCCAGAACCGTATGGCCTCATCCCGATCCCACTCAAGTGACATGGCTATGCGTCTCGGCTCAGTACGGAATCCGTAGATCCTGCAAAGATCAAGTAGAGGGATCCGATACCTGACTCCCCAGCTCATGAATGTAAATGATCCCACTGTAGCACTCCGGTTGTCAGGATCCGAGTAGACCACTCTGCAGGAGGCCAATAACTGTCTGGCCAGCTCCGGGTAGAGATCATAAGGTCGCATCGGCATTGTCCCTAGACCAATGCCTCTGCATACAGCGAGTACCTGCTCATCAATCCCTAGAGTCTTGCAGGTGGAGTAGTCAGCGAACTTGGTCGGCTTGAAGATCATCCCACACCAACCATTGTAGAGAAGCGAGTCATACTCGTCCCAACTGTTAAGCAATGGACGCTCTGTGAACTCAGCAGACTTGAAGAACTTCTTAGAATCCTCTGGCCATTCTATGGTTGTCGGCATTTGCGTTTTGTCTGCTCTGGGCCAGTGTAAAGCAACTGGTGGTCCATATCTCTGGTATGGTGCGGGTGGCTCTGACTCTCTGCTAAACCAAGCAGGTGGTGGGATGTATTGCCTTGAAGCTGTAGAAGCTGTGGCTCGTTTCTTGCGGGGTTGTCGATTAGTTGCCATCTGCAAAACAAACAAAATTGAAACACAAATAAGTCTCGGCAACTCTCTGTGAAATCGCGAAGCATCGACCGTTGCATCTAAGGCATCGATCGTTGCAAGGCGATTTCACCTCGTCGAACATTTCCCAAAATCGCAAAGCAACGACCGTTGCTCAAAAGCAACGACCGTTGCAAGGCGATTTTGCCGCAAACAAATCATCAAAATCGGTTCAAATCAAGCCACATTGCCTCAAATCATCAAGAGTACCTTGCTAAACAACCTAAATCACGTTCATCTTAGCATAGCATCATAAATTTCGAGCCTAAAATCCCAAATTCCATAAACCCTAAAATCCATTCTAAAAATGGCGAAAATGAGAAGTCATACCTTCGATCCTCTGTAAATGGGTAATAGAATCAACTAGAGGGGGTTAAAACAACATGATTCAAGCTTGAAATCACAGAAATTGATGAAGAATTTAGAGATTTAGGTGTTTAGCTCTCGGTTGTACGGACGGCGAGCAAATGAGGAGGAGAAGAGAAGAGAAAAGGGTTTAAGGCACTTACCTCGGTCGTGGGTTGCAACGATCGTTGCTTTAGGGGCAACGATCGATGCTTGGTAAATCGAATTCGATTTCCGGTTAAGCACAAACCTTAATATTTGCAATTGAACCATCGAGTAACGACCGTTGCGCAGGAGCAACGATCGTCACAATGCGATTTCCCTTCTTCGTCGAATCTCCTTGCAACGACCAGTGCAGATATGCATCGATCGTCACACATCTCCAGGTTCGAATTCTGCATCCTGTAACTTAGCAAAACAAAAACAAAAACGTGAAAGCCTAAGAAAAACACCAAAAATAAGAAAGAAAACAACTAAACCTATCAGTGGGTTGCCTCCCACTCAGCGCTTGTTTAAGGTCATTAGCTTGACCGGACGCACAAGATCTTTCAGGCACTTAGAGATCCTGACAGAGACTTTTTCTGTCTCTGTTCAAGTCTCCTAATCCATGGTGGAGTGTAGGCTGTTGCTGAATGCTTCAGTCCAAGAAAAGCAGGTGTGGATTGTGCTCCAGGATCTAGTATCACAGGCCCATCTGGCTGCTCATCTTCTGCTTCCAGGATCGTGAAGGTCTGCCCATCTATCAGTGGTTTCCGCAGCTTCTCCATGTCATATCGCAGCGTCTCATCTCCCAGGTGGAGGTCTATTAGACTTTGTCTGACATCAATCACAGCTCCTGCTGTAGCCAAGAATGGTCTTCCAAGTAGCAGTGCTTCATCCGGATCGCAATCATATTTCAGCACAAGGAAGTCTGTTGGAACCAAATAGTTTCCAACTCTCACTGGTATATCTTCTAAAACTCCTTCTGGAACTCGTATAGACTGATCAGCTAGGATAAGACGGGTTCTAGTAGGAGAAAAATTCAGCACCCCCAGCTTCTCTGCCACAGAATAAGGCATCATACTTCCAGCAGCTCCTAAATCACAAAGAGAGCGTCTAAAGCTATTCTCGAAGATGGAGCAATCAAGTATAAAGACTCCAGGGTCAGGTAACTTCTTTGGGATCTTGTTCAGTAGCACTTCACTAATGTGTTGGGGAACTACAATCACCCATTCTTTCAGGTCATCATCCAATGGTAGCATCTTGTTCAAATACCTCTGCACACAGGGATGATAAGGTGGATCATCAGGCGGTGGAATTTCTTCCAAGTCTTCACCACTCTCCTCCAGTTTCTTCAGCTCCTCTATCTCCTGTTTAATTACCTCAGATACCTTGGGATATTGCCTAATGGCTTGTGCATAAATCTCCTCCTGAGTGATTTCAGACACATCAGGGAATAGGCGGGCCAGTTCTGCATCAGTCTCATAATCATCCGGCAACACTGTCTGTTCACGTCCTGCATCGACCGACACAAGGTGTGTGTCGATCGTTGCAATGCGATCGTCGCGGATTCCACCCGTGAGTTTTTCACTCAATTCCGAAAATTCTGCTTCATCAACCAACTCAGCTGTGCTTAGCTCAAACTTCTCACCCAGATGAGATCCATCATTAACGAGTACAGACCAGGCTTTAATATGAGTATCTGCAGGTCCTTTTCCTTTCATAGTACCTGAAATCTGATTAACCTGAGTGTCCAGTTGCTTCATGTGAGTGTTCATAGACTCAATCTTCCCATTGAGATCTCCATACATAGCATCAATCTTCTTGTTGCAGTCCACAGAAGTCTTGATTTGGCTCTCCAGCAACTGTTCCATCATTGTCTCCATCTTAGTCTCGAAAGCAGTAGGTGTAGGAGGTGTTTGATAAGATGAAGACCCGTAGGTCCTTTGAGCATTCTGTCCATAAGGCTTCTGAAAGTTGCTGTTCTGTCCATAGCCTGAAGAGTTCTGATTGCCCGTGTAGGTAGTTTTCTGTCCTCCACCGGAAAATCTGTTCCCAGATTGATATCCAAATCTGTTTCCTTGGAAACCAGATCCTCCGATGTAATTCACATCCTCTTCCTGAGTGTCCTCCTCAGTCTGAATCACTTCTACTTCTTGAGCAAAATGGACAGCTTTCTTCTCACTTAGAAGAGTGTAGATTTTGTCCATTCTGGACCTCAATTCAGCCATCTCTGAGTTATCAATACTTCCACCAGATTTCTTCCTCCTATCATCCATAGTCTTGCAGCTGTTGCTGCTAATCAAGTTCTCGATCAACTGCTTAGCTTGTGTAGGAGTCCTGGTGTTGAAGTTGGCATCACTAGAATTATCCAGCGCCTGCTGATACGGAAGATCTATTCCTCTGAAGAAGATACCAATCAGCTGAACTTCAGTGAATCCATGGTGCGGACAGTCACGCTGATACTGCTTAAATCTCATCCAGGCAGTCTTTAAAGGCTCCACAACTCCTTGGGAGAAAGTAAGTATGTCCTGTCTAGATTGGTCTGAACGCGCATTGTCATAGAAATGGCGCAGGAACTCACTCTTTAAGGCTGCCCAAGTAGTATACTGACCAGGTGCCAGTTGTCTCAGCCATGCACTAGCGTCTCCAGCTAGACTGTGCGGAAATAGCTTAAGGAACAGATAGTCCTGGCAAACTCCATCGTATTTCATACCAGTAACTATGTCCTCAAACTTGTCTATGTGATCCATAGGCTGCTCTGATTGAAGACCATGAAAAGCAATCTGCCTCATCAGTTGGTAGTAGATAGTCTTTACCTCAAAGTCGTTCCTCTCAAAGGCAGGAAGTACTAAAGCTGCTCGGTTCGCATGAAACTCGTCAGGTCTGTTGTAATCAGCTAATGTCCTTTCACGGACAACCATCTGGCCCAGTGGCCCAGCTTCATCAGGGATCACTCGTCCCTCAGCATCAATCCTATGCCCAGCAGCATTGTAAGGATTGTTCTCTGGATCCCTCAGGGTTCCATCAGCATCTGGTATCAAGATCAAGCGTTCTCGTACCATTCTCTCTCTCTTTTCTCTTCTGATTGTCCTTTCTAGACGTCCAAGTTCCTCTAGATTGAGATTAACCAAGCTCGAGTTCGGATTACTTCTAGTGTTCTGCGTTGGCATAAACTGTCTGTAATCGTCCAGCAACGATCGATGCTATCAGTGCAACGATCGGTTCAATCTCAGAATCGCCTAGTGTCGATCGACGCAAGATGTGCAACGGTCGACGCAAGGCGATTTCGGTACCTGCGACAGAAAGAATCAGAGAAAAGAATCAGTAAAATCAAAATAAAACAAAAACGAAAAGCAAAAACAAAAACGAAAAATTTCTAGTAAAACCCTAAGTTCGGTCCTATCGAAGACTCAAAGAGTCCCCGGCAACGGCGCCAAAAACTTGATAGGTCGAGTTTTAATCCCTATTCTAAACTGCAAGTGCACAGTATAGTCAATGTAGTATATAGGGTTATCGAATCCACAGGGACACTTGGTCTCAAGAGAATCAAACCGTAGGAATTAATACTAGAAATAAGCAAGTAGTGATTGTAATGAATTGCGGTGCAAGAAAGTAAACAGTAGCAGGAAATCGGTTTGTAAGCAATAAACTAAAAGCGTCAAGCCTAGGGTATTCTCAGGAAATCAGACAAGCAGACAAGTTAATCAGTCAGGATCAAATTAAACTCAGTTCTAGAACTCAAATCACGAAAATAGAATTAACCAAATCTCTTTGCGAAAACTCTCTAAGTCTAAGTGCAGTAATCCAAATCTCTTTGCAATTACTAACAAATTAAACTAGCATTAAGTTCAAGTTCGATATGTTCACAATTAAACTAAACCAAATCTCTTTGCGAATAATTCAATTGCTCAACCTAAATAGTTCAGATTCCTAAACCCCACTCTCGTGACGTATTTAGTAACCTAGGATCTAGATTCTAATTGATCAGGTTAGAACTAGCTTTAAGCACAATTTAGTTTGAAGAACATTCTAATCATATGAATCCTAACTGAATTAAAGAAGTCTAGCAAGTCATCAAACCCTAATGAGAAACCCTAAACTCAACTATGGATCTACTCAGACATGATTGATGAAAACATAATCATAGAATAAATAGATTGCATGTAAGAAATTAAAATATCAAAGGGGTTCGAAATCTTCTCCAAAATAAATCAATACAAGGAAAATAGATCAGCCCCAAAAGCTCTAAAAATCTCTTAGCTCTAAGTATCAAAGCGTATCCAAATTAAACACCAAAAACTAGTATATATAGGCATAATCTCGGCTGGGGCTTCTGTGTAAATACTGAAAGTATCTTGGGCTTCTTTGCAAATCTTCAATACTTGTTACGCCGACGCGTACGGCCCATCTCGCGACTGCATCGACCGATGCACAATGCGTGTCGATCGATGCAACATCAAATAATCGAACAGTGAATAAAGCTCTCGGCCAAAACGTCCCAAAATGCCCAAAATGCTCCATATATCTCCAATTAGCTCCAAACCTGATTTAACCTGTAAAAGACTCTAAACTAATACAAAAGACTCTAAAAACACAACTATATCATGGTATAAAGTGGGTAAAAACCATGATATATCAACAGGAAGTCGAGCTATGAAGTGGAATGCTGCAGCTGATGCATCATGTGTCTTATGTAATGGGCCCTTGGAATCACGTGATCATCTCTTCTTCGAATGCCCATACTCAGAGGAGGTGTGGAAAAATCTGGCTGGTAATCTACTTGGATCTCGATTCTCGTCTCAATGGAATCAAGTTATTGCAGTCCTAGAAACTCCCTGGACAAACAAGGTTCATCACTTCCTCAACAGATACACTTTCCAGAACACTGTCCACTCGATTTGGCGTGAGCGTAATGCTCGTAAGCATGGTGAAAATCCTTCACCAGCTGCAACAATCATCAGGAACATTGACAAGAGCATTCGGAATCGTATCTCTTCACTCAAAAACACTGGAACATGTCACGAAGGAGCGATGGAGATTTGGTTTGCAAACCGATAAATCACAATCTCTATTAAATTCTTGTGTATAAATCAATTTAGGTTGCATTCTTTGTAAGAACGTTTTTTTGGTTTGAATAAATTTAACATTCATTCAAAAAAAAAAAAAAAGAAGTTTTTTTTATTGAAAAGTAACGTGGTGCAAGTGGAGACAGAGAAGAAGATTAAAAAAATGCTAAGAAATATAGGTGGCTAGGTCAAATCATTTAAGTCTATTGCTCTTTAAAACATAATATATAGATTAATGGGTATAACAACTGTTGGGTTACACGCTTAATCGCTTATACCTATTAAACTTTTTTTAACATAAATGAGTATGTGGAACGTGCCACATGTTTACTACATCCGTCCGCCCCTGGCCCATACGTGACGGTAAGAGCATATGCAATGGTGTTACCCTCCAAAGTTTCTTAAATTTTTTTTTTTTTTTGAAACTTAAAAAAAAAAAATTGACCAATCCCGGCTCGCCACGTCACGTGAACAGTGACGAGCCGGGTTCTTAGCTAAGGATTTTTAAGAATCTTTGGGGGAGGAGGGGGGTGGGGTTCTTAATTCCGTCTAGGAATCCGCGCTAAAAACCCCTTAAGATCTCCCATTGAACGTGGTCTAATGCTCCAGGAAGCGAAGAGAGGACAAGTCTACCAAAGAAGGTGGTATTGTACCTTCTAAGAAATTGTTTGATAACAATAAGAATTCCAAACGAGATAACTTAGATATCCAACTTGGAATAGCACCTGTCAGACAATTGTTTGACATGTCAAGCATTGACAACTTGGTGGAGCTAAGCAGTCCAACTCCGATCTTCCCTGTAAATAAGTTGTTATCCATTCTCAACATGCGCAAGGAAGTGAAGCTTGTTTCTAGTGGAAGAAACTGGCCGATGAATTTGTTGTGAGAAAGCCTCAGATATTTTAGTGAAATACAGCCCGTGAAGAAACTTCTAGGTAGCTTCCCAGAGAAGTTATTATAAGACAGGTCCAAGAATGAAATGTTCTTCATCTCACCCATAGACGATGGAAACTCCCCTTGGAATCCATTATACGAGCCATTCATTTCCACCATATTCGTAAGAGCAAGACCAATATTATTAGGGAACATCCCACCAACGTGATTTGCTGAAAAATCCAAAACCTGCAAATTATGTATTAATGCCCAAAACACCATCAACTAACTTAAATTTTAAATTTCAAACATGTAATTTCGAAAAATGGCTACTTCCATCAAATCTAATGACGGTGTTAATTTACCGTTAACAGAGTTATTAAATCGTTAACTCTGTTAAAAAGAAAAATATTAACTAATCTAAACGACGTTGTTTTAGTAAATTTTTTGTAATTAAATGAATAATCCAAAAGACCGTCGTTTTGGGTTATGTTGGCTTTAATATCTTGGCAAAAATTGAAATCAATTTAGGGTTCATAAAGGGGAACAAAATCGAAAGAGGGAAAGTGAGATAGATTGGTTGGACTTGGTTTGCAAGTATGTAGTTGAAGAGTGCCATAGAAGTCTTGTATTGTCCTATAGTGAGATAGGATCGAATGAGTGTTGTAGACGTGTTTCGCCTTCCATCTCAAAGCGACCAATACGTTGCTGGTAAAGAGAACAGTGTGAATCTGCTTAGTCTAGTTTGGGGAGTTGAAGAACGTTGGAGAAGAAGAAGCGCATCCTCAAGAGACAAACTGAAACTCGAGGAGGAAGTACAAAGCATGCGATTTGTACAAAGATTAAGCAATCTACAAAGAAAAATAGACAAAACACTGACTAAAGTTTGCAGTTTCAACAAATATTTGAAACCCAAAAACAAAGAAACACGAGCAATTAGGCTGTGAATCTGTGATACTAAACAATAATGTGATTAGGGCGTACATTTATCGCATCGGATGAAACACTCGTAGAAGATGGAGAGACATTCGCAATCTTATTAGAAAGATACAAATCAAAAGAAGAGAAATTCTTAATCGGCTTGAGTCCCATTCACCTTGTCGAAATCTTCTCATAAATTTCTTCAAGCTCTCTTGGTGAAGAACCAAACTGGGTCTGAGATTTGCCCAATTCATCTAAAACATGTTATTGACAAAACGAAGTCGTTTTGAGTTATTCCTTCAGTTAAAAAATTAACCAAGACGACCTCGTTTAGGTTAGTTGATAATTATTTTTTTTAACGGAGTTAACGATTTAATAACTCCGTTAACGGTAAATTAACACCATCATTGGATTTGATGGAATTAGCCATTTTTCGAAATTACATGTTTGAAATTTAAAATTTAAGTTACTTGATGGTGTTTTAGGCATGGTTCGATATGTCTTATAGGAAAATCTGTTTTGGCTCCAAGTTCATGGGGGGAATATGCCGTTTTCCCGAAATCTTGTTAGACCAAAAGGTAGGTGATCCAATAGTTTAATATCTTTAATCATTAAGAAGCATAACATGTGCAACAAGTTGAATCAGAATCCAACCCAAAGTCCTACAATTCAAATCAGAGCTTTACATAAAAAGATGCCACAACTAAGGATATAACAACAGTCATAAGACTAAGAATTTCTAGAGAAGGACCAGACCATGAGTACAATCTAGAGCCAATCAACAAGTGGAAACCAAAAGCAGAACAAGGGATTATTCAAACACCAAAGGTATGCATTTCTCTAGACCAGCATGTTCTTAGTAAATCCATGACAGGATTGATATACTTGTCTTGTCCAGGGGATAGTGAATCAGGTCTAGGAACAAGAGGAGAACACACTGGCCAAAGGGAAGAAACATCAAAACTAGTGAACTTAGTTTCAGACCAGAAACCAGACCAAAGGGATTCTGAAGCCTCATAATTCGAAACCACATGCAATAAGGTAAGTTTCTTTGATGATAAAACGTCCTTACCACTTCATTATACATATATAATGCACTTGTCTTTGTTAAAGGTGCCAAAAACAGTTTTTGAATCAAGTTGGGAGCATACTGCAACAAGTAAAGTAGAAGATCAACAAGCTAATAAACTTAACCTGGATCAGAAACATCCCCAAGAGGCACTCATGTCCTACTGTTCAGAACAACAAGACAACAATCCAACATATTGGGAGAAGAAGCCAAAGATGAGCTTAAGTTCTTTGTATGAGTTTCCTGGAAACAAAGAACAAGTGATTGTTCATAACACAGCTGATTTAAAGGTCATTTCTATTCTGTTTTCATCTTCTTATAAGATTTATCACACTAGTATAATACACTTAGCTTTGTCAAAAAGTTTTGGAACAGGTTTAGGTACAAAAGAGAAACAAGTAGACAAAGGAGGACAAGCTACTCTAGTTTCAGACCAAAAGCTCAACCATGAAAAATACAGACCACTTCTGACTAATAAGACAACCCATGAGCCTAGAAAAGGTTTCTTTGCATCAATACTGATCAAAGAAGTCCCACCAGATGCATCATACACACCAAAACCGAGCAAACACAAAAATGGAGGTATATCTCTAAAGTCTAAACCCTTTTGGTTATATCCAAACTAACTTTCTCTTCTTCTTTGCAGATGTACCAGCTTCGAGGTCGAAACCTTTTCAAGGGGGAGGGTATGATGAGGCCATCAAACCATCAACTAGACCAGACAAACCAGTGATGCTAAGACTAGATGGGAAGCACCCGTAGACTATCAAGCTGAAGGCAAAGCATGACCAAGACCAACACACTAATGCACCAAGCTACCATGAAGAGCAAATTTATCAAGTCAAACATCCTATGAACCGGACCAGAACTGAAGAAGCCCAAAGAGTTGTCAAACCAGACTGCTTGCCACCGGATAAGGCTTATATGCCTTGTAGTGAAGTTTTCAGCTCATCCCACATATGGACCAGCCCAGGAGAGTTATGGATAGTATTCTTGGGTCTTTTAAGGATCCAAAGTCAAGAAGAAATGATTCCAAACCAGCATGAACCACATGATGCATCAATAGCAATTAAACCGGTTCTGCCTTGTCCAAATAAGGAAAACACTCAATTTCTTTGTGAAGTGAAGATTATTTTCGACAAAGAAGAAGCTCCTGACCATTAAGAAGGCATAAATTCTTCCAGATACAACCAAGGAATTAAACAGGAAGAAATCAAAGCAAAGAAGAATATTTCCTTTTTTGGATTTGTCAATATTCCATCAAGGCAAGAGATAAGCTTTCCCTCAAAAGATCTCGACCATTCAGCATTCTGGAGCATCTCAGCCATTGACAATTCACCAGGATACCTAAATCCACGCTCATTCATTCAACAACCACTAAAGAAGCCATATCTTTCATCACCACAATCTGCTCATGATCATCTCCACATATCATGCCCTTTTGATTCCCTTTATGATATTTGCACGATTTCCTATTAACTTTAATGTCCAGACTTATCACAGCTCATTCCATAGACTGTTTGGCGTCATTCAGTCCCCTGGTTACTTGTGTTCATCCTACCCACCAGCCTAATCAAAGAGAGTTATACAACCAATTGATTAAGCTCCATCTCAATCCACTTCAAATTCATCCTTTGATCAAACTGAGAGTGTTACACAACCAGCAGATCTGATCCCATCATCTATCCTTGTAAGGTCCTGATTCCAGGGCTACATCATAGAGAAGCGAAAACTTAAGAACGAAGAAACAAACAAACCGAGTAGGGCTTGGTAGAGTTCGATCTTGTCAAAGAAGAAACTCTCTTCTCGACAAGGTTAGGGTTTTACGAGTACTCGTTTTAAGCTTGTAAAGCTGCTGAATTGCAATTTAATTGATGAAAATAACTTGATATTTACAAACGAACTAATCTCCTATTTATAACACCTAAAAGCTAATAAAATCTTATAAGTATATCTTATAAGATTTTGGATAGCTCCAATTAAACACCAAAACCGAAAGATTAAAACCAAGCAATAAAACCAAAGTAAAAACTAAAGTAAACCATCAAGACAACGTCCAGATGTATGCTGCATCAATATACATACACCACGAAATAATTTAAGTCAAGTCGACACTCATAACTGTGTGATATATGTGCGGCTTAAGACTTATCTATCCACCACGAAATAAGTTAAGTGAAGGTCAATCATGTGAAGGTCTTTGTAGTCAAAGATATTTATTTTATGTAAGCTTTTGTTTGGACAGGAATCAAAAGCACATGTGTTTACAGGAACACTGTAGTTTTGATAGAAATATCCGAGAACTAAGCTGAAATGATCTCAAGACAAGATATTTTTGGCTGAATCGATGAAAGCATCGACAATGCGGAGCCATGCTCGATGCCAAGGACAATCAAAGCACATAAGTACAACAATGCCTATCAATGCAGTCACATAAACTGAAGCACTGCTATAATAGAAGACCAACCTATCAAACACAGCTTCATTTTCTTCTTCTCCTCCGCCATTATCTGCTTCCTCTGAGTTCCTCTTAGCCTCACAACTTATATGGGTCGGTGGTCCACAAAGAAGAGGATTGCCTAAGTAGCTGTTCTCGTTGAAGGTGTTAAATTGCTTTCCTTTCGGAATGATTCCTGATAAATTGTTGTGAGATACGTCGAACACTGAAAGAAATGTAAGGCTGGTTAGCTGGT
Source organism: Orychophragmus violaceus (assembly GCA_030180135.1). Lineage (NCBI taxonomy): Eukaryota > Viridiplantae > Streptophyta > Magnoliopsida > Brassicales > Brassicaceae > Orychophragmus > Orychophragmus violaceus. The sequence continues at coordinate 23,202,146 of CM058235.1, forward strand.
AAGGAATGCTTCCATGCAAGTTGTTGTAAGAAAGATCAAGGCTCTCAACAGCCTTCAGATTGGAGAAGCTGAGTGGTATAGAACTAGACAAGAAATTATGAGATAGATTCAGGATATTTACTTTAGGGAGATCTCCAAGCTCTGCAGGGATGACACCACTTAATTCATTGTTCGACAGATCCATCCCATACAAATAATCAAGTATTCCTCTTGTGAACCATCTTCCTGATCCACTATAAGATTCATACCTTCGCTTAGCAGCAAAATTTATTTCAATTTCTTTAGAAATATATTCTTCTAACACGAACTCCTCTACCACAAACGTGGATTTGTAAAATTCCAACTTAAAGCGCTCTAGATAAATAGATGCCGTATATGACAAAACTTTATACGCCTCTCCTGTCACTCCAAATGATAAATTAGAGAGGCACGAAGGTATGAAGCCATTGAGCTTATTATTTGAAAGATCTAAAACTTCCATGTTGCTCAATTCACACAGCTCCCTTGGAATATATCCTGTCAGATTGTTCCCCCTCAACAAAAGAATGATTATGTCCTGGGAATTGACAAATTGCGGGATACTCCCAGAGAGTTTATTGTTCCACAGAGAAAGTATCTGGACACCTTCGAACAATGTGTCTGGAATTGGCCCTGTGAAGCTGTTGTTGTGGAGGAATAAATTTCTCACGGCCATATGTGACGGTAAGGATCCAGATAACACGTTTCCAGAGAGGTCCAGAAACGAAAGAGAAGGCAAGTCCACCACAGAAGGTGGTATTGTACCTTCTAAGAAATTGTTTGATAAGAATAACATATGCAAACGAGATAACTTAGATAGCCAGCTGGGAATAGACCCTGTGAGACAATTGTTTGAAATGTCAAGGAATGACAACTTGGTGGAGCTAAGCAGTCCAACTCCGATCTTCCCTGTAAATAAGTTGTTATCCATTCTCAACATGCGCAAGGAAGTGAAGCTTGTTTCTAGTGGAAGAAACTGGCCGATGAATTTGTTGTGAGAAAGCCTCAGATATTTTAGTGAAATACAGCCCGTGAAGAAACTTCTAGGTAGCTTCCCAGAGAAGTTATTATAAGACAGGTCCAAGAATGAAATGTTCTTCATCTCACCCATAGACGATGGAAACTCCCCTTGGAATCCATTATACGAGCCATTCATTTCCACCATATTCGTAAGAGCAAGACCAATATTATTGGGACGTTTGCAAAAATGCCCTCGAAATTGAAGTCAACCCTGTTTATACCCTCGGCCTTCTCCTTCCTCTCCATCGCTAATATATCCCCTTATTAATCTGGATATTCACAGGAATGCCATCGTCAGACTTCATTTGAAGTCTGATATTTGAAATCAAAAGACAAAAGGACCCAAATTTTTTTTGGATATTCACGAAAATGCCATCGCCATGAATGCTCAACAACCACGACACCCACCATCGCCGACGAGTTAATGTGTAATCCAGCTCGTTTTTTCACCATTAAAGCTCAATTAAAGCTCAAGAATCTGAGCTCGGACGTTCTCCTCACCGATTTCTCTTTTCCCCTTTGATTTTGTGGGATTTTTCGATATTTTTCGATTCAAAAGTAGCGAAATCGTTTATCATCTAATAAAAACAGCAAAACACGTCTCGGATTTGGGGCTTTCGGTGATTTTAGACGTTCTGGGAAATCGACGCGGCTAAAAACAAACGGAAATCGGAGATTGGTAAGAACATTTTCATATCGTCGATTTTCAGATCCGGTTTTGTAGTCTGCATCTTTTCGTAAGCCTCAATATGGTCAACAAGAGGGTAGTTTTGCAATTGACTTTCAATTGCCAGACCTCCATAGAAGTCTGTTAAATTCCTTTGAAAACAAAAAAATACATCGTTAAAAAGTCCAAATAAGAAGAGGGTAGTTTTGCAATTGATTCAAATTTGTTTTTTTTGTCAGACTTCTGATGTAGTCTGGCAAGAAATTGACCGATTCTTGACTTTTTGTCAGACGGAATCCGTTGTCTGAAAATAATGGGGGGTAGAAACTGCAATTGACCCAAATTTTCAAACGTTGACCAAAATAAGCGAAAAAATTGTCAGACATGTAAATCTGTCTGAAAATAAGAAAAATAATCTCAGACGGCTATAGACATCTGAATTTCCAAAACTTTGCCAGACGGCAAAAGACATCTGAACAATTGAATTTTGGTCAACGCTCGAGAATGCGATGTTTTTCATCAGACTTCATTCGCTGTCTGAAAAAATTGTCAGACAGCATAAGAAGTTTGATGAGATATCAGACTTCCGAAGATGTATGACATTTCAAAATCAATTGCAAAACTACCCTCTACTTTTTCTTCAGACTTCGGAAGAAGTCTGATTACTTTCAGACTTCTGCGAGAAGTCTGACATTTCAAAATCAATTGCAAAACTACCTTTTTTTTCAGACTTCTTGAGCTGTCTGACAAAAAATTTAAAAACTTCCAAAGCAGACAGCCTGCGCTGTCTGAATTGTTTCAGACTGCATCCGCTGTCTGGCATTTCAAAATCAATTGCAAAAATACCCTCTTTTTCAGACTACCATAGACGTCTGGTTATATAGAAAGCAGACTTCTATAGACGTCTGAAATATGTCAAACTTTTAAAATACATTTTTATTGTATAATTGTGATTAATTTCGTTGACATTAATTTTTTTAAATGTGTGTTAGTGTTATATGTTCCTTCTGCGTGAGTTTTACATTCTTATATATGGTAATTATTTTTAAATAAATTTTTGAATAATATTGGCAATGTAGCTAATAGCATCCCCATTAGACTTCACAAAGAAGTTTGGCTTTTCCCAAAAGATCTCTAATGTTGTTTATACGTGTTTGTTTATACAGATAATGGTTCAGTTACCTGTTAATTTTGGTGAATGGGTTGTGAGAGACAAGATTTGGCATTTTGTGGTTGATAAGCTCAAAGGAGGGCGGTTTATCACTCTGCGTGATGGTTCTACACATCAAGAACTAGTTGAGATGGTACAAGATGATTATATGCTGGACAAGAAAACCGACCCGGTGGAGTTATCATATCCATTGCCGGAAGCACTCTTGAAACAAATGGATCCGGATAGCCCTCCGGTTTATGTCACAAATGATAGGCAAGTAAGGAGCATGGTTGAGTTAGCTAATACGCATTTAATCCGTCTATGTGTCTCGAGCCGATCCCGTATGGATGATGAAGATGCTGTGAATCATGATGACAAATATGAATCTGAAGATGTAGACGAAGATGACAAAGAAGAAGACTGGAATGCGGAATATGTGGACTCAGTCTCGGAGGATTCTGTTTGTGGTGGTGGTGGTAATGATGGTGTTGGTAACTTGGATGTGCCTGAGAATGTTTTCATGGAACACGCTGAGGCTTACCATGACGATGCTGATTATACCCTATATGGGAAAGTTAAACATGAAGATGTAGATGTGGAAGAAGATGAAGATTATAAGAAATATGAGTTGGAGAGTATGAATAATCAGAGTGTTCGCAAAAGGGACTTATCTGAGGGTATCATTCTCAATAAGTGTTTTGATAGCAAGAAAGACCTAATATCAGAGCTACGTTTGACGGCGATAATGAAGAAATTCGCATTTAGGACAGAGAAGTCTGACAAGACACGTTTTGTGGCTAAATGTCGTGTGGAAGGATGCAAGTGGATGCTTCGAGCATGTGTGAAGAGCGAACCAAACAAGTACTGGGTGATGATCTATTCAGAAACACATTCATGCTCGATGGCGGACCGGATGTCTACTCGCAAACGTTTAACTCCAGTTTATATTGGTCGGTTGTTTACTGAAACTTTTGGTATGATTGAGGGGATAACACCAAAGCATGTCAAAGTATCAATGAAGAAGCAGTTTGGGATTAGGATGAGCTACACAACCGCATACAGAGCATTGTTACATGCTCAAAGGATTGTGAGAGGAACAGCGGAAGATGGGTACGCGAGACTGCCTTCTTTTTTGCATGGAATCAGGCAAACCAACCCGGGAACAGTAACTGGGCTTGAGCTAGATGAGAAGAATAGATTTAAGTATCTATTTATAGCATTTGGAGCTTCCATACATGGGTTTACGTACCTTAGAAGAGTCATTGTGGTGGATGGTACTCATCTTAATGGAAAGTATGGCGGTGTTATGCTAGTGGCGGCCGCACAAGACGGAAATTTTCAAATATTTCCGTTGGCTTTTGGAATTGTAGACTCTGAGAACGATGACTCGTGGAAATGGTTTTTCACCAAACTGAAAGAATGCATTTCAGACCAATATCCTTTGGTCATAGTCTCGGATAGATGTGAGTCGATCAAGAATGCGTGTGAAGCAGTTTTCCCTTGGGCACAGCGAGGGATATGCTATTACCATCTACAAAATAATATTGTTACCAAGTTCAGGGGAAAACATCTTCTGTACTTGGTGAAAAACGCGGCTTACGCTTATACAATTTACGATTTCGACCGAAACATGGCTTCCTTACGAGCGGCAAATCCTGAACTTGCTGATTACTTGGAAGAGGCGGATGTGAGTCTATGGTCACGCGTGCATTTCAACGGAGACAGGTACTTAGCGGTCTGACAATAGTTATCAGACTTCTAATGATGTCTGATACAATTATGAGACCTCTCTTGCTGTCTGATTATTTTTCCAGACGACTGGAGAAGTCTGAAAGCATAATGTTTTTATGATACTTTCTAATTCTTACTTGGGTTAACCTCTTTCAAATTGGTGGATACATGTACAACATAAAGACGAGCAACATTGCTGAGTCTATAAACTCCGCAGTTAAGAAGGCAAAAGGATATCCCATATCTTTCCTTTTAGAGTTTATACAAGAGAAACTAGGGACGTGGTTTTGTAAAAGGCGGCTAGATGCAATGAGTCTCTCAACAACATTTAGCCGAGGAGTTGAATATTTGCTGGCTATTCGTGAATATTATGCAGATATGATGACGGCAGAACGAGTAGATACGTATAAGTTCGTTGTTAAGGGAGGACATAGGGATTGTGTTGTTGATTTGGAACATCAGAAGTGTGAATGTGGTGTTTGGGATTACGAAAAGATACCTTGCTCACATGCCATATGCGCTGCACCGGAACTTGAGCTACACATTGTATGTCCATCTTACAGAACGGACTACTTGTACGCTGCATACTCGCGCAACATCTTACCAAAGAATGTTACCGGAAAGGCAAATCATGACACCGTGCGTGTCTATCCGCCGGAAGAGAGGCGGAAGCCTGGAAGACAAAAGAAGTCGAGGTGGCAATCTATGCTAGAAATCGCCAAGAAGAAGAGCACTAAACCGCGGAAACTACACAAGCAATATTGTTGTTCGAACTGCAAACAACCAGGCCACAAACAACCTAAATGTCCACAACCTCAGGCTGATTAGAAATGGTTGAAATCTTATATGTTTTAGGGATTTCTGAAGTCTGATTTGTGTTCGTGTTCAGTGAAGTCTGATAAGTTTTAGGGTTTACAGAAGTCTGATATTTTTTTAGGGTTCACTGAAGTCTGACGTAGTGATGTATTCCAGAACTCTAATATTTAAACTTGTCTCAATTGTTTGGGTTCTGTTTCAACAAGCGTAGTAATAAACATAACTTGAATTAGTGCTTAAGTTTGTTACATAACTAAAAAACAAGCACAAAAGTAGGCCAAAAGATTGATATGTTTTTTACAACCACCATAGATATGTATTGTTTAGGAATGCAAAAGATAAAGGCGGTCTATTTATCACCGTAGGTGTCAAGCAAAGCATACTCGGAACGTTGCTCTTCACCTGTTCGCTTGAGTTCAAACAATATGTCAAAAGCTAGCCTGTCCCTGATTGACTTGATGTTCTTATCACAAAGATACTTTGGAAACTCCATTCCAAGTGAATGGAACTCGATGAACTTCAAGCAGAACACTCCACAGTCACCTGTTTGTTTGTTTTGAGGAAGATCGTCGCTCCTAACAATCGAGTGGGTGTAACGATCGACTGGGTAAGGCCATCCATCAGCATCAGGTATTTTCAAGATGTGCATCGCATAAGGAAACATCTCGCAGATTGGTGCCACTGCCGCTCCGACCAACTCATCAGTCCTATCATTAATGATGCTGTCCCATATTGTTACGTGCCTATCCGGGATAGAAATCATAATTGCTACCCAATGATTTCCGCCAGTGTGCAGTGCGGTGTAAATATAATCAATATCCACCGCCCAAGCCTTCGGTGATTTGCAGAATAGTGGTAGGTCACCAGTGAAGTAATCAAAACAACCAGCAGGAAGCATTCTCGTTGCGGCTGGTGCATTCCCTCCAGCACCACTACTAATAAAAGTTGGATAGTGTTGACGCCACAAGGCTTGAAGGAGTGTGTCAATGAAACACAGCCTCTCGCTCCTGAACCATTCCGGATGGCTGTGTTGGCGAAGCCTCAACAGATCAATACCCGCATCAATTTGCTGCATTAAGCCAAGCATGTGTTAATATAAAAAAAAAAAAACACAACCAGACAGCTATGGAAGTCTGGATATACAATCAGACTTCTATGGAAGTCTGGATATACTATCAGACTTCTTTGGAAGTCTGAGTATAAAACCAGACTTCTTTGGAAGTATGAATAAACAACCAGACTTCTTTGGAAGTCTGAATATACATCCATATTGGAATGGAGTTCTTAATTCATAACCATTGGAGTAATACTGACCGTGTCATGCAGCCATTCCTTTGGAGTGCGAAGATCGTAATACCATTGTAGTGATGTGTTCAGTTCCCTAGTTGGATAACCCCTACAAAAGAACAATACACTTGTTAGACATCGAGTTAGGTGTACATACTTACAATCTAAGCAGAGTATCAACACATACGGCTGTCTTTTGTTGTAATCATTAAGTGCCTTCACTTGCATCCTGGTGATAGCAGCACAATGGTCATATCTCGGTGGAACCTGTGCTTGGACAACAGGTTTAGCTGGAGTCTTCACCTTCTCCTTTTGTTTAACCTGGGTTGCCTTTGCTTGCATGTAAACTTCAGCTGCCGCCTGCTTAGTGTCATGTTTAAACTGCCGCGTAAAATCGAAGTTTATGCCCGTAGCCGACCGTGCAACGACCATGACACTCGGATCTGTGCCATCGGGTATACTCTGCATAGACAATTTGACAACCCATGTTAAACATAATGTTGGAACTAAAATTCACACAAGAACCAGACTTCACTAGACGTCTGGTAACTAGAATACATAACATGTCAGACATCCATAGACGTCTGACATGTGCTAAATGCCATCGAAAAATCATAGCAAGCCAATGCAACATAAGTCTAATGCCAGGAATCCATGTTCAAAGCAAATACAAGAACCAATGGGGAAAAAAACAAATACTATTATGCGTCAGCCTTTACAATGTTCATAAAGCAATAGAAGGCTACTTCCCCTCAAGTGATTTCTTCATAAGCCTGCTACTTCTCTTAGGCCCAACGTTCTTTTCCTTATTTGTATCCAGAGATTGAGGGTTTTGGAGACTAACCCCATCATCAGTCGCAATCGGTATGATTTCCTTAGAGGGATTGGCGGATTTATCTGCTGCTACTTTAGGCCTCGCTTTCCCTGCATGTTCAGGTTCGGATACCTTCAGTACAACTTTCTTCAGGTTCCTCTTAGGCCTTTCATTTTTCTTTCTTCCTCCCTCTTCATCAACCGCAGCAGCTTTTACCCCTTCGTGAACCTGAAGATCTTCAGCTGGATCTTCTTCATCCTCACCAACTCCAGCCTTCTTCATCTCATCGGCGGCAGCAGCAGCAGCAGTTTTTGCTTCTGCGTTCTTCACTCTTCCTTTCCCTCCAGTACCAGCTTTCTTCTTCTCCTTTTCCTTCACTTCAGAAGAATCTTTCTTCTGGTCTTTCTCCTTCTGCTCAACTCCAACACTCTCTTTCTTTAAACTCTGGACGATCTTGGCAAGATCATCAATTCTGATACCCATCAGACGCAAACCATCGTTGAAAACATCTACCAATACATCAATCCGAGTTTCAAGTGATTTTTGAAAACCCTCAATCATTTGAACAACATCCCCATTTGTAGGACCAGCCTTCCCTACTCTAAGTTTCTTGCTAACTACCTCAGCCTCTTCTTCCTCATCTTCATCATCAGAAACAACCTGCAACAACTTCCTCTTGACTCCCACAACCTTACACTTTTTCTCACCAGTCTGATCAGCATCTTTCTCAGACTTAATCTCAAGCTTAACAGGACCTCCAGCTCTGGTCTTGAACACACCTTCGCTCTTCCAGTGTTTTGAACCCCACCTCCAATGCACAGTCCCTAACTGTCCGAACATTGCCTTCACAATGTTCTCAACTTTGTCGTCCTCCTCATCAGGGTTGTCCCATACGGGAAACATGTCATCGTATTCCTTGAGTACGAAGCTGTTGACGCGGGTCTGCAAATTACAAGTCACATAGGAAAACAAATATAAGCATTTGTAATATCAACCAGTCAGACAACATACGAGACTGGGTCATATGAAGTATGACATTATGTGTGTCAGACTTCATATGAAGTCTGACTTTTATGTCAGACTTCATACAAAGTCTGACATAAAAGTCAGAGTTCATAAGTACAAGAAATACCTGTTTGCGTAAGGCTTCGTCGGCTTTCTTTCGACTCCGTGATCCCTGGTACGCCAGCAATGGTAGGTCTGGGGCATCCGGAAAGGGCTCTCCATAAGTTGTCGCCATAGCGGGACATGCCCAGTATATCCAGATGTTCAGGACCTCAGCAAAACCACCGATCTGATAATTTTTTCCATCCACGAGTTTTCTGTTTGCCTCTTTAACAGAATCTATCAGAACCTTGAAGGCGAATCGTCCCCATGGATAGGATTGTATCGATCCTGGAAACAGCAGAAGCTTGGACATGTCACCCCTTGTGGAGGTTGTCCAGTGATGAGCCTCAATGAAGGTTGCATAGATCGCTAGATAGCCCAGCCATATCCTTTGTTCCGGTTCCCATTCAGAACATCTTGTACAAGCATCCATTAGTTGCGTATAACTTGGGCCTAAATCGAAATCCACCCTAAGAAGCTTCCACATTTCTCTCATCTCATCGGTATACTGAATTTCAGGGTACTCGAGGTTCTCAATATAGTCGCATTTGAGTCCGGTTATAGCATGAAACTCATTCAGGGAAAACCTAACTGGATTAACGCCGAAAAGAGACCATAACTCATACTTCTTCTTGCAGTCTAACTGCAGACAGAGCATATAGTGCACCATCCTTGAACACCATTTGAAATTCAGTTCATGGAATTTCAAAAAAACGCCAAGTTCTGAATCGAGGAGTTCCTGCCATTCAGCCGGTAACAGCGCTAGTTTAACATCAGTTATCAGATCTCTCCTTCCACTAAAGTAGTGTATGCTTTTATCCGGAGATGGTTCATAACCGGCAGTGAACATCCTTTGTGGGAATTCAACATCTTCCATAACGGAAACCTGAAACAACGAGGGCCTTACACAGTCAGACATCTTATGCCGTCTGCCAACTATAGTTATGTAAATATATAGAAGAGGAGAAGAGTCGAGGAATCTTACTGTCGAAGGAAGACGACGGAGGAGCTACAGTAAAACAAGATCGAGGCCCAACAAGATCTGGAATTTAGGAAAAAAGACAAAAAAGCTCAGCGCAAGTATGAGACAAAAAAGCTCAGACTTCAGACTTCAGACTCCACCTGGAGTCTGAGGATGTAATCAGACTCCATATGTGGTCTGAGATCTACAATCAGACACCAACAGCCGTCTGATTACTAATAGTTTAACTTAGAATTCCCCCGAAGAAGTTTTAGATTAATCTTACCGTCGAATGTAAGCGGCGGAGCAGAGAGAAACCAGATCTGGAAACGATACCCAGAAAAAGTGCACGGTGTCGATTGAGTGGATTTGAGAGAGAATAGTTTTTTTTTATCTTTCCTGCGAAACTGTAAAAAAAAGGTTAAAAAATCATATTTATATATGTCTCATAGGGGGCAGTTAAAACGAGACGGTTTTACCACTGGCGAACGGTTTTACTGCAGACGTAACTGCCGCGCTTTTTTCGTCTCCTTTTTACATAACTCCCGCCCGTTTAATTTACAAAATATTTAAATTCCCGGGCATGCAAGAGGCCACGTGTCGTTACGCACGCGAAGTCTGGTGAAAATTAGTTATTGTAGATTCAGACTCCATACGAAGTCTGAGGAAAATCATTTAAGTCTTAAAACTAATTATTGTAGATTCAAACTCCATACGAAGTCTGAGGAAAATCATTTAAGTCTTAAAACTAATTATTGTAGATTCAGACTCCATACGAAGTTTGAGGAAAATAATTTATTAGTCAGACTTCTTTAGAAGTCTGACAATTCGCAGATTTGGATGATGAATGAAATTGGACGATGATGAATGAACATAAATTGGATAAAACCCTAAAATTCGTCTTATAATACATAAAATTGTACTTGGATACATAGGACTTATATTACAAGAAACCAAAAGCCCTCAAGATAATCGGGACGATGATAACAGCACCAGCAACCATCAGATACTCATACTTGGCGCCACGCACCGTCTGGCTAGATGGTTTCTCAGTCAAGAGCTCCTTTAGTTGAGCTATCTCTGCCTGCGCTTTCTTGATCTCATCGTGCAAGTTGGTTACACAGTCAATTTCAGCATAACAAAGGAAGATGTAATCAACTTGTTCGCCATGTTGGTCCACACTCAGCTTTAACTCGTGAAACTCCTCCATCATAGCCTCATCCCACCACTTCATTATATGGTAGCCACCATCCTATACAGCCACATTTTAAATATGCAATATCATCTTCAAATTCCGAAAATAAGCTCGAATAAGTCAAAACGAAACAAAACAGAAGAGAAAGGCAATTACATCCCAGTTACGACATCCAAAGAATCTTCTTCCCGGATTATCGGCTGTAGTGGATGTTCGCATGACAGGGTCCAGACCGCAGAAACATTTTTTGGGGAATCCATTGCATGAACCGGATCTTTGTCGGAATGTGGAAGTTGAGAATGAACTACTACTACTCGAGGTTGGAACCTGACTGAATCGCCCCATCCTGTGTACAATAAAACGATTGTAGGTCAGACTTCTAAAACAGTCTGAACAAAAACAATTCCAAATTCAGACTTCTAATAGAGTCTAACTCAAGCATAAAACCTAGGGGCCCTAGAACCTATCTATTTTTTGTTGGGGATGTTCAGATCTAGACAAAAGACATGTGAAAAAGAGGATGATTGGGACTCAAAACCGTATGGATCTAAAACGAGAAATATATTAAAAAAACAATTTTTTTGCTAATTTTTTTTTTAAGATCTAGACAAAAGACATGTGAAACCGGGGATGATTCGGTCTGAAAACCGTATGGATCCCATGGATCTAAAACGAGAAATATATAAAAATCTATCTATTTTTAGTTTTATTCAGATCTAGACGAAGTACAAAGTACATATGAAAAAGGGGATGACTCGAACTCAAAACCGTACGGATCTAATACGAGAAATATATAAAAACCAAATTTTTGTTTAGATCTAGACAAATATCAAAGAAAAAATGACTTCTTTCGTATAGATCTCAAACATTTAGAGAACGAAGAGCTTAGAATATGATGGCGGCGGTGTATGGACTGGTCAGGAGAGACGAAAAGAAGAGATAATTACAAGAATGAAGAAGATGACGACGGCGGTAGCGGTGGCGGTGGCGACTGAGGGTTGGCGGAGAGTTATTAGAGGGTATTTAGAGAGTATCTAGAGAGGGAGTGTGTTTCCGTTTTAGAGAGAGAAGTTTGATAATGACTTTTACGATCTAATGTCGGTAACTTCCGTTTATATATGGGGTAAATTCCCAAGTAGGGTTTAGTTTTTGGTCGAGATTAGTCAGACTTCTTCGGTAGTCTGAGAAATCATGTACGTTAATCAGATTAACATGGAAGTCTGATATACCCTAAATCTACTAATTACTACTTAAATACCATCATATTATATAGAAAACTTAGCAAAAACATCAAACTCGTTTAATATAGTCACAACCTAACCAGTATATGCAAATGTAACAACATGGATGAAAATTCACAAACCCTCAGCCTAACCCTACAGATGAAAATATGATATCCAACTCCATATGTCAAGCATAGATCAAGCTACATGGTGTTTTTAACCAAATATACCTTAAATGGTTAAAATTGACTAAATCACGTACGAGAAGTCTGAGAGATAATTAAGTTGAAAATTTAAATTATAAAATTATTAAAAAATATTTTGAGAAAAATTTCGGATACATAAATTAAATATGGGACTTTTGGACATATGTAAATTAAAATTACATAATATTTAGTCAATTTTAACCATTTAAGGTATATTTGGTTAAAAACACCATGTATTTACGAAACCCCAAAATTCAGACTTCTATAGAAGTCTGATAAACCCTAAATTTAGTATTTATCACTTAACATCGAAAAATATTTAAACAAAACACCTAGGACACATCAAATTCGTTAATTATATCACCATTATAACATACATGTGCAAATATATTTTTTCAAATGTGAATTTCTTAAACCATGAGTCTAACTAACCCTAAGGTTATATGTAAGTTATATGTAAATGTTCCATTACAAAGTAGGGTTCTAAGGCATACTTAACTAACATAGTTTAATATGACTCAATTTTATAAAATTTTAATTTATATACTACTAAATTGTTTATATATAATTTATGTATATAAAAGTTTTGACAAAATATTCTTTAATAATTTTAAAATTTAAATTTAGTAATTAATTATGTGACAGACTTCTATTGGAGTCTGACATCTAAGACATCCATAGAAGTCTGAAATAGTCAAAGGTTATAATGGTAATTGCGTTTGACGTTTTTTTGATTGGTCGTAAGGACAGCGCGGTAATTTCATAAGGCCGCAAAACCAGTTTTATATTTGATTCAAGTTTGGGGGTACACTTTTATTTAAATTCAAGTTTGAGGGCATTTTAAGCAATTTCCCCAATATTATTAGGGAACATCCCACCAACGTGATTTGCTGAAAAATCCAAAACCTGCAAATTATGCATTAATGCCCAAAACACCATCAACTAACTTAAATTTTAAATTTCAAACATGTAATTTCGAAAAATGGCTACTTCCATCAAATCTAATGACGGTGTTAATTTACCGTTAACAGAGTTATTAAATCGTTAACTCTGTTAAAAAGAAAAATATTAACTAATCTAAACGACGTTGTTTTCGTAAATTTTTTGTAATTAAATGAATAATCCAAAAGACCGTCGTTTTGGGTTATGTTGGCTTTAATATCTTGGCAAAAATTGAAATCAATTTAGGGTTCATAAAGGGGAACAAAATCGAAAGAGGGAAAGTGAGATAGATTGGTTGGACTTGGTTTGCAAGTATGTAGTTGAAGAGTGCCATAGAAGTCTTGTATTGTCCTATAGTGAGATAGGATCGAATGAGTGTTGTAGACGTGTTTCGCCTTCCATCTCAAAGCGACCAATACGTTGCTGGTAAAGAGAACAGTGTGAATCTGCTTAGTCTAGTTTGGGGAGTTGAAGAACGTTGGAGAAGAAGAAGCGCATCCTCAAGAGACAAACTGAAACTCGAGGAGGAAGTACAAAGCATGCGATTTGTACAAAGATTAAGCAATCTACAAAGAAAAATAGACAAAACACTGACTAAAGTTTGCAGTTTCAACAAATATTTGAAACCCAAAAACAAAGAAACACGAGCAATTAGGCTGTGAATCTGTGATACTAAACAATAATGTGATTAGGGCGTACATTTATCGCATCGGATGAAACACTCGTAGAAGATGGAGAGACATTCGCAATCTTATTAGAAAGATACAAATCAAAAGAAGAGAAATTCTTAATCGGCTTGAGTCCCATTCACCTTGTCGAAATCTTCTCATAAATTTCTTCAAGCTCTCTTGGTGAAGAACCAAACTGGGTCTGAGATTTGCCCAATTCATCTAAAACATGTTATTGACAAAACGAAGTCGTTTTGAGTTATTCCTTCAGTTAAAAAATTAACCAAGACGACCTCGTTTAGGTTAGTTGATAATTATTTTTTTTAACGGAGTTAACGATTTAATAACTCCGTTAACGGTAAATTAACACCATCATTGGATTTGATGGAATTAGCCATTTTTCGAAATTACATGTTTGAAATTTAAAATTTAAGTTACTTGATGGTGTTTTAGGCATGGTTCGATATGTCTTATAGGAAAATCTGTTTTGGCTCCAAGTTCATGGGGGGAATATGCCATTTTCCCGAAATCTTGTTAGACCAAAAGGTAGGTGATCCAATAGTTTAATATCTTTAATCAATAAGAAGCATAACATGTGCAACAAGTTGAATCAGAATCCAACCCAAAGTCCTACAATTCAAATCAGAGCTTTACATAAAAAGATGCCACAACTAAGGATATAACAACAGTCATAAGACTAAGAATTTCTAGAGAAGGACCAGACCATGAGTACAATCTAGAGCCAATCAACAAGTGGAAACCAAAAGCAGAACAAGGGATTATTCAAACACCAAAGGTATGCATTTCTCTAGACCAGCATGTTCTTAGTAAATCCATGACAGGATTGATATACTTGTCTTGTCCAGGGGATAGTGAATCAGGTCTAGGAACAAGAGGAGAACACACTGGCCAAAGGGAAGAAACATCAAAACTAGTGAACTTAGTTTCAGACCAGAAACCAGACCAAAGGGATTCTGAAGCCTCATAATTCGAAACCACATGCAATAAGGTAAGTTTCTTTGATGATAAAACGTCCTTACCACTTCATTATACATATATAATGCACTTGTCTTTGTTAAAGGTGCCAAAAACAGTTTTTGAATCAAGTTGGGAGCATACTGCAACAAGTAAAGTAGAAGATCAACAAGCTAATAAACTTAACCTGGATCAGAAACATCCCCAAGAGGCACTCATTTCCTACTGTTCAGAACAACAAGACAACAATCCAACATATTGGGAGAAGAGGCCAAAGATGAGCTTAAGTTCTTTGTATGAGTTTCCTGGAAACAAAGAACAAGTGATTGTTCATAACACAGCTGATTTAAAGGTCATTTCTATTCTGTTTTCATCTTCTTATAAGATTTATCACACTAGTATAATACACTTAGCTTTGTCAAAAAGTTTTGGAACAGGTTTAGGTACAAAAGAGAAACAAGTAGACAAAGGAGGACAAGCTACTCTAGTTTCAGACCAAAAGCTCAACCATGAAAAATACAGACCACTTCTGACTAATAAGACAACCCATGAGCCTAGAAAAGGTTTCTTTGCATCAATACTGATCAAAGAAGTCCCACCAGATGCATCATACACACCAAAACCGAGCAAACACAAAAATGGAGGTATATCTCTAAAGTCTAAACCCTTTTGGTTATATCCAAACTAACTTGCTCTTCTTCTTTGCAGATGTACCAGCTTCGAGGTCGAAACCTTTTCAAGGGGGAGGGTATGATGAGGCCATCAAACCATCAACTAGACCAGACAAACCAGTGATGCTAAGACTAGATGGGAAGCACCCGTAGACTATCAAGCTGAAGGCAAAGCATGACCAAGACCAACACACTAATGCACCAAGCTACCATGAAGAGCAAATTTATCAAGTCAAACATCCTATGAACCGGACCAGAACTGAAGAAGCCCAAAGAGTTGTCAAACCAGACTGCTTGCCACCGGATAAGGCTTATATGCCTTGTAGTGAAGTTTTCAGCTCATCCCACATATGGACCAGCCCAGGAGAGTTATGGATAGTATTCTTGGGTCTTTTAAGGATCCAAAGTCAAGAAGAAATGATTCCAAACCAGCATGAACCACATGATGCATCAATAGCAATTAAACCGGTTCTGCCTTGTCCAAATAAGGAAAACACTCAATTTCTTTGTGAAGTGAAGATTATTTTCGACAAAGAAGAAGCTCCTGACGATTAAGAAGGCATAAATTCTTCCAGATACAACCAAGGAATTAAACAGGAAGAAATCAAAGCAAAGAAGAAGATTTCCTTTTTTGGATTTGTCAATATTCCATCAAGGCAAGAGATAAGCTTTCCCTCAAAAGATCTCGACCATTCAGCATTCTGGAGCATCTCAGCCATTGACAATTCACCAGGATACCTAAATCCACGCTCATTCATTCAACAACCACTAAAGAAGCCATATCTTTCATCACCACAATCTGCTCATGATCATCTCCACATATTATGCCCTTTTGATTCCCTTTATGATATTTGCACGATTTCCTATTAACTTTAATGTCCAGACTTATCACAGCTCATTCCATAGACTGTTTGGCGTCATTCAGTCCCCTGGTTACTTGTGTTCATCCCACCCACCAGCCTAATCAAAGAGAGTTATACAACCAATTGATTAAGCTCCATCTCAATCCACTTCAAATTCATCCTTTGATCAAACTGAGAGTGTTACACAACCAGCAGATCTGATCCCATCATCTATCCTTGTAAGGTCCTGATTCCAGGGCTACATCATAGAGAAGCGAAAACTTAAGAACGAAGAAACAAACAAACCGAGTAGGGCTTGGTAGAGTTCGATCTTGTCAAAGAAGAAACTCTCTTCTCGACAAGGTTAGGGTTTTAAGAGTACTCGTTTTAAGCTTGTAAAGCTGCTGAATTGCAATTTAATTGATGAAAATAACTTGATATTTACAAACGAACTAATCTCCTATTTATAACACCTAAAAGCTAATAAAATCTTATAAGTATATCTTATAAGATTTTGGATAGCTCCAATTAAACACCAAAACCGAAAGATTAAAACCAAGCAATAAAACCAAAGTAAAAACTAAAGTAAACCATCAAGACAACGTCCAGATGTATGCTGCATCAATATACATACACCACGAAATAATTTAAGTCAAGTCGACACTCATAACTGTGTGATATATGTGCGGCTTAAGACTTATCTATCCACCACGAAATAAGTTAAGTGAAGGTCAATCATGTGAAGGTCTTTGTAGTCAAAGATATTTATTTTATGTAAGCTTTTGTTTGGACAGGAATCAAAAGCACATGTGTTTACAGGAACACTGTAGTTTTGATAGAAATATCCGAGAACTAAGCTGAAATGATCTCAAGACAAGATATTTTTGGCTGAATCGATGAAAGCATCGACAATGCGGAGCCATGCTCGATGCCAAGGACAATCAAAGCACATAAGTACAACAATGCCTATCAATGCAGTCACATAAACTGAAGCACTGCTATAATAGAAGACCAACCTATCAAACACAGCTTCATTTTCTTCTTCTCCTCCGCCATTATCTGCTTCCTCTGAGTTCCTCTTAGCCTCACAACTTATATGGGTCGGTGGTCCACAAAGAAGAGGATTGCCTAAGTAGCTGTTCTCGTTGAAGGTGTTAAATTGCTTTCCTTTCGGAATGATTCCTGATAAATTGTTGTGAGATACGTCGAACACTGAAAGAAATGTAAGGCTGGTTAGCTGGTAAGGAATGCTTCCATGCAAGTTGTTGTAAGAAAGATCAAGGCTCTCAACAGCCTTCAGATTGGAGAAGCTGAGTGGTATAGAACTAGACAAGAAATTATGAGATAGATTCAGGATATTTACTTTAGGGAGATCTCCAAGCTCTGCAGGGATGACACCACTTAATTCATTGTTCGACAGATCCATCCCATACAAATAATCAAGTATTCCTCTTGTGAACCATCTTCCTGATCCACTATAAGATTCATACCTTCGCTTAGCAGCAAAATTTATTTCAATTTCTTTAGAAATATATTCTTCTAACACGAACTCCTCTACCACAAACGTGGATTTGTAAAATTCCAACTTAAAGCGCTCTAGATAAATAGATGCCGTATATGACAAAACTTTATACGCCTCTCCTGTCACTCCAAATGATAAATTAGAGAGGCACGAAGGTATGAAGCCATTGAGCTTATTATTTGAAAGATCTAAAACTTCCATGTTGCTCAATTCACACAGCTCCCTTGGAATATATCCTGTCAGATTGTTCCCCCTCAACAAAAGAATGATTATGTCCTGGGAATTGACAAATTGCGGGATACTCCCAGAGAGTTTATTGTTCCACAGAGAAAGTATCTGGACACCTTCGAACAATGTGTCTGGAATTGGCCCTGTGAAGCTGTTGTTGTGGAGGAATAAATTTCTCACGGCCATATGTGACGGTAAGGATCCAGATAACACGTTTCCAGAGAGGTCCAGAAACGAAAGAGAAGGCAAGTCCACCACAGAAGGTGGTATTGTACCTTCTAAGAAATTGTTTGATAAGAATAACATATGCAAACGAGATAACTTAGATAGCCAGCTGGGAATAGACCCTGTGAGACAATTGTTTGAAATGTCAAGGAATGACAACTTGGTGGAGCTAAGCAGTCCAACTCCGATCTTCCCTGTAAATAAGTTGTTATCCATTCTCAACATGCGCAAGGAAGTGAAGCTTGTTTCTAGTGGAAGAAACTGGCCGATGAATTTGTTGTGAGAAAGCCTCAGATATTTTAGTGAAATACAGCCCGTGAAGAAACTTCTAGGTAGCTTCCCAGAGAAGTTATTATAAGACAGGTCCAAGAATGAAATGTTCTTCATCTCACCCATAGACGATGGAAACTCCCCTTGGAATCCATTATACGAGCCATTCATTTCCACCATATTCGTAAGAGCAAGACCAATATTATTGGGACGTTTGCAAAAATGCCCTCGAAATTGAAGTCAACCCTGTTTATACCCTCGGCCTTCTCCTTCCTCTCCATCGCTAATATATCCCCTTATTAATCTGGATATTCACAGGAATGCCATCGTCAGACTTCATTTGAAGTCTGATATTTGAAATCAAAAGACAAAAGGACCCAAATTTTTTTTGGATATTCACGAAAATGCCATCGCCATGAATGCTCAACAACCACGACACCCACCATCGCCGACGAGTTAATGTGTAATCCAGCTCGTTTTTTCACCATTAAAGCTCAATTAAAGCTCAAGAATCTGAGCTCGGACGTTCTCCTCACCGATTTCTCTTTTCCCCTTTGATTTTGTGGGATTTTTCGATATTTTTCGATTCAAAAGTAGCGAAATCGTTTATCATCTAATAAAAACAGCAAAACACGTCTCGGATTTGGGGCTTTCGGTGATTTTAGACGTTCTGGGAAATCGACGCGGCTAAAAACAAACGGAAATCGGAGATTGGTAAGAACATTTTCATATCGTCGATTTTCAGATCCGGTTTTGTAGTCTGCATCTTTTCGTAAGCCTCAATATGGTCAACAAGAGGGTAGTTTTGCAATTGACTTTCAATTGCCAGACCTCCATAGAAGTCTGTTAAATTCCTTTGAAAACAAAAAAATACATCGTTAAAAAGTCCAAATAAGAAGAGGGTAGTTTTGCAATTGATTCAAATTTGTTTTTTTTGTCAGACTTCTGATGTAGTCTGGCAAGAAATTGACCGATTCTTGACTTTTTGTCAGACGGAATCCGTTGTCTGAAAATAATGGGGGTAGAAACTGCAATTGACCCAAATTTTCAAACGTTGACCAAAATAAGCGAAAAAATTGTCAGACATGTAAATCTGTCTGAAAATAAGAAAAATAATCTCAGACGGCTATAGACATCTGAATTTCCAAAACTTTGCCAGACGGCAAAAGACATCTGAACAATTGAATTTTGGTCAACGCTCGAGAATGCGATGTTTTTCATCAGACTTCATTCGCTGTCTGAAAAAATTGTCAGACAGCATAAGAAGTTTGATGAGATATCAGACTTCCGAAGATGTATGACATTTCAAAATCAATTGCAAAACTACCCTCTACTTTTTCTTCAGACTTCTCCGAAGTCTGATTACTTTCAGATAACACGTTTCCAGAGAGGTCCAGAAACGAAAGAGAAGGCAAGTCCACCACAGAAGATGGTATTGTACCTTCTAAGAAATTGTTTGATAAGAATAACATAGATATCCAACTTGGAATAGCACCTGTGAGACAATTGTTTGAAATGTCAAGGAATGACAACTTGGTGGAGCTAAGCAGTCCAACTCCGATCTTCCCTGTAAATAAGTTGTTATCCATTCTCAACATGCGCAAGGAAGTGAAGCTTGTTTCTAGTGGAAGAAACTGGCCGATGAATTTGTTGTGAGAAAGCCTCAGATATTTTAGTGAAATACAGCCCGTGAAGAAACTTCTAGGTAGCTTCCCAGAGAAGTTATTATAAGACAGGTCCAAGAATGAAATGTTCTTCATCTCACCCATAGACGATGGAAACTCCCCTTGGAATCCATTATACGAGCCATTCATTTCCACCATATTCGTAAGAGCAAGACCAATATTATTAGGGAACATCCCACCAACGTGATTTGCTGAAAAATCCAAAACCTGCAAATTATGCATTAATGTAGGCATTTGAAAGATTGTGAAAGCATTATTCCGCAACAGTAAGACATGAAGTTCTGAATTATTTGCCAATAACCAGGTAGGAATGTTTCCAGATAATTTGTTGCTGGATAGATCAACTAGGCGCAAGTTCTTCTGGTACACGAGAAATGAAGGGATTTTCTCCAAGTTGCAAGATCGTAGTACGGCGACACTCAGTTGAAATTTTGGCTGCCAATTACTCTCCATCTCTACTTGTACCTTATCAGATGTTGATGAAACTTTGAACACCTTGAGCTTTGTGAGGTTGGCGAGTGGATTTAGAGATAATAAGCTTGAAAAGTTGTTGTTTAACAATGATAGATACTCGAGGGACTCCAAGCTACTGAAACTAGACGGTACATTTCCACTTAACTGGTTGGATGAGAGGTCAAGAACCCTTAACTTTTTCAAGCTACCCAAACAAAGAGGAATCTCGCCTACAAAATCAATTCCACTGAAATCGAGCTCCCGCAGATTCTTCATTTCACAAATTACTGCAAAATGATAGTTTGGAAAACAACAAGATAATGAGAACAATAAGACAAGTTGCAGAAGTCACGAAACACTTCTCGTAAGATATGTTAGAGGTGTAGGAAATTACAAAGGTCACCTTCTGTTTGTATAGGTCCACCAAATCCGTTATCAGCAAGACCCAAGATTTCCAAGTTAGTCAAATTCTTTAGGTCTGAAATAATGTAAAAGCCAAATGGCTGTACTTTACAAAATGATCATGTCACAATAAAAAAAAAAAAAGCTATACTTCTATCAATTCCAAATAAAATATGGTAAAAAAGCCATGCTTGCCTTGCAATATCATTGAGCTAGAAAAACCGTTGGAACTTAGATCCAGAGCTTTCAGATTTTTCAGGTGACTCAGCACTGCCCCAAGACAAAGAGAGACGAAGCAATACACTACTAGTTAATATGGAGAAGATGATCTTTGAGATGGCAAATCAACAATTAAGTACGGAGTTAAATCAGTTAAAAGTTAAATAAAGTGGCAATTACCGTGGACGTTAACGGGAATGGAACCGTTACTCAAATGAGCGAATTCCAAATTTGTCAAGTTGTATAGTTCTGAAAGGAAGTCCATGACCATGAGAATATTAGAATGATTACTAAAAACTGCAATTAAGACTATAAAATTACATAAGCCAAACACACATCATCAATAAGTAGGTCGTCGTGGATAGACACCTCCATTAAAAATGGAAATACACACCTTTTCTAGAAGAAGCAACGAAGTTACTGCGAAGATTAAGAGTTGTAAGTGATGTAGCCGCATCAAGAAAAGGAAAGATGTCGTTGGTGAATCCATTTGAAGAGAGATCCAGAATCTCCAGGTATTTCAATTTTCCTAAACTTTTATAACCTGTAAATAAATATCTCGTTGACAAAGTAACAAAATAAGATTGCCCTTACCACTTCGACAAGTTCAATTATAATTTGAGTCTAAGTTAAATGAAAATGTAATTAGAGAGTTCAACTGTATGTGATTTAGAAGAAAACGTGATTGGCTGTTAATTGGGCGCTACATGGCATAGACATCAGCAAGTTGCTTCATGAAAAAACGGTACTATAACCTTTTGATTTTGGGCGTTTGAAGAATTAAAACAGAGAAATAGGATTTAGGTATCTAAAATTATATGTTTTTTTAATGTAATGTTTCCAAACAGAGACCACAAGGGTAACTCAACACTGTGAAAAGCCTTTAATACCTTCAACATCATCAAAGAACCCATTGAATGAGAATCGGTTGATGTTTTTTCCCGGAGATAAGTTCAGACTTCGAAGCTCTTCAAAGGGATGCAGCAAAGAAAGATTTAGGAGAGAGTTCCTGATGTACATCTCACCAATGGAAATCCCGATAACCCGCCCGCTTGTACGATTGCAGTCAACGCCTTTCCACCGGCAGCAAACGCTCTTTGTGTCATTAGTCCAAGTAGGGAGAACAAAATCGAGGTTTGTTCCCTCAGTCTCTTCTTTGTAGGACGATTCAGAACTCTTCGAGATTAAGTATTTCTTGAGCTCCAACAAAGCTTTCCTTTCTTTTTCAAAGCAAGTTTTGCATCCTTGTAGTTGCCCCAACAATAATATCACACATATCAAGTAATGGCCCAAGAAACGCTTCCCTTCCATTGCAATAAGATTAAAAAGCATATGAAAAGAAAAAAAAAACTCCGAAGCAATTTGCGAGTGTGGGTTCAATGCAAATACCCAGTGACGGCTCATTCATAAGCTGGACCTAGAGCAATAAAGAAAAAAATGGGCCATTATTTTTATTTTTTTGAAAATTCATGTATGGGACATACGTTAGGTGACTTATCGCTATCGTTTACTTTGAATCGTATGAAAAGAAAAGTCAAGGTTTTTGTAGAAAACACTCATATTGTTTGATTACGTAACGTAAAGGTCGTTTTAAGGAAGGTGGTGAGGAGGCACGTGTATGATGGTGAGAATGTGCACAAATCAAAAGAAAGGCACTCTTTTTTTGTCAACATTTTTGGTTCATCAATTTCCCAGTTTTTTTATAAACAGAGAGTAATTATTTATTGTTAAAAATCATCCCAAAAATTCTAAAAACAACAATAAGAAGGGAGAAAGAGAGATGAAGAAGAATGAATTTTTTTGTGAAGAAAATTAAGTGTGATATTTTTTTTTGTGTATTCTGGTTTTGGATGTGATTTGAAATTGCTGTAATTTTCTAATTATTAATAGAAAAATATGTAGCAGGTCCGAAGGCACATGCAAAATTTGGTCGAATTTTATTAACAAATTATGTGTGTTTTTTTGGTTCCATATATCTAGTTCTCGGAGAAATTCAGATTATTTTCTAACAACTAGTATCAAAGCATGGAATTGCGGTAATCTCGGTCAAAATTTTTGTGAGGTTACTATTCTCGTAAATAGTATATTTGTGAATAGTAAAATTTTGTCGACGGAAATATTTCAATACACGATGATTCGCAAAAGTAATCAAAATGATGGGAGGTGAAGATGGTTCGGTACATGATATCGAGAAATTTGACAGTACATATTATGCATTTTGGAAAATGCAAATTGAAGATTATATGTACGGAAGAAAGCTTCATCAACTAATGAACAAAAAGCCTGAGAAAATTTATCAGGATAAGAGGGATGGAGAAAGAAACAAAAGTAAAATTTTTATCTTCATTAGTAAACAAAAGTAAAATTTATCAGATCTCTTTCGATTTATTTTATTTTCGCTTGTGTTGTGTTAGAGTTTACTGAGGCTCTGTTTACAAAAGCTTAAGAAACTGTTGAATGAGGAAGTCAGAAAAAATAACATTTAGTTTATCCGATGTTGTGATCTGTGTAACCCGAGTGTTTGCCTTGTTAGAATCCGTTATCTTTTCTTCTGTTTAAGGTTTATTCGTTAGCAAAACATTAGTATGAATGTTATATAAAAACATTAGTATGAAAGTCATATCTCTTAGCATTTGATTCATTGTATGTAAGCTATGTTGGATAATCTCTCCATTAGTCCAAGAAGAAAATATAAAAATCTGGAGGAAAGGAGAAAAAGAATTATCTAGATTTATCAAGTATGAGAGTTATAGAACATTCTAGAATTAAGATAGAAATTATCTAGATATATAGTAGATAAGGATTGTAGAATGTTTTAGAGTAGTGGATGAATAATCATTAGGATGATGTTTGTAGAATATTCTAGAACAAGTTAACATCTTAGACATCACTAGTATAAATAGAGGTGAGTGGTGTCACTTATAACATCCACCTAAGAAGAATCCCATCCAAGAAGAAACATCTAAGTGTGTTCACTACACAATATACTATTGTATCCCTTTCCTAATAAAAAAAGAAGTGATTTCTCCTAAATCCTAGTTGTCTATTTCCCATCTTCATCACACGAAAGATTATTATTGGGTAAATTTTCCCAACAGCTGGTATCAAAGCTTGGTTCACTTGTAACAACGATATCTCGTGCGTATCAAGATGGAGGCTACCGTTACCTTTGAAGGTGATATGTTCAAGCTTACCGCGGACAACTACTCCTACTGGAAACCGATGATGGAAGATCACCTTTATTGCAAGGATTTATATGAACCCATCATCATGAAGGACAAGCCGGAAGGAAAGGATGACAAGACATGGGAGGATTTAAATCGAAAAGCGGTCGCTGTAATTCGTAAGTACATCGATCGATCTCTTTTCGAACATGTCTCTACATATACAAATGCTTTTGAACTATGGACAAAACTTGAGTCCATAATTCAAAAGAAAACACCTCGAAACAAGGCTCTCCTTGTTAGACGGTTGGTAAAGTTGGAGTATAAGGATGGCCAAAGTATGATGGAGCACTTGAACAATTTCAAGGGGCTCGTAAATCAGCTAAACAAAGTTGACATGAAGGTCGAAGACGAAATGCAAGCCCTTCTACTCCTTAGTTCTCTTCCAGAGAGTTGGGACACATTAGGTGTCACTCTCAGCAATTCAGCGCCGGAGGGAAAGCTTATCATGGATACCGTCAGTGATAGCCTTATAAATGAAGAAACTAGAAGGAAAGAACGAGATTCAAGCACTCTGTTCGAGGCAAATATCATAGGGAGACGAGGTAGAGATGAAATGCGTGGACACAATGGAAGCCGAGGTTGGGATCAATCTCGAGGACAATACAAGTCACGTCCTAGAGTTACTTGCTACTATTGTGGCATGGAAGGTCATAGGAAGCCAAAATGTCGATTATTCAAGAAAGATCAACATATGGATAACATCAAGCCAGACCGATTTAATCCTGTAAAGAGGCATGATGGTAAGACCACTACCATTGTGTCAGAAGAAGATAGTGATGTATATGTTGTTGGAGAATGCAATCTCCTTAACATTGCATCTAATGACACATTATGGATTATCGACTCTGGAGCTTCCTTTCATGTCACCCCTTATGGAAGCTTCTTCACAACCTACCAAAGTGGTGACTTTGGTAATGTCCAAATGGGAAATCAAGGAAGAAGCAAGATTGTCGGAAGAGGGGATGTTATCCTTACATAAAATACATGATGTAAGATGGTTCTTAAGGACGTAAGGCATGTTCCGGATATGCGAGTCAATCTCATATCAACTGGAAAATTGAATGATGTTGGTCTGGAAAATCACTTTGGTGAAGATAGTTGAAAGCTAACCAAAGGAAGTTTGGTCATCGCTTGAGGAAAGAAAGAAGGATCATTATATGTAACTCAAGCTAAGCTTTGCAAAGAAAGTGAATGTCACAAGTGATGACATGGATATATGGCATCGAAAACTCAAGCGAAAGGGTTATAGTAATGCACACTGGGCCGGCGATAAAGATTCTAGAAAATCAATTTCAGAGTACGTGACTACCTTTGGAAGGGGAGCTGAAATCAAAGCTAAAGAAGTGTGTAATGTTGTCTACCACTGAAGTGAAGTCAAGAAGTTTGAAGAACATTCAAGGCGTCTGTTGGAGTCAATATTAGCACCTTCCTAAAAAGGCCTATTCATGAGTTTAGGTCGGCCCAGAAGGGAAAGTCAGAAACAAAGCCCAAGGTGGTAAAACCTAGGTTAAACCGAACTCGGGCTAAACCGGCTTACACTAGGGTTTGGAGGGTGTCTAGTCCAAAGGCGCCGCACAAGAAAGTCGGTAAAAGGAGATATTCCGTATCAAGACGAAGCCGAGTTATTAGGAAATATTCGTAATTATCTCTTATTTTCCTTATTATGATAAACCGACTTGTAACCCTATATAAGGGTACCCCGATATTCAATAAAGAACACGCTTTCTTATTACTTTTGGCTTGAGAGACTTTAGAGCGAAACTTAACCTAAAATCTCTCCGGCGACTTTCATAACATTCTTTACCGGCTTCCACCTCGGAAACGCCGGCTTTAAAACCCTAAATTCCCAAATCTCACCGCGTTCCTAAATTCTTCTTTTAGAATCCCTAATTCACAAACCCTAAAACTCTTTCTATCTTCAGATAGACCGAGTTGAGATCTTACAATTGGCGCCGACTGTGGGGATTTCTAAAAGAAATTTCTGAAACGAGATGTCAGGGAATCGTAAGGAGATTGATCAAGAAAACCCTAGGGTTGAACTAAGCGTTCATGATGAAAGTGATTACGACCAGAGTGATCACGAAGACGACGCGGCGAAAGGCGGCAAGCAGTCGCAAGACGCCAAAAACAACAAAGCTCGAGATGACGGCAAACATGCCCCGTCACTCAGCGAAACAGAGGCTCAAATCAAGCAAGACAAGGTCTTAGCCACTCTAATGGCCAAGATCGAGTCACAGAACGATTTGATCAAAACGTTCTCGGAGAAAATCGACCTGCTGCAGACAGAGCAAGCAAAGATCCTTTCAGGTCAACAGTCTAGAAAATCCAGGAGAGAGGTGCCGCCGAAGGTGAAAGACAAAGTCGCCAGACGACTGGTCTATAGTACATCTGAGGAAAGCCACCATGAACAGAGCCGTAGCAGCGAGTCCAGGAGCAACCCGCGTAAGGAAAGCAACAAAAAGGATACTCGCGAGCGGAGCTCACATCGGAAGGAAGGGTCTGAAGAACCCAAACGGAGCGAAAGTCGGAGACAGAACGACTGGAGGGATGAGAGGTATTCACCCGATAGGGATGAACGTACCAGTCACCGGACACGGGACGTGCACCACAGACGAAATTCGCGACATGAGAATGGCTCGCACCGAGACAACTATCGCCGCGAGCGGAGTATGTCGCACGAGAAAACTCATGGAGCGTCTATTTGCGGAGCAAGTCGCAAACATGTCGAGAAACAACTGATTGAGCTCAAAGACACCCTAAAAGAATTAAAAGGGGAGGTCCATGGCGTGAAGGGGTCCGCACCCGAGATCGACCGGATCATCGAAGAAACTCGTAGGACACCCTTCACCTCGCGCATCACAAACACGTACATCAGGCAAAGAGAGAAGCTCAGACTACCGATGTACGACGGCACGAAAGACCCAGCAACCCACCTCACAATGTTCAAAATCATGGCGGAAAAAGCACGGTTCTCATCAAACGAGGAGCGTGACATCGGTTTCTGCCAACTGTTCACTGAAACCCTGGAAGGAGACGCGCTAAACTGGTTCTCCCGACTCCCTTCCAAATCAATCGATAGTTTCTCCGACCTCACATGGGCATTCGTAAGGCATCACTTTGCCTACATCCGTAAGGACACTTCGCTGAATGCATTGATGTCGATGACGTAAGAGAAGAAGGAAACATTGAAAGATTTCGTAGAAAGGTTCAGGGCAGTAATGACACGAGCTGAGGCGCCAGATAAGTTCACTATCGCGGCCCTGACAAACGCCGTCTGGCATGAGTCGCCTTTTTACCAAGATTTAGTCATCAACCCGCCATTAACCATCGAAGACGCACTCCATCGGGCAAACAAGTTCGTGGAATTGGAGGAGAAGAAGGTCGCATTAGCAAAGAGATTTGGTTCCGGTAAACAAGCAGATAAGAAGGAAGAAAGAGAACCCAGACAGCACTACGACAGTAAAAGCGCCAAAACAATGGTTGTGGACAACACCGATAAATCCCGGTCATCAAAACTGTGGAATAAGAGAAAAGAGGCAAAGAAGGCGCAACAAGCAGCTTCCGCTTCGGGGGATAAGTACTGCGAATACCATCAAGCTACGTCGCACGATACGGCTGAATGTCGGAATCTCAGAAACGCACTTTACTCCCGACTTTCCAATGAAGAGATCAAGGCGGCCATTGAAAGGTTAAAAAAGGAAGAGTCGGGACAACAGAAGGAAGGCAAAGCGGACGAGCAGGATCCTAAGCAGGATAAACCACACGGCATATCAAAAGCATAGCTTTGAAACGTAACCGTGAAGAAGAAGAAGAGGAGGACGAAGAGGAAACCCCCAAGACCATCCGAAGAATCAACATGATCATGGGAGGTCTAATCTCCGTAAATGATTCGGTCCGATCAATCAAGGTCTATGAACGCCTAGCGTTAGCTGATATATCATGGTTTTTACCCATTTTAGACCATGATATAGTTGTGTTTTTAGTGTCTTTTGTCTTTGTTTAGAGTCTTTTACAGGTATAATCAGGTTTGGAGCTAAATTGGAGATAATGGAGCATTTTGGAGATTTTTGGATGTTTGGCCGAGAGATAGAGTTCACTGTCCGAAACAGAGGAAGGTGTCGATCGTTGCACTCTAGCATCGATCGATGCACCAGCGAGATGGGCCAAAAACTCGGCGGTTTAGAAGAATCAAGTTATTGCACTTTGATCCAGAAGTTCCTGATATTTACAAAGAAGCCCTTGGCCGAGATTATACCTATATAATCAAGTTTTAGTTGTTTTTATTAGAGACGCTTTCATAATTAAGAGCAGAGGATTTTTAGAGCTTTTGGGGCTGATCTGAACCTATTACTTCATCTGTATTTGGAGAAGATTTCGAACCCCTTTTACTATTATTCTTTTATGCAATTTATTCATTCTATGATTATGTTTTCATTATCTATGTCTGAGTAGATTCCTAGTTAGGTTTAGGGTTTCTCACATAGGATTTCATGACTTGCTAGACTTGTTCAAATTCAGTTAAGGATTCAAACTATATCTGTTCTTCAAGTTAATTGTGCTTAAAGCTAGTTCTAACCTGATCAATTAGAATCTAGATCTTAGGTTGCTAAATACGTCACGGAAGTGGGGTTTAGGAATCTGAACTAATTAAATTGGGCAATTAAACTTTGCGCAAACGGAAGTTTGGTTTAGGATAATTGTGAACATATCAAACTTGGGATTAATGCTAGTTTAATCTGTTAGTTCTTGCAAACGAAAGTTTGGTTTGCTGCACTTAGACTTAGAGAATTATCGCAAAGGAATTTGGTTAATTCTATATCTGTGTTTTGAGTTCTAGAACTGTGCTTAATTAGATCCTTGCTGAATGAACTGTCTGCTTGTCTGATTTCCTGAGAATACCCTAGGCTTGACGCTTTTAATTACTTGCTTTCACAACCGTTAATCTCTGCTACTGACTTACTTTCTCGCACCGCTTTTAATACAATCACATTGCTTATTTCTAGTATTAGTCTCTACTGTTCTGATCTATTGAGACCAAGTGTCCCTGTGGATTCGATAACCCTATATACTACTTTGACATTGCTGTTCACTTGCAGTTTGGTATAGGGATAAACTTTGAGCCTATCAAGTTTTTGGCGCCGTTGCCGGGGACTCTTAGAGTCTTCGATAGGACCGAACTTAGGGTTTTTACTAGAAATTTTTCTTTTTGTTTTTGCTTTTTTTCGTTTTGTTTTTATTTTACTGACTTTTTCTCTGATTTCTCTCTGTCGCAGGTACGAATTTCGCCTTGCGTCGATCGTTGCATACCTTGCGTCGATCGTCACTAGGCGATTTTGAGATTGAATCGATCGTTGCACTGATAGCATCGATCGTTGCTGGACGATTACAAACAGTTTATGCCAACGCAGAAAACTCGAAGTAATCCGAACTCGAGCTTGCTTAATCTCGGACTAGAGGAACTTGGACGTCTAGAGAGGACTATCAGAAGAGAAAAGAGAGAGAGAATGGTTCGAGAACGTCTGATCTTGATACCAGATGCTGAAGGTACCCTGAGGGACCAAGATAACAACCCGTACAATGCTGCTGGGCATCGGGTTGATGCTGAAGGGAATGTCATCCCTGATCCTCCTGAGCAACAGCAACAGGAGCTGAACCGAAACCAGGGTCAAGGACAGGCCCAAGGTAGAGAGATGGTGGTTCATGAGAGGACACTAGCTGATTACAACAGACCTGATGAGTTTCATGCAAACCGAGCAGCTCTAGTGCTTCCTGCTTTTGAGAGGAATGATTTTGAGATAAAGACCATCTACTACCAGCTGATGAGACAGATTGCTTTTCATGGTCTTCAAGCAGAGCAGCCTATGGATCACATTGACAAGTTTGAGGACATAGTCACTGGCATGAAGTATGAAGGAGTATGCCCGGACTATTTGTTCCTTAAGCTATTTCCGCACAGTCTTGCTGGAGACGCTAGTGCATGGCTGAGACAACTGGCACCTGGTCAGTATACTACTTGGGCAGCCTTAAAGAGTGAGTTCCTGCGTCACTTTTATGATGATGCGCGCTCGGATCAGTCCAGACAGGACATACTCACCTTTTCCCAAGGAGCTGTGGAGCCCTTGAAGACTGCCTGGATGAGATTTAAGCAGTATCAGCGTGACTGTACACACCATGGATTCACAGAAGTACAGCTGATTGGTATTTTCTTCAGAGGCATAGATCTCCCTTATCAGACTGCACTGGATAATTCCAGTAATGCTAATTTCAACACCAGGACTCCTACACAAGCTAAGCAGTTGATTGGGAACCTTATTAACAGCTACAGTTGCAAGTCTATAGATGAAAAGAGAAAGAAATCCGGTGGAAGTACAGAGGATTCTAACATGACTGAGATTAGATCTAGGCTAGACACAGTGTACGATCTCCTAACGAGTAAGAAAGCTGTCCACTCTACCCAAGATATAGAGGTAATTCAGACTGAGGAGGACACTCAGGAAGAAGAAGTGAATTACATGGGAGGTTCTGGTTTCCAAGGTAGTAGATTTAGAAGTCAACAGGGAAACAGGTTCTCAAATGGAGTTCAGCAAGGTTGTTTTGAGAAAGCCAACGAGTCTGATAGTAAAGTAGAGATGATGCTAAGACAGCTAATGGAGAGTCAGACTAAGTACGCAGCAGATGCTGACGCGAAAATGGATACAATCTACAGGGAACTGAATGGGAAGTTTGAAAGTTTGAACACACACATGAAAGAGCTTGATGCTAAAGTTGCAAGAACTGCTGGACATGCTCAAAGGGAAGAGGGATATCTCCCGGGAAGGACTGATGCCAATCCTAAGTACCAATGCAATGCCGTGACATTGAGAAGTGGTAAGGAGCTGTCATCTGGCCAGAAAAAGCAGTTGAGCGTTGAGGAACTCGTGGAAATTGAAGAGTTGGAAGATGAGATACGCGATATTCGCCGCGCATCGATCGATGCATCTAAGCAACGATCGTTGCCAAGCGAAATCAAGGAACCGGAGGTCGTCACAAAGTCGCCTAGCATCGATCGGTGCGATAAGAGCAACGATCGACACAAGGAGACTGCAGAAAGTTCGAGTGCTGAAAACCCAAAACAGTCGGCTGAAAGGGTATACAAGCCTAAAATACCTTATCCCAAGAACCCCAGAAAAGCTAAGAATGATAGGCAGTATGCAAAATGGAAGGAGTTCATAAAAAAGGTAAAGGTTGAAGTACCTTTGTTGGATTCCATTGAAACTTCCCCCATGATGAAGAGATGCCTTAAGGATGCAATTTCTGGTAAATGGTCTGACGAGGAAAGTATAATGATGCTCAATGAAGTATGTAGCGCAGTGGTTCAAGGCAGAATTCCAGAGAAATTAAAAGATCCAGGCAGCTTCGTATTAGATTGTGCTATCTACAAGGAGAGGTTCGAAAGGTCCCTATGTGATCTTGGCTCCAGTGTAAATCTGATGCCCCTTTCAGTTGCTAAAAGACTAGGAATGACAGATTTTATACCAACTAGGATATCACTGGTTTTGGCAGACAGATCAGTCAGGATTCCCGAAGGAGTAATAGAGGATGTGCCTATAACAGTTGGCAAGTGCGTAATCCCAACTGATTTTGTGGTTCTACAATATGGACAGGAGCCAAAAGACCCATTGATTCTAGGCAGATCTTTCTAGGCAACAGCTGGTGCGATGATTGACTGTCAAGGAGGCAAAATAGTTCTAAATGTGGGGGATCTGAAGATGAGTTTTGACATGAACAAACTGGTAAAGAGACCAACCATCGACAGGCAAACCTTTTATGTGGACACATTGGGTGATTTAGCTGCAGAGTACTTCCATCAATCACATGCTGAGGACCCACTAGAAAGGGCTTTACTGAGTTCTATTTTGGAGTTGGAATACCTACAGGACGAGCCTGCGATGTGCTATACAAGATTGATGGATTCTGTCGAGGTTGCAATGCAAATAGAAGTGTCTGACGCGGGACTGCAACGATCGACACCATCTAAGCATCGATCGTTGCAAGACGACAGAGACTGGGCAGAAGAAAAGGCTCCGAAAATAGATCTGAAACAACTTCCATCCGGGCTAAGGTACGCTTTTCTTGGACCTAATTCAACATACCCAGTGATTGTTAATGCTAGCCTGAACAACGCAGAGCTCACCTTACTGCTAAGCAAGCTGCGCAAGCATCGCAAAGCTCTTGGCTATTCCCTTAATGATATTTCAGGTATCTCACCAGAGCTGTGCATGCACCGGATACATCTTGAGGATGAGTCCAAGACATCAATCGAACATCAGAGGAGACTTAATCCTAATCTGCAGGAAGTAGTCAAAAAGGAGATTATGAAACTCCTTGACGCTGGAATTATATATCCTATCTCTGATAGTGATTGGGTAAGTCCGGTCCATGTAGTACCAAAGAAGGGCGGTGTTACAGTCGTGAGGAATGAGAAGAACGAGCTGATACCTACTAGGACTGTGACAGGACACAGGATGTGCATAGACTACAGAAAGCTTAATGCTGCTACTAGGAAAGATCATTTTCCTTTACTTTTTATTGATCAGATGCTCGAAAGGTTAGCAAATCATCCTTACTACTGCTTCTTAGATGGCTACTCAGGTTTCTTTCAGATTCCCATCCATCCAGAGGATCAGGGAAAGACCACTTTTACTTGTCCATATGGGACTTTTGCTTACCGTAGGATGCCTTTTGGACTCTGCAATGCACCAGCCACTTTCCAGAGATGCATGATGTCCATATTCACAGATATGATTGAGGATTTTATGGAAGTATTCATGGATGATTTCTCAGTATATGGATCGTCCTATAATGAATGTTTAGATAATCTGTGTAAGGTTCTGAAAAGATGTGAAGAGAAGCACTTAGTTCTTAACTGGGAGAAGTGTCATTTCATGGTCAGAGATGGCATTTTGCTTGGACATAAAGTGTCCGGAGCAGGAATAGAGATGGACCGCGCTAAAATCGAGGTGATGACCAACCTGCAGGCACCTGATTCTGTTAAGTCTATTAGAAGCTTTCTTGGACATGCTGGCTTCTATAGACGGTTCATCAAGGATTTTAGTAGGATTGCTAGGCCACTAACTGCCTTGCTGTGCAAAGACACCAAATTTGAGTTCACTGCAGATTGTCAAACTGCATTTGAACAGATCAAGCAGGCATTAGTGAGTGCTCCCATAGTTCAGCCACCGGATTGGGATTTGCCTTTCGAAGTAATGTGTGATGCAAGTGATTATGTTGTAGGAGCTGTTCTTGGACAAAAGAAAGATAGAAAGCTTCATGCTATCTATTATGCCAGTAGGACACTGGATGATGCACAAAGAAACTATGCCACGACAGAGAAGGAGTTGCTTGCAGTTGTCTTTGCATTTGAGAAATTTCGCTCTTATCTTGTTAGCTCCAAGGTGATTGTCCACACTGATCATTCAGCCTT
The DNA here is from genome assembly GCA_030180135.1 of Orychophragmus violaceus. Taxonomy (NCBI): domain Eukaryota; kingdom Viridiplantae; phylum Streptophyta; class Magnoliopsida; order Brassicales; family Brassicaceae; genus Orychophragmus; species Orychophragmus violaceus. The sequence goes on from CM058235.1 coordinate 23,236,136, forward strand.
GAAATATCTGATGCAGAAGAAGGATGCTAAGCCAAGATTGTTGAGATGGATCCTGTTGCTTCAGGAATTTGATATTGAAGTGAGAGATAAGAAAGGGGTTGAGAATGGAGTCGCTGACCATCTTTCGAGGATGCTAGTTGAGGAGGACGTGCCAATTAATGATTATTTGCCTGAAGAAAACGTCAATATGGTTGGGACAATCTGTGAGACAGATTTGGACAGAAATCTGCAGAACTGTCGGATTAATCGCGTTGCGTCGATCGATGCTACGTCAGCGTCGATCGATGCATCTATCGGGACAGCAACGATCGATACATCCGACTGTGACGATCGTTGCAGCGCGGATACAGACGCAGAAACTTTCACGATACGTATTGGAAGGCATGAGTTCGAGATTAATGCTGTCGCAACAAATGATCGACCATGGTATGCAGACATAGCCAATTATCTAGCTGCAGAGACTGAACCAGATAATCTGAAAGGATATGAAAAGAAGAGGTTTTTTCAGAGAACTTAGGAGGTACTATTGGGATGAACCTTACCTCTATAAGCATTGTTCAGATGGCCTTTGTAGAAGATGTGTTGCTGAGTCAGAGGTTCCAGATATCCTTTTCCACTGTCACGGATCAGATTATGCAGGACATTTTGCTACATTTAAGACTGTGTCTAAGGTTTTGCAAGCAGGTTTCTGGTGGCCTACAATGTTCGCTGATACTCACTCCTTTATTTCTCATTGTGATGCCTGCCAGAGGAGAGGGAAAATAAGCAGGAAGCATGAGATGCCTCAGAATTTCATTCTTGAGGTTGAGGTTTTTGATTGCTGGGGCATAGACTTTATAGGTCCCTTTCCCTTATCTTATGGGAATAAATTCATATTAGTTGATGTGGATTATGTTTCTAAATGGGTAGAAGCAATAGCTAGTCCAACCAATGACTCTTCAGTAGTCATTAAGCTATTTAAATCCATCATATTCCCTAGATTTGGAGTACCTCGGATAGTTATTAGTGATGGAGGATCTCACTTTATTAATAAGGTTTTTGAGAAGCTCCTGAGGAAGCATGGAGTGCATCACCGAGTTGCTACTCCTTATCACCCACAGACTAGTGGACAGGTAGAGGTTTCTAACAGACAAATCAAGGAGATCCTGGAGAAGACAGTTGGGAAGACAAGGAAAGATTGGGCAGCTAAGCTTGATGATGCTTTATGGGCCTACAGGACTGCATTTAAAACGCCATTAGGGACTACTCCATTCCATTTGCTGTATGGGAAAGCATGTCATCTGCCAGTAGAACTTGAGAACTTTGACCTCAAACCAGCTGCAGAGAGGAGATTGATACAGCTCAATGAGTTGGATGAGATTAGACATTTTGCCTATGAGAACTCAAAGTTGTACAAGGAAAGGACTAAGGCTTATCATGACAAAAAGATTGTCTCCAGACGATTTAAGCCTAACGATCAGGTACTGTTGTACAATTCTCGCTTGCATTTGTTTCCAGGCAAGCTGAAGTCAAGATGGTCTGGACCCTACACGATCAAAGAAGTGCGTCCATATGGAGCTGTCATTTTGATTGGCAAGGAAGGTAATGAGTTTGCTGTTAATGGGCAGAGGGTAAAACACTATTGGGCTAAGGCCGAGATTCCAAGGGGTCAGATTTTGCCTCTGGATGCTGCACCCTCCACTTGAAAATTCCCATCCGTCCGGTCAAGCTATTGACCTTAAACAAGCGCTGGGTGGGAGGCAACCCACCATTAGGTACTGGTGTTTTTCTACTTAATTTTTGGTGTTTTTGTTAGGATTTTACGTTTGTTTTTGTTTCTGGTGAGTTTATGTTTGCAGGTCTCGGTTAAATCGCAGTGCAACGATCGACGCATTTCTGTGTCGATCGTCACAACACGAAAGGAATCGCATTGCAGCGATCGTTGCGGTCCTGAGCAACGATCGACTATACACGAAAATCGCCAAGTAACGGTCGATGCACTTAGTGCAACGATCGATGCTCAGCAACAGAGGTAACCCGACAGACATAATTTCACCTTTTCAATTTTTATTTTCTTTTTACCGATCCTTCGCTGGACACTATTGGGGACAGTGTGTCTTAAGTGTGGGGGAGGTGCTACTGACTTTTGTTTTCTGTTTTCTTAAGAGTCAGTCCGTTTTTTTTTTTCAAAAAAATTTTTGTTTTATTGAGTCAAAATTGTTTAAGTAAGAAACTATGATTTTCTGAGAAGATTTACAAGACTTGCAGGAACTTAAGTAACCATTGGGATGAAGTTGCAGGATCTATCTCTGACTATTAGAAAACCCCATCACAGATCAACCTACTGGGAACACCCACATCACTTCAGGTATCAGAGGATCCTTTTACTGACTTCAACTTTAATACTGACTTAGATTTCTCACCTAAGGGCTTGGTATACTTTGTGTCGGATTCCCTTGTTAGTTCTGACACAGCCTGTCAACCTATCCTATTTAGTTCCCTTCTCCCCTTCTGTAAAGTAAAAAAATAAATAAAATAAACTGAGGATGAGTTAGTAACTCCGAAGTGGTCATGGGAATAGTAGCAAACACTATTATCTCTCATGTGATCCATGGAATGTGTCCAAAGTACACCCCATAACGGGAAGAACACTGATAAAAAAATAAAATGATACCCAGTGGGGAAAAATCAGTTGTTAAAGAAGGGAAAGAGAAGAAAGGAACTAGAGAAAGATAGTATGGTGGTCTAGAGCTGATAAGGTAAGAATCCATGTGCCCTTTGATCGATACTCCTTAGGTGAGACCGCACTTAAATACTTGCAGAAGTCAGTAGGGAGAATTTGAATGCTTGAATGTGATTGTGGAGTTTACCTAGGACAGTTTCTAAGTGTGGGGGAAGTACATTGTGGTCTTGATATCCTGTGATTGATTTTTGCAGTGGTTTACTAAGGGGAATCTGAGTATTGTAGCTTCTAGGATGAAATGAGTTTCTCAAGAGTTTTCAAACCTCTTCACCATGTTTTAGTTCTCTGTTTTGCTTGAGGGCAAGCAAAGGCTAAGTGTGGGGGAGTTGATATATCATGGTTTTTACCAATTTTAGACCATGATATAGTTGTGTTTTTAGTGTCTTTTGTCTTTGTTTAGAGTCTTTTACAGGTATAATCAGGTTTGGAGCTAAATTGGAGATAATGGAGCATTTTGGAGATTTTTGGATGTTTGGATGTTTGGCCGAGAGATAGAGTTCACTGTCCGAAACAGAGGAAGGTGTCGATCGTTGCACTCTAGCATCGATCGATGTACCAGCGAGATGGGCCAAAAACTCGGCGGTTTAGAAGAATCAAGTTATTGCACTTTGATCCAGAAGTTCCTGATATTTACAAAGAAGCCCTTGGCCGAGATTATACCTATATAATCAAGTTTTAGTTGTTTTTATTAGAGACGCTTTCATAATTAAGAGCAGAGGATTTTTAGAGCTTTTGGGGCTGATCTGAACCTATTACTTCATCTGTATTTGGAGAAGATTTCGAACCCCTTTTACTATTATTCTTTTATGCAATTTATTCATTCTATGATTATGTTTTCATTATCTATGTCTGAGTAGATTCCTAGTTAGGTTTAGGGTTTCTCACATAGGATTTCATGACTTGCTAGACTTGTTCAAATTCAGTTAAGGATTCAAACTATATCTGTTCTTCAAGTTAATTGTGCTTAAAGCTAGTTCTAACCTGATCAATTAGAACCTAGATCTTAGGTTGCTAAATACGTCACGGAAGTGGGGTTTAGGAATCTGAACTAATTAAATTGGGCAATTAAACTTTGCGCAAACGGAAGTTTGGTTTAGGATAATTGTGAACATATCAAACTTGGGATTAATGCTAGTTTAATCTGTTAGTTCTCGCAAACGAAAGTTTGGTTTGCTGCACTTAGACTTAGAGAATTATCGCAAAGGAATTTGGTTAATTCTATATCTGTGTTTTGAGTTCTAGAACTGTGCTTAATTAGATCCTTGTTGAATGAACTGTCTGCTTGTCTGATTTCCTGAGAATACCCTAGGCTTGACGCTTTTAATTACTTGCTTTCACAACCGTTAATCTCTGCTACTGACTTACTTTCTCGCACCGCTTTTAATACAATCACATTGCTTATTTCTAGTATTAGTCTCTACTGTTCTGATCTATTGAGACCAAGTGTCCCTGTGGATTCGATAACCCTATATACTACTTTGACATTGCTGTTCACTTGCAGTTTAGTATAGGGATAAACTTTGAGCCTATCATTAGCCGCGCAAAAGGCGCCTCAACCAATCCTTTCAGATGATCCGCCCGTCATCTTTACTGACCAGGATCTCTATGGAACTCACTACCCTCATAACGACCCACTAGTGGTTGAGCTTTTGATAGGAAGTTTCCAAGTATCTCGAATACTGGTTGACACCGGGAGCTCGATAGATTTAATTTTCCTAGATACACTCAAGAAGATGGATATTAAGGAGGAGGATATCAAGCAGAAGGCCAAGCCGCTCACCGGGTTCACAAGCGAGACGACATACACAATTGAAACGATCAAGTTGCCCGTTTTCGCAGGAGGAGTTAACAGATTGGTGAGGTTTCATGTCATCGACAAGCCAACCATCTATAACGTAATCCTCGGAACTCCATGGCTGTATAGCATGAAGGCGGTATCTTCGACATACCATCAATGTCTGAAATTCCCGACACCTAAAGGAATCCAGACAGTCAAAGGATGTTAGAGCGCAAGCCGGTCGTGTTTCGCGAGAGAACATAAGATCAGAGTGCCTTCGTGCATGATCAACACGGAACACGGAAGAAAAGGACCGGAGGAAGAACTGATCCAGCAAGTCATCATCGACGAATCAGATGCAAGCAAGTGTGTAGGCATTGGCGCAGAATTGCCAGACGACATCAAAAGGGAACTGATCGCCTTCCTACAGCAAAACGTTACAACGTTTGCGTGGACAATGAAGGACATGAAGGGTATCAATCCAACCATTACAACTCACGAACTGAATGTCGATCCAACTTACAAGCCAGTCAAGCAAAAAAGACGAAAACTCGGCCCTGAAAGGGCTAAAGCAGTCAACGACGAAGTAGAAAAGTTACTTGAAGCCGGTTCAATCCAAGAAGTCAAGTACCCCGACTGGCTGGCTAATCCAGTGGTAGTGAAAAAGAAAAACGGAAAGTGGAGAGTATGTGTTGACTTCACAGATCTCAACAAAGTCTGCCCGAAGGATAGTTTCCCGCTACCACATATCGACCGACTTGTTGAGGCAACAACCGGAAATGAATTGCTATCATTCATGGATGCGTTCTCAGGATATAATCAGATCCTCATGAACCCGGACGACAGAGAAAAGACGGCCTTCATCACTGAACGCGGTACGTATTGCTATAGAGTCATGCCCTTCGGCCTCAAAAACGCCGGCGCCACCTACCAGCGGCTGGTAAACCAGATGTTTGCAGGACAACTCGGCGCAACAATGGAGGTTTACATCGACGACATGCTAGTCAAATCTCTGATTGCCTCTCAGCATGTCGGCCATTTAAAGGAATGTTTCAACATCCTTAACTGGTACGGCATGAAGCTTAATCCAACTAAGTGTACGTTCGGAGTGACATCAGGAGAGTTCCTAGGATATGTGGTAACTCAGAGAGGAATAGAAGCTAATCCAAAGCAGATCACAGCCATAATCGACTTGCCATCTCCCAAGAACACTCGAGAGGTACAACGCCTCACTGGCCGCATAGCCGCCTTGAACAGGTTTATATCCCGGTCAACGGATAAATCTCTGCCTTTTTACAAGCTCCTACGAGGGAACAAAAGATTCATGTGGGACGATAAGTGTCAAGAAGAATTCATCCAACTCAAGGACTACTTGTCGAACCCGCCGATACTGTCTAAACCCGAGAATGGTGAGACATTGTTGCTTTACATCGCCGTTTCAACGACAGCAGTGAGTGGCGTACTAGTTCGGGAAGATCGAGGAGAACAGAAGCCGATCTTCTACGTCAGCAAAACGATGAACGGAGCCGAAACCAGGTATCCTGCAATGGAAAAACTGGCTTTCGCAGTCGTCATCTCGGCGCGAAAGCTGCGACCATATTTTCAGTCACATCCGATTGCCGTATTAAGCAGTCAACCTCTTCGAACGATCCTTCATAGCCCGGGACAGTCTGGCCGTCTAGCCAAGTGGGCAATAGAGTTAAGTGAGTACGACATCGAGTACAGGAACAGGACAACCGCCAAGTCGCAGGTGATAGCTGATTTCCTTGTCGAATTATCGCCTGAATTGGACGTCGGTGCCGAGATAGAAGATAAAAATTGGAAATTGTTCGTTGACGGGGCCTCATCCAAAAAAGGAGCCGGGATAGGGATACGTCTCATATCACCAACCGGCGAGATACTAGAGCAGTCATTCAAACTGGGTTTCACGGCGTCTAACAACACAGCCGAGTACGAAGCTTTGTTAGCCGGTCTCAGACTAGCCAGGGAAATCGGAGTACGACATCTCTTGGCCCATTGTGACTCCATGCTTGTAGCCAACCAAATCAACGGAGACTACGAAGCTAAAAACGAACGAATGGAGGCTTACCGAAAGACGGCATTGGAACTCACCAGTTCCTTCGAATTCTTCGATATTGTCCAGATTCCAAGGAAGGAGAATGCCCCGGCAGATGCACTCGCGTCGCTGGCATCTAATCCCAATCTCTGTCGGCGGATCCCGGTAGAAACGATCCATGAACCAAGCATCCCGCCCCCTGAGAGCAATCAATAAGAACCTGAAGAAATAATCCCGAGTGGTGAAGATGACATATGCTACAACATTCAAGCAAAGGGCACAGACCTCATCGCTGTCCTAACCGGCGACAATAAAGACTGGCAACTTCCGATAAGAGCATACCTGACAGAAGGAAAGCTCCCAGAAGATAAATGGGAAGCACGACGACTTAAAGTCAAGAGCGCGCGATACACTATACATGAAGGTATCCTCTACAAGTATTCTGCTAACAAGATCCTCCTCAGATGCATAAACAGAGATGAAGTAAGTTGGGTTCTCGAAGAAACGCACTCTGGAGCATGCGGAAACCACTCCGGAGGCAGGTCTCTCGCCCTCAAAATCAAGTTGAACGGTCACTATTGGCCGACTATGATAACCGATTGCGAGACCTATTCTAACAAGTGTGAAAAGTGTCAGCGACATGCGCCATTCATACATCGACCTACAGAATTGCTCACGACATCAAATGCGGCTTACCCGTTCATGAGATGGGCAATGGACATCGTTGGACCGTTACCATTATCCAATCAAAGACGTTTCTTGCTCATTATGACCGACTACTTCACAAAGTGGGTAGAGGCCAAGGCTTACGTCGCAATCCACGATGTCCAGGTTCAAAATTTCGTCTGGAAATACATAATATGTCGTTTCGGGCTACCTTATGAGATCGTCACAGATAACGGATCACAATTCATCTCGAAAGTATTCGAAGGATTCTGCAAGAAGTGGGATATACGCCTTAGCAAGTCGACACCGAGGTATCCTCAGGGGAATGGCCAAGCCGAAGCTACAAATAAAACCATCATTGCCGGCATCAAAAAACGCCTTGAAACCAAAAAAGGAGTTTGGGCAGATGAGTTAGACGGAGTCCTCTGGTCGCATAGAACGACACCCCGCAGCGCAACAGGGGCCACCCCATTCTCGTTAGCCTTTGGCGTAGAAGCAATGGTACCAGCATAAGCTAACATTCACACTCTCCGCCGGTCTCTCATGCCGCACCATACCGAGATCAATGAAAAGATGCTAATCCAAGCTCTTGACACCCTAGAGGAAGAACGGGATCGAGCCCTACTCAGGATTCAAAACTACCAACAGCTCGGTACTACAACCAGAAAGTCAAGGAACGCCATTTTCAAGTCGGTGACTTCGTCCTCCGCAAAGTTTACGAAAACACCAAGGAGTGGAGAGCAGGGAAACTCGGGGCGAAATGGGAAGGACCCTACAAAGTCACAAAAGTCGTCAAACCGGGAGTCTACGAGCTTGAGTCAATGAAAGGCAAGGCTTTACCTCGATCCTGGAACTCGGCAAGCCTGAAGGAGTACCACTAAGACGGCAAGGCCCAAAAAAAAAAAAAAAAAAAAAATACTATGAACTACGAGTGACTTGATTCTCCCTCGGGAGATACGTAGGCAGCCTTACCGGCACAGTCACAAATCTAATAAAATCTTTATTTTTTCAGATGATTTACCGTCTTGAAAGTCAAGAAAAGACAAAAAACAGGTAAGTCCTTTCATTAAATATTTAAATATTTAATATACTAATAAAGCCGAGTTCTAACTCGCCGAAAGCCGAGTTCTAACTCGCCGAAAGCCGAGTTCTAACTCGCTAAAAGACGGGTTTTGACTCACTAAAGGACGAGCAATGACTCGCATAAAGACGAGCAATGACTCGCAGAGAGACGAGCAACGACTCGCAGAAAGACGAGCAATGACTCGCAGAAAGACGAGCAATGACTCGCAGAAAGACGAGCAATGACTCGCAGAAATCCGAGCTCCTTAACTCGCAGAAAGCCGAGCAAAGACTCGCACTAGAATCATGCCTCCTGGCCAGGGGCGTGGTCTTCCTTGCGCACGAGGTGCACATCGTGGTAAGGAAAAGCCGAGATCCGTCTCGCAAATTCTTCGTGATGGGTGATAAATAAGTCGGGCCATGAGCACCGCACATTCGTCCATCCCTAGAAAAAAAGCCGAGTGCATATGCCTCGCAAACCGCCTTATAGCAAGAATATAACGAAAAGTCGCCACCTGACTAAAAAGTTTGCCAAACACAGTGGCGCGACATCATCGCAAATCACAACGAAAGTCGCTAAATTGTTTAGACTTGTTAAACAGCAAAGTTTAAAACAAGATTAGTCCGGTTTAATTGCGAAAACGTGATTAAACTGCTAAATTGTTTAAACAAGTTGATAACAAGCTTAATACAAGATTAGTCCGACTTTCGCCAAAAATGCATGTTTAAGTCGCTAAATTGTTTAGACTTATTAGACAGCAAAGTTTAAAACAAGATTAGTCCGGTTTAATTGCGAAAACGTGATTAAGCTGCTAAATTGTTTAAACGAGTTGACAACAAGCTTAATACAAGATTAGTCCGACTTTCGCCAAGAAATGCATGTTTAAGTCGCTAAATTGTTTAGACTTGTTAGACAGCAAGTTTAAAACAAGATTAGTCCGGTTTAATTGCGAGTGCGTGGATAGCCCGACTTAATGGAAAACCCACATTTCCAGCAGCCACAAGTTTTGTAAATGGACCGATTCAAATCGCTAAAACAAAACTTAACATAGCTTAAATTATTCCTCTTATAATAAAAAGGATCAAGAGTCTTACAAAATAAGACAGTACAAACAAAAGAGAGAGAAGGGCGCGATTAGTCAGCCCTAGTTGGCGACTTCTCAGGTGCGTCAACCTTCCCGGCAACCTCTTCTTGTGACTTATGAACGTCATCTAAAGCCGCGACCTCTGAGCGGACAGACTCAACGATATCAGCCGGAACTTCCTCAGGAATCACTCCAAGGTTGGTACCAAACTCGTTCATGCCTCTCGGTGTACGAGGAGGGGAGTCACGAAAGAGGTTTAAAAGAGGATGTCGGAGCGGTGAGAGAGCAAAAGTCAATTCATCCTTAGTCACAACATTCAGGTTGTCGAACTTAGCATCAGCCGCAGCTTCGTCATTTACGACTTGGTCCAGAACCGATTGAGGTATCGAGACGCCTTCATCGTTGAGTTTCAGCAAACACTTCCTAAGACCGGAAATCTGGCTGAATTCAATCTGGAGAGAAGTCGCAATCTCCTGATCCTTTATATATTGTTGGAAAAGGTCGAAGTGGATCTGCGCCTTGGCTCTCGCCGCCGCATCAACACGATCCCTCTCCTTCCTGATGAAGTCGGTGAACGATTCCTGTTGCTTCTTCCTCTCTGACTTAAACGCGAGAAGGTCGGCCTTTGATTTCTCATCAGCCGCGCGAAGTTTTTCTTCGGCATCACGGAGCTTGTTTGCAAGGACTAGATTCCTCGCCTCCAGCGCTTCCTTTTCCTCCTTCGCCTTCTTCAAAAGACCATCTCTCTTTGTGACGGCATCAGCAAGTTTCTTGGCCGCATGAGTGCTCTCAAGGGCCACACGGTTGGAAGCCGCTATCATCTATAAAGACAAAGAAGTCAATTAGATCAAAAAGAGTAAAATAAAATCTTCAAAAGATTATAAAAATTACCGCCGCCTCGGCTTGTTTCAAGCTGACGATGGCATCAGAATGGGGAAGCTCCTAGATTTTTGGCCAATCCAAATCGTTTCCTCGCACACAGGTCAGCATGTTAAAACATGCCCGCGGATTGTCGATAAGGGGAACTTCGCTTTCATACTGAAAAGCGAAATTATGAATCGAAGGCTGGATAGCCCCATTTTTCGACGGGCCTCGAGGACGAGCAAGCACCAGCTCCTTGCGGGTTACAAACGGCTTCAGCACGCCAGAAGCATTGGCGACATCCCCGAAATCTTCGTAAAAACGCTGCCAAGGATTCTTAGGCTTGCCGGAATCCTTGTCCTTGTTAAGTTGATCAGAAGCCTCTTTCGCGGCTTGGCTTTCGACGGCAATTTTCTTTGTCGGGTTCTCCTGATCCGACCTTCCTTCAGCCACTCTCTTCTTGGATAGGGGTTTGGCTGACGCCTTGACTGGTGGAGCCGCCATAATCGGTTTGGTGGGAACAGGTTGAGCGGCCGACTTCTCTGCAACATCAGTCGCCACTTTACCACCATCCTGAGAAGGTAAAGCCTTTTCCTTCGACGGTTCGCTCGAGGAAGGATTGGACGATATCTTTTGGGAATAGTCAACCGACACGATCTTCTTCACCTTTCCCATCCTCCTTGGCTTCACTAGCTGTTCAGGAGCAACCTTCGTCTTGGTGTCCCACTTAACTGGATCAACAAAAGTCAGAACCAACAAAAATAAAACTATCATAAAGCGGTAGACAAACCTTCGGAGATCCGCGGTAAGAACTTGTTGATACGATCACGAGTAAGGTCTGACCACTTGCGCAAACCCAAAGCATGAATCTGCTCAAGGATAGGGAAGTAGTTGTCGGGATACGGCTTCAGAAAAGGGTGATCCGCTGCAAAGACAAAAAGGAATTAAGTAAATTGACCATGTTCAAAAGATAAGCAAAATTGGGACGACATCTACCATAATCAGTATTCCAAGACGTCCTGATAAGCTCCCTATGTTCGTCAGGAACGACTAAGGAAGACAATTCGACAAAAAAATAGGATCGTTGCCAATTGTTAATCTTCTTGGGCGCGTCTGTCAGAATGCGGTTGCCACTTTTGAATTTAACCGCGAAACACCCTGGGCTAGTAGCCTTCATGCGGTTAATCGACGTCATCTCCTCGAAGATCTGAGCGGTTATGGTAATACCGGCCTCAGCTCCTAATACTAAAAGGCCGACCATATGGCGAACTGCAACGGCTGAGAGTTGGGAAATGACAATTTCGCGACGATGGCAATATGAGATCAACAAGTCGGGCAGCGGGAACCAACAGCGGCAACCTCCAGTGTCGGTGTTGATAAAATACGACTCATAGAGGGTCATATACCCCGGTGGAGGACTCCAAGGACGGTCGAGCGGAAAAGGAATGACGACTCTGATTTTTGGATCCGCTCCACAGTCTCGTAGCATAGATCTAACCGATGTCGCGTTAGATCTGGTCTGGAAGACGTTATCAAACACATTGCTAGGTTCAACCTGCAATACAGCAGGAACATTCTCATCGGAACCATCTTGACAAATATCAATGCCGTCTTCATCGTTGTTGGAATCCCGCAACCGAGGGGTCGTCAAATCTTCCCGGCCAGAGGTCTCGGCCGCATCGGTTCGACGAGATGCCTCACGCCGACGGCGAAGTTCTTCGATCTCAAAATGAACAGGATGACTCTTCAAGTCGGACGAAACACTCGAAGACGTCGGAGCAGAGGCAGACTGACGACTTGACGAATCATCCGCAGATGAAACAGTAACAACTTCTTTGTCTTTATTTCCCGAACAACGGATCAAAGACATAATTTACTGAAGAACGGACGAAGAACACAAAAAACAAACGAGGATTGATCTAAAAACCTATAAAGTCTGCGGCGGAGCAGCGGCTGAGCACTTACCGGAAAATAAATACCAAAGAGAGAGAATTACCTTTCAGAATTTCTTCACTCGAGAGAAATGAGGAAGCAAGAAGTAAAGAGGGACTACTTATAATGAAAATGGCGGCGCAGAGATCGAGGCACACCATTACCTAGACGACGCTTCGCACTTCGCGTCTACCCGACAATTGGACCGAGAATCAATTCCGGTTTCGTTGGATCACCATCGGTTTGGAGTTGATTGTTCGATTTACCACCGGTTAAAGTTAAGCCGGATCGACCCAATAAGAATATGGGCCTGAACGAAAATAAGAGCTCGTCAGACGAGAAATATGGGCCTACCACAAATCATTTCTTAAACCATGGGCTAACTCCTCGTAATGACGACTTGAAATCAAGTCGCCACACTGGGGGGGGGGGCTTATTGTTGGAGTCAATATTAGCACCTTCCTAAAAAGGCCTATTCATGAGTTTAGGTCGGCTCAGAAGGGAAAGTCGGAAACAAAGCCCAAGGCGGTAAAACCTAGGTTAAACCGAACTCGGGCTAAACCGGCTTACACTAGGGTTTGGAGGGTGTCTAGTCCAAATGCGCCGCACAAGAAAGTCGGTAAAAGGAGATATTCCGTATCAAGACGAAGCCGAGTTATTAGGAAATATTCTTAATTATCTCTTATTTTCCTTATTATGATAAACCGACTTGTAACCCTATATAAGGGTACCCCCGATATTCAATAAAGAACACGCTTTCTTATTAGTTTTGGCTTGAGAGACTTTAGAGCGAATCTTAACCTAAAATCTCTCCGGCGACTTTCATAACATTCTTTACCGGCTTCCACCTCGGAAACGCCGGCTTTAAAACCCTAAATTCTCAAATCTCACCGCGTTCCTAAATTCTTCTTTTAGAATCCCTAATTCACAAACCCTAAAACTCTTTCTATCTTCAGATAGACCGAGTTGAGATCTTACAGCGTCGACATAGTGACAACTTCGGGCTAAGTCGGAAAGGGGGAGATTTGTTGGATATTCTCTCCATTAGCCCAAGAAGAATATAGAAAAATCTAGAGGAAAGGAGAAGAAGAATTATCTAGATTTATCAAGTATGAGAGTTATAGAACATTCTAGAATTAAGATAGAAATTATCGAGATAGTAGATAAGGATTGTAGAATGTTCTAGAGTAGTGGATGAATAATCATTAGGATGATATTTGTAGAATATTCTAGAACAAGATAACATTTTAGACACCACTAGTATAAATAGAGGTGAATGGTGTCACTTGTAACATCCACCTAAGAAGAACTCCATCCAAGAAGAAACATCTAAGTGTGTTCACTATACAAGATACTATTGTAATCCCTTTCCTATAAAAAAGAAGTGATTTCTCCTAAATTCTAGTTGTCTATTTCCCATCTTTATTTTGTTTAAGCTTTTTGCTTGGACAGGAGTCAAAACCACATAAACTTACCCGAACACAGTAGATTCAAGCTTTGTTTGGATAAGGAATATCCTTATATCCAAGAATTGAGCTGAGAATATCTTAAAACAACATACGTTTTGCTGAAATGATGAAAGCATCGACAATGCGGAGCCATGCTCGACGCCAGGGACAATCAACGCACATAAGTACAACAATGCCTATCAGTGCAGTCACATAAACTGAAGCAGTGCTATAATAGAAGACCAACCAATCAATCGCAGCTTCATTTTCTTCATGTCCTCCACCATTATTTGCTTCCTCTGAGCTCTTCTTGAGCTCACAACTTATATTGGTCGGTGGTCCACAAAGAAATGGATTGCCTAAGTATCTACTCTCGTTGAAGGTGTTAAATTGCCTTCCTTGGGGAATGATTCCTGATAAATTGTTGTGAGACACGTCGAACACTTCAAGAAATGTAAGGCTGGTTAGCTGGTAAGGAATGCTTCCGTTCAACATGTTGTAAGAAAGATCAAGGCTTTCAATATCCTTCAGATTGGAGAAGCTGGATGGTATAGAACTCGACAAAAAATTGTGAGATAGATTCAGCGCTCGTAGTTTAAAGAGATCTCCAAGCTTTGTTGGGATAGCACCACTTAATTCATTGTTTGACAGATCTATCCCAAACATATCATCAAGTATTCCTCTTCTGAACGCAGTTCTATTATTAGTCTGAGAATCAGTTAACCAAGATTCTTCAGAACTATAAGAATCAATCAACAAAGATTCTCCAGGACTATAAGACTCGTACCTTTGCTTCGTTGCAAATTTGATTTCAATTTCCTGAAAGGCAGCAAAGTATACTTGGAACTCCTCTACCAGAAATGTGGATTTGTAATATTCCGCTTGAAAACTCAGTGTTTGAGAAAACTGACCGTAGATAATCATATTCTCTTCACCACCACGTAAAAATGATAAGTTACCGAGGCATGAAGGTATGAAGCCATTGAGCTTATTATTTGAAAGATCTAAAAGCCTGATGTTGCTTAGTTCACACAGCTGCCTTGGAATGGATCCGGTTAAATTGTTACCCCTCAACAAAAGAAACTTAATGTCCTGGGTATTGACAAATTGCGGGATACTCCCAGAGAGTTTATTGTTCCGCAGATCAAGTATCTGGACACCTTCCAACAGTGTGTCTGGGATTGGCCCTGTGAAGTTGTTGTTGTCGAGGAAAAAAGTTCTACCTTGTACATGTGATGATGGTAAGGCTCCGGAAAATAGGTTTGAAGAGAGGTCCAGAAACGAAATGAGTAACAAAGAAGGGGGTATTGTACCTTCTAAGAAATTGTTTGATAACAACAAGAACTCCAAACGAGATAACTTAGATATCCAACTTGGAATAGTACCAGTGAAACAATTGTGGGACATGTCAAGCATTGACAACCCAGTGAAGTTCAGCAAACCAACTCCGATCTTCCCTGTAAATAAGTTGTTATCTATTCTCAACACCTCTAATAAACTGAAGCTTGTCCATCTTGGAAGAAAATGGCCGCTAAATTTGTTGTGAGAGAGCTTCAGGTATCTTAGTGAAAACAAACCCCTGAGAAAGCTTCCTGGTAGCTTCCCAGAGAAGTTATTATAAGACAGGTCGAGGAATGAAATTTTCTTCATCTCGCCCATAGACGATGGAAAACTCCCTTGGAACCCATTACTTGAGGCATTCATATGTACCAGATTTGGAAGTGCACGAAAAATATTATCAGGGAACATCCCACCAATATCATTCACTGAAAAATCCAAAACCTTTAAATTATGCACTATTGCAGGCATTTGAAAGATTGTGAATGCATTATTCTGTATTTGTAAGACTTCAAGTTCTGGATTATTCACCAACAGCCAAGTAGGAGAGTTTCCGGATAATCTGTTTCTGGATAGATCAACTAGGCGCAAGTTCTTCTGGTACACGAGAAATGAAGGGATTTTCTCCAAGCTGCAAGATCGTAGTATGGCAACACTCAGTTGAAATTTTGGCTGCCAATTACTCTCCATCTCTACTTGTACCTTATCACATGTTGATGAAACTTTGAACACCTTGAGCTTTGTGAGGTTGGTGAGTGGATTGAGAGAGAATAAGCTTGAAAAGTTGTTGTTTAACAATGATAGATACTCGAGGGACTCCAAGCTACTGAAACTAGATGGTAGATTCCCATTTAATTGGTTGGATGAGAGATCAAGAACCCGTAGCTTTTTCAAGCTACCTACACAAAGAGGAAGTTGGCCAACAAAATGGTTTTCACTGAGATCGAGCTCCCTCAGATTCTTCATTTCACAAACAGCTTCAAAAAAGATTTTTGAAAACAAAAAGATAATGAGAATAATAAAGTAGTTGTATTTGTCTCGACAATTCATCAGACACTTCTCATACATAAAATGTTATGTTGTTCCCATAGATAATATTAAAGGTGAAGCAAACACACCTGCTATAGGTCCGCTGAAACTATTCCGAGCAAGATTCAGCAGTTCCAGTTTAGGCAAATTCATTAGTTCTGAAACAAAGCAAGTTCATATGATGATCATATGTACGGTGTTAAATCTGTTGAAGTTATCTTTTGTCCACATAAAAAACAGTGACGTTTATGTTACCTAACATGGAGCCGTTAAGTCTATTTCCACTCAGATTCAACAGTTCCAAGTTTTTCAAGTTCTTTAGTTCTGAAATAAAGTAATGGCCAAAAGATTGAACAACGTAATATGATCGTTGTAGTTTTTTCTTAAAAAGAAAAAAAAAAAATCAAGCTTGCCTTGCAGTTCCATTGAGCTAGAAAATTTATTTAAACTTAGATCCAGAGCTTTCAGCTTTTTCAGGTGACTAAACTCTGCCACAAGACAAAAGAGATACAAAAGCAGCACAATTCAACAATGTTTTTTGAGATGGCATAAACCAACTGAACAATTATGCTCATTACGAATGATAAAACACACCTTTAATAGGAAAAGGACCATCCATGCGGTTACCCCGGAGAAACAGCTTTGTAAGTGATGTAGCGGCATTTAGAAAAGGAAAGATGTTTTTCGTTAATGCATTGAAAGAGAGATCCAGAATCTCCAGATTTCTTAATTTTCTTAAGCTTTTATAACCTGCAAACAAACATCTCGTTAACATAGTATTACGAAAATAAGATATAACGCATCTAAAATTCTAAATTGAGACCATGAGGTAAACTAAACACTATGAAAAGCCGGGAATACCTTCAACATCATCGAAGAAGCCATTGAATGCGGTGACGTATCTTTCGGTGGATAAGTCCAGACTTCGAAGCTCTTCAAACGGATGCAGCAAAGAAAGATTTAGGAGAGACTCGTATTCGAAGTAAATCTCACCAACTGAAATCCCGATAACCCGCCCGCTTGTAAAGTTGCACTTAATGCCCTTCCACCGGCAACAATCGCTCTTTGTGTCATTAGTCCAAGTAGCATAACTAGGGAGAACAAGTTCGGCAGTCGCAGGTTCGAGGTTTGATTCTTCAGGCTGTTCTTGGAGGACTGATCCGTCCAGAGATTCCAAACTCTTTGACAACATGTAACTCTTGAGCTCCAACAAAGCCTTCCTTTCTTTCGGAATACAGCTTTTGTATCCATGTATTTGCCACAGCAATAACATCACCCATATCAAGTAATTGCCAAAGAAAAGCTTCCCTTCCATTGCAATTTGGGTGTGAGTTCAATGCAAATACCACCAAGAAGTATTTATTAATTTAAAACTTTGAAAAAGTCATGTGACAAGCGTTAAGTGAGTAATCGCTGTTGACAATAAAAGTGAGTAATCGCTATCGTTTACTTTGAATTGTATGAGAAGATACAAGTCAAAGTCTTTGTGGAAAACAACTCACAATCGTGTTAGACCCCAAAAATAAAAAAATATTCACAATCGTATTATATATCAAATTTGTAAAGCGGCGTCATTTCTAGATATCTTGCACCATTCCTGAAAATGTATTTGATGTGTGAGTTACCACATAGTACAAGTGGTAGTATAAGATGTGACTCGGAACCATGATATATTCAATTGTTAATGTTAAGATATGAACGGATCTTTGTGATATGATTCGGTTTATAAGTTGTTTGTTAAACTGGATAAAGATATTAAAGAAAAGATTGCAGTTTGGAGTGGTTTATTTATTTTTTGGAGAAGATACAAGGAAAAAAAGTTACAAAAATGTTGAATATGAAATATCTTTATTTAGGTAAACTTGAGGAGTAAGTTTAGCCAAATATAAAGAAGAGAGGCGTGGCTTTATGAAGATGCAAGAGCCGACAGAATAAAAACTCAACAGAGCTTTTGTATTGGTGAGGTTGCGTGTGTATTAAAATCTAGGCTCTAAAGGGAGTTTAGCTCAGGGTTAGTATGATCCTGAAGAGTTCATGTATTGAATGGAGTGGTAGTTCAATAGGGTTTGATCTATGCGTTTGTAATTGGTGGAATTAGTTTCTATTCAAGTGAATTCAAATTTAAAAAAGAAACTTTGTGTTGTCTTATATAGTTTCTGGACTTATATATTTGCCTCACCTGCACTTTCAATTGGTATAAGAGCAGGTGCTCGATAGATATTTGGTCTTGTTTCAGGCAGATTTATGGTGGAGGATCAGAATGTAACTCATGAAGTAGCACAGAGTTCGAAATCAGGTTTGATGGAGTCTCATCAAGAAGGAACGTCTATGACCAGACCACCACGGTGATATATTTGTATTTTCATGCATTTAGGCTATTGTTAGGATCATGTTTTACTTCTTTTTAGTTTCCTTTAGCTTCATTTCTTTGGTCATTGGTGTGTTTAGAGTATAGGATCATCTAGATCTAGGTTTAGGCATTCTAGGCTTGCATTTGGAGTGTTTCCTATGTTTTGTAGGTTCTTGGAGTTGCTAAGGATGTTTGGAAGAGTTTGGAGGCCAAAGGAGTGATTGCAAGTGAAATGGTGATGAAAGACCAAACCGATGAGCTTGAAAGATTGAGTCATATGAAGATATTACGTTGACTTTTAGCTCTGGGCTTCTGAATAAAAATCATGGGAAATTGAGTTAGCTTTCTAATGGAGGTGGTTTGAAGTCATTCGGAGCTATATGGAAAGAGTTATGCCTGATTTACTGGATGCATCTCAACACAGTCTGCAAAAAAGCAGACAGACTCATATCGACCGGCATATCGACCGAGCAGACCGATACGCTTCCTGGCCAGAAAATCCGAGAGCCCATATTGATAACAAGAATTTAAGGATTCCTCGAGGTATCAATTCCTCAAGCTGATCGTGTAGCTATGAGGTATCGAACCAATTGGGAGTGGATAAAGACCAAATGGAATGCACCTAACCTTAAAAGCCAAGTAATACAAGTTTAAATTGAGATCCTAATAGTTCTAAGCACAATTAACAATGACAAAGCAAATTAAACAAACAAGATATCACTAATCAAGATAAAACAAAGATAATCAAATAAAGAAGACAAGGCTTATGGGCTAAGGTCAATGACTAGAACCATCTAGAGCTAACAAGGATGTCTAAACAATCAATCAAAGAAGCAAATCTCAAGCTAGGAACAATAACATTTGACTAATCCAATTTCTTGGTACTAATCACTTTTCCTAATCACATTTCAAGATCAAATTCTCATTTGTGAAATAAGATAAGGCAAGCATTAACAATCAAGTTCCATAAGCTAATAATCATTCTAAACATTCATTCCCATGAGCTATAATATGAAAATCCCCTAATAGATCATAGCTTGCATTTCATCAAACACTTGGTGTGCAACAAAAGCCAAAGGATCTAGATTAAATTGATCATGGATAACCTAGCATTAAGAACATCTAGAAGGGTGAGATCAATCATAAATAAGCTTTAAACATCCTTGATTCACTCTAAATAGCCCTAATCTACCTAACCCATAATCCTTGAAGAAGACTACTCACAAATTATGCTTAGCCCAACAAATTCCATGAGAAAGATGTTAAGCATGATGATTTGTGAAGGATTAAAGAAGAGAGAAGAAGAATCAAAGCAAAACAACTCTTGATTAAGAAAAGATTTAAACTTTTGTCTTACAAAGTACTTAGAACAAAAACAAGCTTAAGAGACATAAAAAATAGGTTTTTGGTCTTATATAGTGTGAATGGGGCGAACCGGGTCAACCCGGAACAAACTGGGTATTGACCCGGTCCAATTGGACAAAAATCTGGTTCGCAGAAAAATCACCGACCTGTCTACGTCGATTCGACACGTCGGTGGAAAATGATGTGAAACCACCGACGCGTTTTCGTCGGTTGGAGACGTCGGTGATTTCTCTGCCCAAAACTGTGCAAACTCCGCTTGTTTCCACCGACGTTCCGACGTCGATTCACCACGTCGGTTGGCTTGCGGAAAGTTCATCGACCTCTTCTGGTCAGTTGGACTGGTCGATGATTTCACTGTCGACTTGGCCAATCTTCCCTTCTTCTTTGAGCTCTTCTCTTTGCTTCCCTAATCTCCCAAATGCTCCATACATGTCCAAGAACCTACAAAACACAAGCAAACACTCCAAAAACAAACTACAAAGCTAAATTCTAATCCTAAATGCAACTATACTCTAAACCTGACAAAGAACAACAAAGGAAAGAAGAAAGAAAGGAAAAGAGATCAAAATAAGCACAAATCACTATCCTAAATGAATGAAAACACATGAATATCAATTCCCCCAAACTTGAATCTTGCTTGTCCACAAGCAAGCATAAGACAATCAATCCATTTGGGAGAAAGGTTTGAAGGCGGGGACTCAAAACCACAAGACTCACAACAAGATACAAGATCTTTCAAAGAAGTTACAAGTTGCTCTAATCTTATTAACTATCCATGTACTTCCACATTACCGTTCCCTCAATCCCTACTCCAACTCCCGATATCCTATAGAACACAAGCAATCATCAACTCAATTCCTTACATTCATTTAGAAGTTAAGTGCGATCTCACAAAGGGGCAATCAATCAATCCCAATTGGCAAGGTTCAAGAGAGGCTATTTGAGGTGGCTTAGTAGTGTCTTTGGTGGTGGTTAACTCTCAAGAATAGGAGCAAATGGCATTACACAAAATCCATCTAAGAAAGGGAACAATTCATGCATACAAAGTTCTTTTCTCATTGTTCTACCCAATCCCTATAAGATTCCTCTATACAATCCCATAATGAAAGACAAACACTCACCAAAAACCCCCAATTCAATCACCCAAAACTCTCACCCCTTTTAGCTCTTTTTCTCTCTTTTCTTTGTCACTAGGGAACTCTTAACTGACTCTTCTCCTTTTTAATCATGAGCAAACACTTTTTTTTCCATAACTTAGCCCCTCTTTACACTTGATCTTTCTTTCTTTTCTTTTGTCATTCAACCTAGGGGACTTACTTCTTCTTCTCTTTTGCACAATGCTCTCTTCTTAATTTAGTTCCTAGTGACTTTCTTTTTCTCATTGAACACTTTACAACTCTTTTCATTGATCCTTTTATTCCCAAGATAGCTCTCATCTCTCCCCCAAACTTGTTTCCCAACCTAGTGCTAGACTCTTATGGCAAATAGAGCTAGCTAAAATGAGAAAAGACCATTGTCGTTCCCGATACTCTCAAGTTTTTGCACATGCCAAAAGCTATCAAAAACAGGCCTCACTCACATATCATTTTGGCTTCAAGGAAAGGTTTAGGGTCTTTGGGTAAGGGAAGTCATGATCATAAGATCAATGGTTGCCCGAGCTAATCAAAAGAGTGGTAAAAGGGGAAAACATAGCTCGGGCAAGGACCATGGGATTGCATTTCAAGCCCCTAAGCAAGATATTTCAATAATAAAATTAAGTCTAATATCAATGAATTGAGTTTAATTCATGCAAGCTTCACAAGGATAGGGAATTTCAGAATCTCAAAGTCAAGCAATGGGTTTTCCTTTGTTTTGAAAATTGATTAAAGCAACGAGCAACTTAATTGGTGAGCCTCTACAAGGCAAAATCATCATTGTCCCCAATGCATGAATCCTACAACACTAGCTAGACTCGATCCTATATGCTTTCTTTTTGAAATTTTTTTGAATTTTTTGAATTTTTTGAATTTTTTTGGATTTTTCTATGCCTTAAGGATGCATGAGTCTCAATAAAACGATAAAACGAAAATAAGAACAAAGAACACAAGATTAGCGACTTGGTCTCTCCCCCAAACTTAAATCACACGGTCCCTTGTGTGATCTAAGAAGGAGAAAAGACCGGAAACACACAAAACAAAGACAAAGAAGATAAAAGAAAAGAAATATGTACAAAGTTGGAGAGTTTACTTGGTTTTTTAAGTGGAGTGGAATGGGATGAGAGCTCAATCCTTTGTTTATTTCGCCATGACCTAGGCTCATTCCGATTGATCCCCAACTTCACCTACTGACCAAAACCTGATAAAACTTAAAGAAAGAACATCAAAAATAACAAGCAAAAGATCATATGTACAAGGATAAACATGGGATTGTCTCCCAAGTGCGCTTTTGTTTAAAGTCGGTAAGCTCGACTGTTCAAACCGGTTTTTTAGGCGGTTGAAGAGTGAGCCCTGCCCTCGAGAGTGATGGTCAGGACCTGAGAAGTTGGCTCACTGAGATTGACTGAGTCACCTTGAAACCTTGGACTGATTGAAGCTTTAGCACTTGCAAATGGTCTAGACCTTCCCTTGGACTTGACCTTGTACTCAATGTAGTCACCCTTTAGACCCAATGGATGCAAGCTTATGCAGTTGAGAGATGAGGGAGTTTCGATAGCCATTAGAGTTTTCAGCTTTTCCTTATGTCCTTTCTCAGCTCCATTAACTCCCTCTAATCAATTGGTTAGAGCATGTCCATTATGGTCATCAAACAAATATTGAAGACTCTCACTATCCATGATCTCTTTTTCAAACTCTTGAGCCTTTGGGTGATTGTTGAGAACCTTATCCTTTTCAGCCATTGCAATTTTTGGAGCCTTCTTTTTCACCATATCCACAACCTTGTCCCTTGGTCCTTTATCCTCCTTGGTGGCCAGCTTCATTGAAGATATGGACCCAACATACTCAGTCCTTATGGGTGTAGGAGGAATTCCAATAGCTCTATCCACCCCCTTCTTTTGAGCACGGCCCATGTGCTCACTCAATGATTCATAAGGAATGGGTTTATGCCAAATCTGCTTCCCTACATTTGCAAAGAGTCTTGCCTCCTCTAACACATCATCCTAATTTGGAGATAGGACGACACCACAAGTGTGGAGAGTTGTGCTCCTCAAAGGATAGTAGACCTTGTTGTCAACATTATTCAGCACAGCACGTTGCTTTTTGAAATCCATACAAGTTCCAGTTGTATTGAGGAAAGAGGTACCAAGTAAGAGAGGTAGTTGGGTACTCTTCTTCATCTTCATGACAATGAAGTCAGTTGGGATTGTGCACTCACCAATCTTCAGTGGATAGTCCTTGATCATTCCCATTGGATTTTTTGAGTAAGAGTCTCCAAATGTAATAGAAGATGGGTATCTTTCCATGTTCTTGATCCCAAGACTTTCCACCATGTCAAGAGATATCACACTCACAGTAGAGCCGGAGTCACACAATGCATCATTAATCTCCAAGTCTCCCAAAGTACAACTGATGGTAAATTTACCCGGATTGCCAAGCTTTGGGAGTACCCGTGGTGTTGTTTGGATAGGAAGCACAGTATCTTCAGCAGGGATTGTAGTTGCACTTATCTTCTTAGCTGGTGCAATTTAGTGAGGCTTAACTACAGTGGCCTTCATCTCCTTGAGAGGGACATGTGCAGCCGGAGGGAGTTCATAACCATAGAGAAGTGCTTCAAGTTCATCAACCTCTCTTTCATGGTCTGGTTTCTCATGATCAACAGTAGAGAAGATAGCATTGCAGTAATCTTTTGGGTTCTTCTCCGGGTTTCCGGGCAATGTACCAGTAGGTCTAGAAGTGGAAGCGTGCATGTTTTCAACATTGATCAAGCGTGAAGTCAAATGCTGCAGCTCATTCTTTAAGTTCTTTACATCCAATGCCCCACTTGCTTGCCCTTGGATGAGTTTCTGCATCATACCCTTTAACTCGTTGTCCAAACCTGAGGAAGAAGAGGCTTGTGTCTGTTGTTGGCCAAATCCGGGTGGAGGGTATTGTGGCTTTGGAGCATATCCTTGTTGACCTTGAAACTGAGCCTTATTTCCAAACCCTTGCTGGTTAGTATAAGGGACAAAAGGCTGTTGTTGCTGAGTTTGTGTGAAGCCATGTTGCCCTTGTTGTTGAGCTTGAGCTTGGGGTTGAGCTTGGGGATAAACCTGATCTTGTGGGTTGGCAACATTGGGGTTTCTGTAAGAGAAGTTGGGGTGATTCCTGTAGTTTGGGTTGAAACCCCTGTTGAAACCTCCTTGGCCAGCAATGAAATTGATCTCTTCTTGGGTCATATCACCTTCAAGACTATAGAGGACGGGCTGAGAATCTTCGTAGTTGCCTACAAAGCTGATTTGCTTCTGACTAGAGCTGATCATCTTGTCTATCTTGTCATTTAGAGACTTGATTTCCTTCTCGTACTTCTCATCCGTAGAAGATGATCCTCTACTAGTCCGCTCATAGTCCTCATTGTAATTCTCATCACTTGTAGCAAGGTTTTCAATCAATTCCATAGCCTCATCAACTCCCTTGCCTAGGAAGTGTCCATTGCTGCAAGAATCAAGCATTGCCTTCATTCTAGGAAGCACACCGCGGTAGAGGTTACTGAGTAGTGTCTCCTTGGTGAAACCGTGGTGTGGGCATTGAGTAGTGAGCTTATTGAACCTTTCCCAAGCTTCAGGGAAGGTCTCGTTGTTTCTTTGCACAAACCCGGATAACTCATTGCGGAAACGGGCAGTTCTCGTAGTTGAGAAGAATTTCTTCAAGAAAGCCTTCTTGAGGTCTGCCCATGTAGTGATGGAACCCGGTGGAATGGTGCTCTCCCAATCTTTGGCTCTGTCCGCCAAGGGGAAGACAAAGAGGCGCATCTTGAGACCCTCATCAGTCACGCCATTGAGCCTAGTTGTGGCACATATTTTATCGAAGGTATCCAAGTGTTGCAACGGGTCTTCTGAGGCAAGTCCATGGAATTGGTTGTTCTGCACCATATTCATCACCATGGCCCTGATTTCAAAATTGTTGTTGTTCACTGGTGGAGGAATGATGCCCCTTCGATTAGCATTGGTATCTGGTGTATCGCCATCTCCAATGGCCCAGAAAGGTCTCTCACGATGAACCGGGATCCTGTTTCCCTGTCCATCTCTAGCATCCTCATCCTGTTAATGCTGCTCTTGATGGCCCTGTTGGTCCTGGTGACCCTCTAGATCCATAACTGGCTGCTCTTAAGGCTCAAACAGAGGCTGAACTACTTCTTCCTGTTCCAACCCGAGTCTCTCTAAGTGAACAGCTCTTTCCAATTCTCTGCGTTCCTTCGCTAGTCTTCTCTCGTGTGCTTTGATATCCGCTACTCGTGCAACAAGGTTTGTAGGGCCTCTGCTACGCAAGTTCATGCACCTGACATCAAAGAGAAAGGAAGAAGCAAAGTTAGTAACCAAAACTTGATCTAAATAGGAAAGGAAATCGAATTGATCTATCCAAGTTCCCAAAATGGCAACGGCGCCAAATTGATAACAAGAATTTAAGGATTCCTCGAGGTATCAATTCCTCAAGCTGATCGTGTAGCTATGAGGTATCGAACCAATTGGGAGTGGATAAAGACCAAATGGAATGCACCTAACCTTAAAAGCCAAGTAATACAAGTTTAAATTGAGATCCTAATAGTTCTAAGCACAATTAACAATGACAAAGCAAATTAAACAAACAAGATATCACTAATCAAGATAAAACAAAGATAATCAAATAAAGAAGACAAGGCTTATGGGCTAAGGTCAATGACTAGAACCATCTAGAGCTAACAAGGATGTCTAAACAATCAATCAAAGAAGCAAATCTCAAGCTAGGAACAATAACATTTGACTAATCCAATTTCTTGGTACTAATCACTTTCCCTAATCACATTTCAAGATCAAATTCTCATTTGTGAAATAAGATAAGGCAAGCATTAACAATCAAGTTCCATAAGCTAATAATCATTCTAAACATTCATTCCCATGAGCTAGAATATGAAAATCCCCTAATAGATCATAGCTTGCATTTCATCAAACACTTGGTGTGCAACAAAAGCCAAAGGATCTAGATTAACTTGATCATGGATAACCTAGCATTAAGAACATCTAGAAGGGTGAGATCAATCATAAATAAGCTTTAAACATCCTTGATTCACTCTAAATAGCCCTAATCTACCTAACCCATAATCCTTGAAGAAGACTACTCACAAATCATGCTTAGCCCAACAAATTCCATGAGAAAGATGTTAAGCATGATGATTTGTGAAGGATTAAAGAAGAGAGAAGAAGAATCAAAGCAAAACAACTCTTGATTAAGAAAAGATTTAAACTTTTGTCTTACAAAGTACTTAGAACAAAAACAAGCTTAAGAGACATAAAAAATAGGTTTTTGGTCTTATATAGTGTGAATGGTGTGAACTGGGTCAACCCGGAATAAACCGGGTATTGACCCGGTCCAATTGGACAAAAATTTGGTTCGCAGAAAAATCACCGACCTGTCTACGTCGATTCGACACGTCGGTGGAAAATGATGTGAAACCAACGACGCGTTTTCATCGGTTGGAGACGTCGGTGATTTCTCTGCCCAAAACTGTGCAAACTCCGCTTGTTTCCACCGACGTTCCGACGTCGATTCACCACGTCGGTTGGCTTGCGGAAAGTTCATCGACCTCTTCTGGTCGGTTGGACTGGTCGATGATTTCACTGTCGACTTGGCCAATCTTCCCTTCTTCTTTGAGCTCTTCTCTTTGCTTCCCTAATCTCCCAAATGCTCCATACATGTCCAAGAACCTACAAAACACAAGCAAACACTCCAAAAACAAACTACAAAGCTAAATTCTAGTCCTAAAAGCAACTATACTCTAAACTTGACAAAGAACAACAAAGGATAAGGCAAGCATTAACAATCAAGTTCCATAAGCTAATAATCATTCTAAACATTCATTCCCATGAGCTAGAATATGAAAATCCCCTAATAGATCATAGCTTGCATTTCATCAAACACTTGGTGTGCAACAAAAGCCAAAGGATATAGATTAACTTGATCATGGATAACCTAGCATTAAGAACATCTAGAAGGGTGAGATCAATCATAAATAAGCTTTAAACATCCTTGATTCACTCTAAATAGCCCTAATCTACCTAACCCATAATCCTTGAAGAAGACTACTCACAAATCATGCTTAGCCCAACAAATTCCATGAGAAAGATGTTAAGCATGATGATTTGTGAAGGATTAAAGAAGAGAGAAGAAGAATCAAAGCAAAACAACTCTTGATTAAGAAAAGATTTAAACTTTTGTCTTACAAAGTACTTAGAACAAAAACAAGCTTAAGAGACATAAAAAATAGGTTTTTGGTCTTATATAGTGTGAATGGGGCGAACCGGGTCAACCCGGAACAAACCGGGTATTGACCCGGTCCAATTGGACAAAAATCTGGTTCGCAGAAAAATCACCGACCTGTCTACGTCTATTCGACACGTCGGTGGAAAATGATGTGAAATCACCGACGCGTTTTCGTCGGTTGGAGACGTCAGTGATTTCTCTGCCCAAAACTGTGCAAACTCCGCTTGTTTCCACCGACGTTCCGACGTCGATTCACCACGTCGGTTGGCTTGCGGAAAGTTCATCGACCTCTTCTGGTCGGTTGGACTGGTCGATGATTTCACTGTCGACTTGGCCAATCTTCCCTTCTTCTTTGAGCTCTTCTCTTTGCTTCCCTAATCTCCCAAATGCTCCATACATGTCCAAGAACCTACAAAACACAAGCAAACACTCCAAAAACAAACTACAAAGCTAAATTCTAGTCCTAAAAGAAACTATACTCTAAACTTGACAAAGAACAACAAAGGATAAGGCAAGCATTAACAATCAAGTTCCATAAGCTAATAATCATTCTAAACATTCATTCCCATGAGCTAGAATATGAAAATCCCCTAATAGATCATAGCTTGCATTTCATCAAACACTTGGTGTGCAACAAAAGCCAAAGGATCTAGATTAACTTGATCATGGATAACCTAGCATTAAGAACATCTAGAAGGGTGAGATCAATCATAAATAAGCTTTAAACATCCTTGATTCACTCTAAATAGCCCTAATCTACCTAACCCATAATCCTTGAAGAAGACTACTCACAAATCATGCTTAGCCCAACAAATTCCATGAGAAAGATGTTAAGCATGATGATTTGTGAAGGATTAAAGAAGAGAGAAGAAGAATCAAAGCAAAACAACTCTTGATTAAGAAAAGATTTAAACTTTTGTCTTACAAAGTACTTAGAACAAAAACAAGCTTAAGAGACATAAAAAATAGGTTTTTGGTCTTATATAGTGTGAATGGGGCGAACCGGGTCAACCCGGAACAAACCGGGTATTGACCCGGTCCAATTGGACAAAAATCTGGTTCGCAGAAAAATCACCGACCTGTCTACGTCTATTCGACACGTCGGTGGAAAATGATGTGAAATCACCGACGCGTTTTCGTCGGTTGGAGACGTCGGTGATTTCTCTGCCCAAAACTGTGCAAACTCCGCTTGTTTCCACCGACGTTCCGACGTCGATTCACCACGTCGGTTGGCTTGCGGAAAGTTCATCGACCTCTTCTGGTCGGTTGGACTGGTCGATGATTTCACTGTCGACTTGGCCAATCTTCCCTTCTTCTTTGAGCTCTTCTCTTTGCTTCCCTAATCTCCCAAATGCTCCATACATGTCCAAGAACCTACAAAACACAAGCAAACACTCCAAAAACAAACTACAAAGCTAAATTCTAGTCCTAAATGCAACTATACTCTAAACTAGACAAAGAACAACAAAGGAAAGAAGAAAGAAAGGAAAAGAGATCAAAATAAGCACAAATCACTATCCTAAATGAATGAAAACACATGAATATCACATATCGACCAGCATATCGACTGTCTGGCCGATACAGACTCTCAGATTAAATTCAGACAGTCCATATCGACCAGCATATCGACTGGCTGGCCGATACAGACCCCAGAAACTGCCTTGGATCCGGGTCAACACCCGGTTTGTTCTGGGTTGACCCGGTTCGCACCATATTGACTATTTAATCCAAAAACCTATTTTCTATTGTTTCTTAAGCTTGTTTTGTTGCAAAAACTCTTTTGTAAGAACAAGATTGATTTCTTGGATTAATCTAGTACTTCTTTTGTGATTCCTTCATCAAATCTTTCAATCTATCTCTAGTCTCCTATGATCAACATTATTTCTATGGATTTTGTTGTTCATATGATGATTAGTGAGTAGTTCTTCATAGGGCTTATGGGTTAGGTAGGATTAGGTTGATTAGGGGTGATCAATGGATTTCTAATGTTTGTTGTCTTTAAATCTCGTCTATCAAAGTGTGTTTAGTGCCTAATTAGCCTTGATCACGTTGATTAGGATGTTTAGGATTTCTTGCCCACAATGTGTTCGATGAAATTCCAGTTTCTAGCTTTGATAGAACTTTCACATTCTAGCACATGAAAATGTATGTTTAGAGTGATTGTTGGCTGTTTGGAACTTGTTTGATTGCTTGCTCGATTTTAATTGACAAATAAAAATTTGTTCTTGGATTAGGATTAAGTAAAGAGATTAGTATTTAGAGATTAAACTATTCAACTTGTTGTGTTCCTTGCTAGGAGGTTAGCTTCTTTGAAGTTTGAATTAGGATCCTTGATCATCCCGAGTCACCTATCCGTTGACCTTAACCTTTAGGCCTTATCTTTATCATTGATTGAATACACTTGTTTACTTGCTTTTTGTTTACTTCTATTTGAATTGTCTTTGTTAGGATTGTTTGAAACAAAAACTTAATTGAGTGATTTGACTCTGGAGGTTTAGTTTGTGCTTATTGGTTTTATCCATCCCAAAAAAGGTTCGATACCTCAAAGCTACATCGATAAGCTTGAGGAATTGGTACCTCAAAGGATTTCAAAATCCTTGTTACCAATTTGGCGCCGTTGCCATTTTGGGATTCTAGATATATCAATTCGTTTTCTATTCCTTTTTAGTTCAAGTTATTGTTACTAATTTGCTACTTTCTCTCTTTTTGATGTTAGGTGTATGAACTTGCGCAGCAAAGGGACTACAAACTTAGTTGCAAGAGTTTACGACATCAAAGCACACGAGAGGAGATTAGCAAGGGAACGACGAGCACAAGAACGAGCTGTTAACGTTGAGAGACTTGGGTTGGAACCAACTGTTGAAGATATACAAACCTTTGAGAGTGTTGAGTAAACAGTTATGGATAACCACGAGGATCAACAGCAGCAGCAATAGCAGCAGCAAAGGCCAGCTAGGGCCATTGGTGACGGAGATGCACCGGATACAAATGCAAACCGGCAAGGAATCATTCCACCACCGGTCAACAACAACAACTTTGAGATCCGGGCTATGGTGATGAACATGGTGCAAAACATCCAATTCCATGGGATTGCATCTGAGGATCCATTGCAGCACTTGGACACATTTGATAAGATTTGTGCTACTACAAGACTCAATGGTGTGACTGATGATGGACTGAAGATGCGTCTATTCTTCTTCTCACTGGCAGACAGAGCTAAGGATTGGGAAAGCACCATCCCTCCAGGAACCATCACCACTTGGGTAGACCTCAAGAAGGCTTTCTTGAAGAAGTTCTTCTCAGCTACTAGGACTGCCCGCTTTCGCAGTGAGCTTTCTTGGTTTGTACAACGCAACAATGAGAGCTTTGCTGAAGCTTGGGAGCAGTTTAATAAGCTCACTACTCAATGCCCCCATCATGGTTTCACTAAGGAGACATTACTCAGCAACCTCTATCGCGGTGTGCTCCCAAGAATGTGGGCTATGCTAGACTCTTCTAGCAATGGACACTTCCTAGGCAAGGGAGTAGATGCAGCTATGGAGTTGATTGAAAACCTTGCCACAAGCGATGGCAATTACAATGAGGATTATAAGAGGACTAATAGAGAATCATCTTCTTCAGATGAGAAGTATGAGAGAGAGATAAAAGCTTTGAATGAGAAGATGGACAAGATGATCTCCTCTAGCCAAAAGCACATCAGCTTTGTGGGCAACTATGAGGATTCTCAGCCACTCCTATATAGTGTGGATGAGGATATGACACAAGAGGAGATTAACTTCATTGCGGGACAAGGTGGTTTCAACAAGGGCTTCAACCAAAACTATAGAAACCACCCAAACTTCTCATACCGCAACCCCAATGTAGCCAATCCTCAAGACCAAGTCTATCCTCAAGCTCCATCTCAAGGACAAGCTCCACAACAAAAGCCTTTTGTCTCCTACACCAACCAACAAGGGTTTGTCTCTCAGCCTCAATCTCAAGGACAACAAGGCTATATGCCCAAGCAACAATACCCTCCACCCGGTTTTGGACAACAACAACCACAAGCTTCTTCCTCTTCGGGTTTGGGTAATGAGTTAAAGGGAATGATGCAACAACTCATCCAAGTGATAGGTGTAGTTTTAACCCTATTCTAACTGCAAGTGCACAGTGATGTAGTTGTAGTACTTAGGGTATCGAATCCACAGGGACTCTGGTCAACGATAGATGAAAACAGAAGTGATTAAACTAGGAGAAAGCAAATTGATTAGAAACTAAAAAGCGAAGCAGAAAAGTAAATCAGTAGCAGGCGAGTTTGTAAGCAAGGAAGCAAAGCGTTAGGTTTCAGGAGTTCTCAGGAAATCAGGAACGCAAGCAATCAATCTATCTAGATCCAATCAATAACTATTCTAGAACTCAAACACTGATATAGAATTAACCAAATTCCTTTGCGATAATTCTCTAAGTCTAAGTGCAGCAAACCAAACTTTCGTTTGCGAGAACTAACAGATTAAACTAGCATTAATTCCAAGTTTGATATGTTCACAATTAACCTAGACCAAACTTCCGTTTGCGAGAAGTTTAATTGCTTATCTAGGTTCTTTCCAGTTAAATTAACCAACTTCCGCTGAATTAATCAACCTAATATCATAATTCTGATTAGCTACTTCAGATTAAGCATTAAGAACAACTTAGATAAAGAACTAGCAGATATAAATCTCTACAGATTGATTTAAACTATAATTCTCTGAAATCCCTAATGAGAATCCTTCAACCTAACAGGTAAACTACTCAGACATGTTCATCGAAACAGAAAACATCTTGAATAGAAAACCAAATAATATAAAATCAAATAAAGAACTGGGGTTCGAAATCCTCTCTCTTTCGAGAGCAAGATCAGCCCCTAAGGCTCTCCGAAAATAAAATAAGACATAAGAAAAGCGTAGCCTAAACAATGGCTTAAAAACTCTTATATAATGGTCTAAAGTCGGCTGGGGGCCTTTTTGCAAGTCTGGGAAGTTTCTGGGCAAAAACTGTAATTTCTCCAAAATGCAGATTTTTGGGCGCAGAACTGCAACGACAGTTGCACAACTGCAACGACAGTTGCACTGCAACGACAGTTGCACAACTGCAACGATCGTTGCACTGCGAAAACGCAGCCAGTGAACTCTGTGAAATCTCTAAGTAGTGCAGAATTGCTCCAAATGCTCCCAAAACGTCCAATTAGGCTCCAGATGTCCTTAAACCTGTAAAACACCTGAAAAGACTCCAAAACATAGTAAAAGACTCGATAAATAACACATATACCATGGTTAAAAACCCTAAAATCCATGGTATATCAACTCCCCCACACTTAGCTCTTGCTTGTCCTCAAGCAAGTAAAGAACCAAAGCATAAGAAAAGAAGTTTGAAAACACAGAAACTCATTTCGTCCTAGGAACTTTCACAATCACATTCACTTAGTAAGCCACTGAAAACTTTCCTACAGAACTCAAGACCACAATGTACTTCCCCCACACTTAGCAACTGTCCCAAGTAAACTCCACAATCACATTCAAGCATTCAAATTCACCCTACTGACTTCTGCAAGTATTTAAGTGCGGTCTCACCTAAGGAGTATCGATCAAAGGGCACATGGATTCTTACCTTATCAGCTCTAGACCACCATACTATCTTTCTCTAGTTCCTTTCTTCTCTTTCCCTTCCTTAACAACTGATTTTTCCCACATTGGGTATCATTTTATTTTTTTTATCAGTGTTCTTCCCGTTATGGGGTGTACTTTGGACACATTCCATGGATCACATGAGAGAAAATAGTGTTTGCTACCATTCCCATGACCACTTCGGAGTTACTAACTCATCCTCAGTTTATTATCTTTTTTTTTTTTTTATAGAAGGGGAGAAGGGAACTAAATAGGACAGGTTTACAGGCTGTGTCAGAACTAACAGGGAATCCGACACAAAGTATACCAAGCCCTTAGGTGAGAAATCTAAGTCAGTATTAAATTGAAGTCAGTAAAAGGATCCTCTGATACCTGAAGTGATGTGGGTGTTCCCAGTAGGTTGATCTGTGTCTGGGTTTTCTAACAGTCATAGAGGCTCTGCAAGTCTGTCCAATGGTCACTTAGTTCCTGTTCAAGTGAAAATTTTCCTCGAAAAATCATAGTTTCATACAAATTTTGACTCAATAAAACAATGTTTTGAAA
Organism: Orychophragmus violaceus; assembly: GCA_030180135.1. Classification (NCBI taxonomy): domain Eukaryota; kingdom Viridiplantae; phylum Streptophyta; class Magnoliopsida; order Brassicales; family Brassicaceae; genus Orychophragmus; species Orychophragmus violaceus. Next base: position 23,269,421 of record CM058235.1, read on the forward strand.
AACTAAGAAAACAAAAGCGTGCGTCAGTAGCTCCTCCCCCACACTTAAACTACACTGTCCCCAGTGTAATCGAAGCATGAGCTCGGTGAAAGAATAATCAAATTGAAGAACAAACCGAAAAGTTGCAGAATACTTATCTGTCGTCGCCCTGCGTCGATCGATGCCACAAGGGTGTCGATCGATGCAAGGCGAATATGCTCGCGGTTATGTGGATAACCGATGTCTGAACCGCAGTCAATTCGGCTAACCGTGAATCGCGACTGCATCGATCGATGCCACAAAGTGTGTCGATCGATGCAATGCGATTTTTCCTGTTTCTCTCGGCTCTGAACACACTTAAACAGAAAATCAAAACACCAAAAATAAAAACGAAAAATGAAAACTAAAACGAACCTAACAGTGGGTTGCCTCCCACTCAGCGCTTGTTTTTAGTCATTAGCTCGACTATTGGAAAGAGATTGGATTCATGGCGGTTTCAACAGAGACTTTGAGTGTCTCTGTGCATATCTCTTCATCCAAGGAGGTGTATAGGCATTCAGATCATGAGGCTTCCCAAGGAAAGAGAAATCAGAATCAGGGCGGGAGCGAAGCTTGGGCGGTCTACTGCGTTTTCCTGCATTCAAAACAATACGATCAGAAGGTTTAAGCTTAGATGATTTGTTCCTTACCTTTGATGCAGATCTGATGTTTGGGGCTTTCTGCTTATGAGCAGTTGCAGGTACTGAAGATGTTAGAGCAGGTTTAAGAGGAACCGCCATCTTCTTCTTTCCACTATCAGATACTGTAGTTCCACCAATCTGAACTTCTTCTTCCAGATGACCTTCAGTGGAGATCATCTTCTTTGCATGAACTCGCAAAGTTTCAACTGGTGGTGTTTTATTCACCTTCTTATCCATCACTTTCATGCAGTTAGCCACTTCTAGCTCTTGTTTGGAAGGTTTAGGAACCTTAGGATATGGCACTGGGGGCTTGTAAGCTTGTTCTGGCACTGTTGCAGGTTTCTGGACATGTCTGCGTTCTGTGTCGATCGTTGCATGATGTGCATCGATCGATGCAAGGCGATTCTGTTTCTCGAAAGAACTCGAAATTGCCGTCAGAATGGCGTGTCGATCGTCACTAAGGGGGTGTCGATCGGTGCATGTATCAGGCAGACAATATTCATCCAGAAAATCCGAGATTATGCTCTCTTCTTCATCCAGCAACTTAATCTCATCCCTTAAGGTCACAACTTTGATGGATCTGTGCTGTTCAGCTTCCCTAGCTTCATTTCGCCTCTCTATTGCTGCATCCAGCTCCTCCATATGTGTGCTCAAAGATTCGAACTTCTCATTCAAGTCTTCATACAACGCATCCATCTTTGAGTTGAAGGACATATAAATCTGTTGTTGTCTCTCAAGACATTGCTCCACCATGATTTCCAATCTGCTCTTATGTGTAGGTGCAGGCTGATATGATGGAGATTCATAATCTCTGGTGAATGAATAGGAACCATAGCCTCTGCAGAACGAGTTATTCTGCTGATTTTCCAACATCTGTTGCATCATTCCCATCATTCTTTCGCAATGTGTCGATCGATGCATATTAGCGTCGACCGATGCAAGCTCGAGAATGCAACGATCGACACTAAGGGGGTGTCGATCGATGCAAGGCGATTACAGGCGTACCTGAAACGCAAGAACAGAAAAAGAAGAAAAAATTAGTAACAAAAAATAAAAACGAAAATTCTAGTCTAAACCCTAAGTTCAAATCTATCGAGAACTCAAAAGAGTCCCCGGCAACGGCGCCAAAAACTTGATAGGTGTAGTTTTAACCCTATTCTAACTGCAAGTGCACAGTGATGTAGTTGTAGTACTTAGGGTATCGAATCCACAGGGACTCTGGTCAACGATAGATAAAAACAGAAGTGATTAAACTAGGAGAAAGCAAAGATGATTAAACTAAAAGCAGAGCAGAAAAGTAAATCAAAGTAAATCAACAAGGGCTTCAACCAAAACTATAGAAACCACCCAAACTTCTCATACCGCAACCCCAATGTAGCCAATCCTCAAGACCAAGTCTATCCTCAAGCTCCATCTCAAGGACAAGCTCCACAACAAAAGCCTTTTGTCTCCTACACCAACCAACAAGGGTTTGTCTCTCAGCCTCAATCTCAAGGACAACAAGGCTATATGCCCAAGCAACAATACCCTCCACCCGGTTTTGGACAACAACAACCACAAGCTTCTTCCTCTTCGGGTTTGGGTAATGAGTTAAAGGGAATGATGCAACAACTCATCCAAGTGATAGGTGTAGTTTTAACCCTATTCTAACTGCAAGTGCACAGTGATGTAGTTGTAGTACTTAGGGTATCGAATCCACAGGGACTCTGGTCAACGATAGATGAAAACAGAAGTGATTAAACTAGGAGAAAGCAAATTGATTAGAAACTAAAAAGCGAAGCAGAAAAGTAAATCAGTAGCAGGCGAGTTTGTAAGCAAGGAAGCAAAGCGTTAGGTTTCAGGAGTTCTCAGGAAATCAGGAACGCAAGCAATCAATCTATCTAGATCCAATCAATAACTATTCTAGAACTCAAACACTGATATAGAATTAACCAAATTCCTTTGCGATAATTCTCTAAGTCTAAGTGCAGCAAACCAAACTTTCGTTTGCGAGAACTAACAGATTAAACTAGCATTAATTCCAAGTTTGATATGTTCACAATTAACCTAGACCAAACTTCCGTTTGCGAGAAGTTTAATTGCTTATCTAGGTTCTTTCCAGTTAAATTAACCAACTTCCGCTGAATTAATCAACCTAATATCATAATTCTGATTAGCTACTTCAGATTAAGCATTAAGAACAACTTAGATAAAGAACTAGCAGATATAAATCTCTACAGATTGATTTAAACTATAATTCTCTGAAATCCCTAATGAGAATCCTTCAACCTAACAGGTAAACTACTCAGACATGTTCATCGAAACAGAAAACATCTTGAATAGAAAACCAAATAATATAAAATCAAATAAAGAACTGGGGTTCGAAATCCTCTCTCTTTCGAGAGCAAGATCAGCCCATAAGGCTCTCCGAAAATAAAATAAGACTTAAGAAAAGCGTAGCCTAAACAATGGCTTAAAAACTCTTATATAATGGTCTAAAGTCGGCTGGGGGCCTTTTTGCAAGTCTGGGAAGTTTCTGGGCAAAAACTGTAATTTCTCCAAAATGCAGATTTTTGGGCGCAGAACTGCAACGACAGTTGCACAACTGCAACGACAGTTGCACTGCAACGACAGTTGCACAACTGCAACGATCGTTGCACTGCGAAAACGCAGCCAGTGAACTCTGTGAAATCTCTAAGTAGTGCAGAATTGCTCCAAATGCTCCCAAAACGTCCAATTAGGCTCCAGATGTCCTTAAACCTGTAAAACACCTGAAAAGACTCCAAAACATAGTAAAAGACTCGATAAATAACACATATACCATGGTTAAAAACCCTAAAATCCATGGTATATCACCAAGGACAAGCAATTTCGTCATTGGAAGTGAAGAACCTAAAGAATGAGCTGCAACATTTGACTTCTCGCTTGATCAATGTTGAGAACACACACGCTTCCACTTCTAGACTTACCGGTACCTTGCCCGGAAACCCGGAGAAGAACCCAAAAGACTACTTCAATGCAATCTTCTCTACTGTTGATCATGAGAAATCAGACTATGAGCGAGAGGTTGATGAGATAGAAGCACTTCTCTATGGTTATGAACTCCCTCCGGCTGCACTTGTTCCTCTCAAGGAGATGAAGGCCACTATAGTTAAGCCTTCCTATGTTGCGCCAGCTAAGGTGATGAGTGCTACTAATATTTTAGCTGAAGATATTGTGCCTACTGTCCACACAACACCAAGGGTACTTCCCAAGCTTGGTAATCCGGGTAAATTTACCATCAGTTGTACTTTGGGAGACTTGAAGATTAACGATGCACTGTGTGACTCCGGCTCTACTGTGAGTGTGATATCTCTTGACATGGTGGAATCTCTTGGGATTAAGAGCATGGAAAGGTACCCATCCTCTATTACATTTGGAGACTCTTACTCAAAAACTCCAATGGGAATAATCAAGGACTATCCACTGAAGATTGGTGAGTGCACTATCCCAACTGACTTTATTGTCATGAAGATGAAGAAGAGTACCCAACTACCTCTTTTACTTGGTACCTCTTTCCTCAACACCACTGGAGCTTGTCTGGACTTCAAGAAGAAATGTGTTGTGCTGAATAATGTTAACACCAAGGCTTGCTATCCTCTGAGGAGCACATCTCTTCACACTTGTGGTGTCATCCTCTCTCCAAATGAGGATGATGTGTTAGAGGAGGCAAGGCTGTTTGCAAATGTAGGCAAGGAAGTTTGGCCTAAACCCACTACTTACGGATCATTCCGTGAGCACATGGGACTTGCTCAAAAGGAGGGGGTGGATAGAGCTATTGGAAATCCTTCTACGACCAAGAAGACTGAGTATGTTGGGTCCAAATCTTTGAAGAAGCTGAGCATTGATAAGGAAAAAGCTCCAAAAGAAAGGGTTGTGGATGTGGTGACAAAGATGCCTCCGAAGGTTGTAAAGGCTTCGATCAGTCCAAGGTTCCAAGGTGACTCGGTTAATCTCGGTGAGCTGACTTCTCAGGTCCTAGCCATCAATCTCGAAGGCAGGCCACACTCTTCAACCGCCTAAAAACCGGTTTGCAAAAGTCGAGCTTAACGACTCTAAACAAAAGCGCACTTGGGAGACATTCCCATGTTTATCCTTGTACATATGATCTTTTGATTGTTATTTTTGATGCTTTGCTTTGAGTTTTATCAGGTTTTGGTCATTAGGTGAGGTTGTGGGCTCATTGGTGTTAAGTAAAGGCCATGGGAATGAAGAAAAAAAGAAACAGGGGGTCAGTATCGGTGTCCGTATCGGCTGGCCAGGCCGATACAGGTCTTAGCGGATTTAATCCGAGAGTTGGTATCGGTCGGCGTATCGGTTGGCCAGGCCGATACGCTCTCACTGCCCCAGTTCACTCGATCGATACACCTTCTCTTGGACCAGGTAACACTCCAACTTGTACATACTTGCATTTTAGCTTCTCTTCTTTCTTTTTCTCCTTTTGTTGAGTCTCTCTCTCGGGCTTGTTTTCCCACCGAGACGGTGTGAAGTAAGTTTGGGGGAGAGACCAGTTGCTAATCTGGTTTGCTTTTTTTCTTATTTTCGATTTTGTCATTTGAGTCTCATGCATTCATCTAAGGCATAGAAAAACCAAAAAAAATTGAAAATTTTCAAAAAAATTAAAAAAAAAAGAAAGCATGTAGTTGCACTTGCATCATAAGATCGAGTCTAGTTGCATCATATAGGACGCATGCATAGGGAGCAATGATTGAAATTCCTTGTAAGACTGATTGAGTGATGACGTGTTCTTTATGCTAGTTGTTTGAGCTAGTTGATTGTCCTAAGATTGCAATTCAAGAAAGGCTAGAAAGTTAAGACGAACCATGCTCGGATTGCTTGCTTTGAAACTTGGTTTGAAACTGAAATAGGCTTTGAATTGACACTAGCTCTACCTAAGTGAGAACTTTAATGATGACATCTAATTATCTTGCTCATGCTTTGTGTGTTAAACTCATGGATACTCTGAAAATATTCAAGCATTCTTATCCCTTTTACCACTCTCGCCTGCTTGAACAGACTCCATACCTTTCGCCACCCTTCTTTCAAACCATAAACACTCTTGTTGAGAGTTAGACCTATTTTCTTGAATGAGCTAGGTAAAAAGTGTTGAGTATGAGGCGACTAGGGGAAATTTCCATATAGTGCAGGCTCAACACCTTTAGCTTTGAAATGGGCTAGAATCCAAGTTTGGGGGAGGAATTGGGAATGGAAGAAGAGAGTAAAGAAAGGGAAGAATGAAAGGGATTTTGGTTGGGATCTTATGTTTGTTGGCAAAGTGTTAAAAGAAGAAAAGCTCTTATGTGTTTAAAGAAAAGAAAAGTGTCTCATATTTTGAAATGAAAAGAAGCCAAAGGCTCACCTTAAAGAAAGAAAAGAGACCATTGCTAAAGAAAGATTTGAGCTAAGTTAAAAAGAAAAGATTTGCCACTGTTTTGAAAAGTCTTTATTGATCCTTGGGGAGTTTGATTGGAAAGTGTCTGATTGAGAAAAGGGGATGTGGCAAAAATAGCCTTGGTCAAGGGTAGTATCCATTTAGGTGGGCTAGATTAGGAGAAGAAGTAATTGGGGCATGGGTAGATGGAAATCAACCTAGTATGCACCAATTGCCTCTAACTCTTAGCATTTTACTATAGCTCATTCACTTCTTTATGAGAGAACCTTCATGCTTTTGGAATAAACCCCTCTTTTGATTGAGATCACTTTAATCTCAAAACCTTGTCCCTTTGCCAAATGAGTTTGATCACCTTGCATTGAGTAAGATCCACTTGAAAAACCTAATGAATGTTAAAGAGCTAGTTGATAGGAATGCTTGTCTAGGTTGAGAATTGAGCTAAGAGTTTTGTCTTGAATGAGCGTGGCTAAATTTTTGGAGTAAGCCTAACTTGGTTGCATCTTGGTGACGTTGACTCGAATTGGAACTTGTTGATCTCAGTTTTGTCTTTGGATATGAGCTCCCGCCTTCAAACCTTTCTCCCAACTTGCTTTGATAGTCTTATGCTTGCTTGTGGACAAGCAAGGTTTAAGTTTGGGGGAATTGATATATTTGTATTTTCATGCATTTAGGCTATTGTTAGGATCATGTTTTACTTCTTTTTAGTTTCCTTTAGTTTCATTTCTTTGGTCATTGGTGTGTTTAGAGTATAGGATCATCTAGATCTAGGTTTAGGCATTCTAGGCTTGCATTTGGAGTGTTTCCTATGTTTTGTAGGTTCTTGGAGTTGCTAAGGATGTTTGGAAGAGTTTGGAGGCCAAAGGAGTGATTGCAAGTGAAATGGTGATGAAAGACCAAACCGATGAGCTTGAAAGATTGAGTCATATGAAGATATTACGTTGACTTTTAGCTCTGGGTTTCTGAATAAAAATCATGGGAAATTGAGTTAGCTTTCTAATGGAGGTGGTTGGAAGTCATTCGGAGCTATATGAAAAGAGTTATTCCTGATTTACTGGATGCATCTCAACACAGTCTGCAAAAAAGCAGACAGACTCATATCGACCGGCATATCGACCGAGCAGACCGATACGCTTCCTGGCCAGAAAATCCGAGAGCCCATATCGACCAGCATATCGACTGGCTGGCCGATACAGACTCTCAGATTAAATTCAGACAGTCCATATCGACCAACATATCGACTGGCTGGCCGATACAGACCCCAGAAACTGCCTTGGATCCGGGTCAACACCCGGTTTGTTCCGGGTTGACCCGGTTCGTACCATATTGACTATTTAATCCAAAAACCTATTTTCTATTGTTTCTTAAGCTTTTTTGTTGCAAAAACTCTTTTGTAAGAACAAGATTGATTTCTTGGATTAATCTAGTACTTCTTCTGTGATTCCTTCATCAAATCTTTCAATCTATCTCTAGTCTCCTATGATCAACATTATTTCTATGGATTTTGTTGTTCATATGAGGATTAGTGAGTAGTTCTTCATAGGGCTTATGGGTTAGGTAGGATTAGGTTGATTAGGGGTGATCAATGGATTTCTAATGTTTGTTGTCTTTAAATCTCGTCTATCAAAGTGTGTTTAGTGCCTAATTAGCCTTGATCACGTTGATTAGGATGTTTAGGATTTCTTGC